>OX359245.1:26876780-27409174 GCA_947179485.1 Allacma fusca
TAGTATTTGTAGATAGGGTGTGCTGTTATATGTACACAGAGGGGAATAGAGCCATGGGATGAAAACATTGAAGCCTTTGAACTATCTCCTTCTGATAAAATAGGCATCAAAGCCAGAGTGAGATTTTGGAAACAATTTCAATGGCATTTCAAGGGAGACTGAGTTCCGACGGTACTTGTGTTGAATTTCATCAAGATTAGATCACAAGGAATCAAGTTCCAGCATTCAAGTCTCATCTCACGACAGCAATTCAAACTCAAATTTTGTCTTCACTCTTGGAGACTCAAGTCTATCAGTGACTAGTGCTGCGCTCGGGTCAAGTATTTATAAAGATCCGACCACGAACTTGACTTGACCCCGACTTCTCAAGTACGTATTTCAAGATTACCCGAACTTGACATTTTCAGTTCAAGTAATACTTGAATGAAACAAGTTCGGGTTTTCAAGTAATTCTCATATTACTTGACCATGATTTTATACGCGCGTTTCGGGTCCAACTTCAACTTGACTTGACCATGACCCGAACTTGACCATGAACTTGAACTTTCAAGTACTTTCAAGTAATCCATTGGACATCAAAATACTTAAGTTTTATTGAATTTATATTTCTAATGAAAGCGAACCTGGGTTTCTAACACACTAGGTTTCACCCAGCATTTTGCTAGCAACCGCCTCTAAAAATAATAGTTGTATTTTTGGTTCCTTTCAATGAATGTAGAACGATTGTATACTGCAGATCTACTCTGATTTCGTGTACCGGGTGGGTCTGGTGACTCAGTTGACATTTTCGGGGACACAGAACTCCTTTTAGGTTTTGTTGCCACATACTATTATAAACATGGGTGCTAACATTTTTAAATCAATTTTCACGGAGCCATATGAATGTTGAGCTTTCTTTTGTATTTGTGTACACGAACAAATTAACAAATGCCGCTTAAAGTGATGTATTAAATGCCGTTTTAAGTTTCATTTAGTACAGTGAATCGTAAGTGAATTGAAAACTCCCTCAGCCATGAAGAATTGCACAAACAAAATTACTTGAACTTGTACACGAAAAACTCAAGTTCGTGGTCAAGTACTTTTTAATATTTACTTGAACATGACCAGGTACTATGGTTCAAGTAAAATAATTATACTTGACCACGAACTTGACTTGAGGTAAGAAATCATGGTCAAGTCCATGAAATACCTGAACACGACCCGAACCGTTCATGGTTTTAAATTTATTTACTTGACCACGACCCGAACGCGAACTTGACTTGAAATACTCGTGTACTACTTGTACTTGTGCGCAGCTCTGAATCAGTGATGCTTGTACGCCGATGACTATAATGTTAAAGGAACATGTGTTTCCCGTTTCCTATTCTAGCTTTCCAATTACAAGCGTTGTATTGGGTGAGTACAGGGGGCCTGGGATCTTGTGGGAGCATGATTTTTGCTGTTTGAGGAGTACTATTGGTCCAGATAACGAGCATTCCGGGGGAGGTTGTGAAGACTGAAAGAAGGATCAGATGTGGGTCAATTTTGGGGTATTTATGGAGAATTCTAGCATTGCTTAAAGGCAAGCATAGGCTGAATAGATTAGGGAGACTTTTCCCTTTTGATGCTTTTGCTCAAAAGTTTCCTGAACAATGTTAGAGCTTTCATTAAATTTATTTTCTTAAAATTTTTTTCTAAATTTTGCTTCGATTTTGATCTGATTTTCTGGAATTTTGATTTAAATTTGCTGAAATGTCTGCTGGTAAATTTTAACTTGTTTTTAAATGTCGATTTAATTTTGACGTAATTTTGTTCTAATATCCCTTAAACTGTGTCTCAATTCCTCTCAAATTGTGCCCTAATTCTGCTCAAATTTTGATATCGTATCACTTGAATTGTGCCCTAAATTTGTTCAAATGTGATTCTTAATCTGCCCAAATTTATTAGTAATTTGTTTATATTTTGGCCCTGATTTTGTTCAAGTGTCATTCTATTTTCGATCAAAATTGGTCACAATTCTGTCCAACTATTTTTTAAAATTTGAGTGAAATGTGACCCATTTGTGCTGTAAATTTGTTGTTCCAATTTTATTCAAAATTTCAAATAGTTTTCCCCTAACTTTGTCCATGTCTTGTTTCAAATATTTGACCGAATATTCCTCCATTTTCCCCCGATTTTTTTCAATACTTGAGCTGATTTATCTCAAATCTTTCCGTAAATGTTGCAAGGCTTTTTCTTAGGGTCCACCCAATTTTTACACTTATTTTGCCCAAAATTTACTAACATTCTGGTAAAATTTTTTTAATTTTTGTCATGCCATTTTCGGTGGTTTGAAAAATACTTTTGTTTTAAATAAGCCAAAATTCAGTCTAAAGTAAGAAACAATTTTGTTGGTATTGAAATAAAATTTGCTTAAATTTGAGATAAGATTTTGAGTTACTTCTGGTTCAGCATTGAAAACATTTGGGGATTTCCAGGCTGCGTTCAACTTCTGCTTAAAGTACACACAGTTGGAATCCGGTGCTACTACATCAAATGGAATAATTTGAGGTTTCCCTGTATCCACTTGAGCTCCAGGTAATTACAGCTGTTTCGATACAGCTGAAGTGCCTTTAACAATGTACGAGCCGAATGATTATATGTAGGTACATAAGGGTTGTGCAATGTACGTGCATCAGCCCACGTTCATACGTATACTTAGTATGGGTCGCACATATATAGACCCAGAGACCCATTAAAAAATCCGGAAGACCAGGGAAAATGAAAGGAAGCCAATAAAGGGGCCCATGCGTTAGAGTTGGAACGGTAACGGACGGAAGGTGCCTTCGTTGATGAGTTGCTTTCCTTTGTCGGTATTACGTAACACTATCTTCCCTGTCCTTTGATTTAATTCAATCCTTCCTTCATGTCTTATTTCTCGAGCTAAATGTGTTCCTTCCAACGTTCTTCTACTGCTTCACTCATGTGTCTTCTCTTGAGATTTCAGCTCTTCCAGGACTTAATATGTTGGCGCAGGAAAAAAGTAAACCTTAAATTTCTTTCCAATTGAGTTTCCCAAGAAGCATGACAGGTTTATTTGTCCAAGGCTCTGGAATGCAGCAGTAGTCAACTCGGCCCTCAAAGTTCCACAATTAAATTAATGGTAAAGACCAAAGTTTGTGCAACTCTCGAGCAAATACGGGTTTCCTAACTTTTACTCACACAAGTGCAATCCTTGGGAAGTTTAAATTTTCAATGTCATTCCTCAACTTGGAGAAACTCCTCCGTCCAATTACATTTCAACAGTTTCAATAATTCTAGTTGCACAATTGTTTTCTTCTTCAAATACATTTTCCTTCAAATGTATTTTCTTTCAAGATTTTTTCTTCCTTTGCAAATACCTTTTTAGAAATTTTGTTGGGTCCACGAGATAAATTTATATCCAGATGTTTCTTTCCTCAATTTTTCATATTTCCTCCCAGAATTCCCCTAAATTTGTGTTCCGTAAAAATAATTGTTTGAATTTTTTCCTCTCACCAATGGTTTCAGAAATTTTAGCCCTCAAATTTATTTTACCAACAATTTTCCATCTTTAATTTCTTCCTCAGTTTTTATCCCTGAAAATTATTTTTCCAGCACTTTTGTTTCTGAAATTTTTTTCCAACAAATTTGTCCCTCAAAAGTTTTTTCAAGACTCTTTTTGCCCTTAAAATGATTTTTTTGTTACTGAAAGGCCTTTCTCAGAAATTTTCTTACGGAAATTGGTTTCCTAAGAGTTGAGTCCCTGAAAAATTTGTTTTTGCAATTTTTCCCCTGACAATTTTGTCCCTAAATTTCTTTCACCGGAAATTTGGTCTCACTATAAAATTATAGAAATTTCCTCCAATTAAAAGGAATTTTTCCCAGATATTATATTTATTGTGAAATATTAAACAAATTTATACAAAATGCTTTTAACGTTACCATTCCCCACCAGAACTCTCACATGACCCCGAATTTCTTTTAAAGCAGAGTGTCCCGTCCAAAAATACTTTTTACTTCTAAAAGCACGCCCATATTGAAAAGTAAGTTTTGAGAGAAGGGGAGGTGAAAAATCACGGGGCGTGCATGCAATTTGAGCTTGTGGCATTGATGGAAAAGATTTGACAATTTCAACAGTCACACTTCCACTCCTGCTCTTGACACTCACAAATGCACATGACGGCTGGTTTGCATCTCAATTTTTCATAGAAATCTCACTGCCCCAAAACTTCAGCATCAGCAGGACTTGGGCATTCAAAATAAATATTTTCTCCAACTTTAGCTTCCCCTTTAATTTACCCTTCCAAGTCTTACATTCTTCCTATAAGGGCGTAAAAACAGACAAAATTTAACCCTCAGTTTGAAAGCCCTTATAGTAGTAACCCATTTTAAAAAAATTCCCACCTAAAATAATTTTTTCACAACAAATAGGTTTTTATTGTATCAGTCAAATTTGAAGGTTTCAAGAGAGAATGTAAATAGTAGTGTTTTAAGCTGTGCATGCATTTTCCAATGTCAATTTTGATATACCCGTAAAAAATAAAGGCCACTTAAAACATAACGGTAAATTAAGATGGTGGGGGTTCGAGAAAATTGACGCTGTTAATGAGCCAAGGAGCTTGAGTTAGTTTTCTGTGTAGCGTCAAAGAATTGAGGGCTCCAGGGATGTTTACAAAATGCGGGAAAGGAGATGAAAATCTCCTCACAGCAGGGACGCTGGTCGAGGAAATTGAAAAGTGTTGAAGGGTGAAATGATTATGGGTTGCCGGGGTTGGGGAACAAAACGATGGATTGGATCGCCACAGGAAGGTGCTATTTCAAGCTGGAGATAACAAACAGGACTTGTGTTCCATTTGCTCGAAAACAATTCCCGAGCCTATTAATTTTTTACGATATTTTTTCTTCCGCCCGTATTTTTTTATCATGGGGTGAAAACAGTCAGATTTTTACACCTGATGTAAAATGAATTTTTGAGAAGCAATTTTAAGCGTATCAAATTTTAGGTGTTCTTAAAATTTTCCGGGTACAGAAATTTGTCCAAATGTTTATTCCCTGCTTTTGGGTTTTCATATTTTTGGAATTTTAAGAATTTTTCTATGAAAATTTTAAAACCAATGCCCTTAAAATTTTCTGATTTTCAATACGCAAGCAAATTTGAATGCTGCTAAAATAACTGCAAAATTTCCGGGCGGATTCAATTTTTTCATAGAAACCAGAATTTTTTGACGTTGAAATTTTATAGCACTTCAAAACCCAATTATGGAAGATATTTTTGGCGTCAATTGGGTGCAGTTAATTTTTTAATAAAAATAAGGGGAAGCTGAACGGACTTGAAATGAGAGAGTGGCAAGGAAGTAATTTTTATCTGGAAACGGGGCAAAATTTGGCTGAAGTTTGAGGAACATGAGCTCCTGCAGAGGAATCCTGTGAGGAATTAGTAATGTTGATGGGGAAACGGGCGGAATTAAAGGGAAAATGGCTGGGCTAATGAAAAATGTCCAGTGTAAAAAAATTGATGGATGCGAGTGTAAGATCCAGATACGGGAAAGGCGTATAATTAGATGGATGTTGTTAAAAAATAAGCCGAGCCCCGCTCGAATTTGATGGAGTTCTTGCAGAATTGCCCCAGAAAAAAAATGCCTGTTTACTCTCGATTCCCTATTTTTATATATGAAATATCAGGGGTTAATAAAGCATGCTACGCGGGTCTAAAAAAAGCTTCCTTTTATATGTATATAAGGACGGTACACGTGTATACAATATAAAATAAATGTTTCACAGTAATGTTCCGAGGATTCGTTTAGTATGGTTTTGGCAGGGCTTCGTCCGAGTTTCGCTGTTTTCAAATTCCAACTTGAACTTCAAAAATATTTTCGAATATCCTCACCCTTAAAATTTTTCGTTTTCAGAAATTCCTAATATTTTAAACTTATTTGACTTTAATTAGAAATTTACCTGGCCCAGTTTGAAATTTAACTGAACAAAATTTAACCCACACTTAAAACTTGCTTGACCCATACTTAACGTTTGATGCAAACTTGACCGACAGTTAAGACTGAACCAAAACTAGTACGCGGTAAATGTTTATCTGATCAAAACTTAACCAATATTTGAACCTTAGTTCATCTAAATCTTGACTTTTACCACAAATTTAAATGACCCAAGCTTGAACCTGATCCAAACAAAATGTAAGCTTAAAACTTAATTGACCAAAATTTGAGAAAAGTCTATAACTTACGTAATCCTAACTTGAATATTACCTGAGTGAAATTTGACTCGTACTTAAAATTTACTTGTCACGTAAATGAAATAAACGTGACCCAAACTTGACCTAATTGCACTTGCAAGCTTAGATACTTGAAATAAAATTTATCCAAACCTGACCCACACAAACAACTCACTACTCGAAGCAGGAACTTGACCCAAGCTTGGCGTTTATTCAAACTTAAATAACCTAGGCTTGATACAAACTCGATCAAAGCTTGACCCAAGCTTGGCTTGCACTTCTAGCTTCCCAGACCAAAATTGATCTACACTTCAATCTTACTTGACCCAAACTTGACCTCGCTTCAAGCTCATCGACTCATACTTGACCTACGCTTTAAGCTTACCTGACCCAAACTTGACCTACGCTTCAAGCTTACCTGACCCAAACTTAACCGACGCTTTAAGCTTACCTGACCCAAACTTGACCTACGCTTTAAGATTGCCTGACCCAAACTTGACTTACGCTTCAAGCTTGCCTGATTCAAACTTCATCTTCATTTCCTGCTTACCTGGCTCAAACTTGACCTTCACTTCAAGTTTATCTTACCCAAACTATACCCTTCAAGCTTACCTGACCAAACCTTGACCTTCACTTCAAGTTTACCTGACCCAAACTTGACCTTCACTTCAAGTTTACCTGACCCAAACTTGACCTTCACTTCAAGTTTACCTGACCCAAACTTGACCTTCACTTCAAGTTTACCTGGCCCATAGTTGACGCATGGTTGACATATGCTTGACCTAAACTTTAAACTTACTTGACCAAACTTGACCAAACTTGACCTAAACTTCAAACTTACTTGGCTCAAGCTTGACTAAAATTTCAGCTAAGCTTGTTTCACACTTAAAAACAATTTAAACAAAATCTAATGCTATAACTAACTGGCCTTAACTGAACCCCAATTAAAGCTCATTTGATCCACACTTGAATATCCCTTCACTCTCACTTTACAACACAATTATGCATGTACTGGGTCCAAATTCACCTTACACTTGATTTTTAAATTTGACTTCCCTGAACTTCCACCTTACCCCTATGCTTGACTGAAACCTGACAAAGCTAAAACCTGCCAAGATGTCACCTATAAATAAAAACTAAAGCCTCTTTAATCCCGAACTTGGGTTTTCCAAACATTTTAAGTGAAGTTGACTTGAATGTTGTGAAGTAGTGCTTGAACTTGAACGAATCTCCGGTGCTGTCCGTTCGTATAGGAACGGTCGGGTCGTAATAAGTAAGATGGATGGCCTGGGATTAGGAGGAAAGTTGCTCTGTGTTGACTATACTCCTTCACCCTATTTGGTCCTTATTGTCAGTGCATTTCGGGTGCATGGAATAGGATGGATGAAATGCCCTTTAAACCTTTCACATTGTTCCGTATACTTTCATTCATGTACTTTCACCAGGCTCCAATGAGCCCGAAACATAATGATAAGATGACGTTTACTCTCTTTTTCTTCTTCTTTTTCTCTCCCATTCCCATTGCCTCCTTCGATATTTTCCCCTTTCATTCCCCTGCCCCAATATTCTTCAAATCCGCAAGAAATGACCAGTGGTTTTCCCTTACAAAAACATCCCCACAAGCACAGCGTGGCAAAAGTACTGATGCATTCACAGTCCCATTCTTCCAATATTTATTCCCATTCCCCACGTTCCCCATTCACACACTGGCTCATCTTCCAATTGTACTTATCATTACGTGATTCTTCCTTCAGTTTCCATCCTATTTGCAAAGAATTCGTACACCATATTTTTCCAAGGAATTTCCACCAAAAGGTTAATCAAAATTGGTTTAGAATATCCAATAAAAATTTTGCGCTCTTTCATTAAAACATTTTCCAAATTTTGTTGAAACTTTTTTGCACAATCCTTCGCAAAATGTGGCAGAACTTTCATTCAAAATACGGGTAAATTTTGAGAGTCAATAAATGAGCAAATAGTTGAGCAAAAATTTGATCCAATTACTAGCGAAAAATTAGCTTCAAAATATGGAAAACAAAATACAGTTGAATTATTTACATAAAAATTAGGGGCAACAAATTTGCTTCAAAATACGGGCAGCAAATTTGCATTAAACAATGGATAAACAATTGATCAAAATAGGATCAAAAACGTTGCATTAAAATTTGGTCAACAAACTTAATGTATCAAAATACGAAGAAACGTTTTGCATGAAAATATTTACAGTAAATTTGCGTCAAAACATGGACAGAAAAATTGATACAAAATACGGGCAAACGTTTGCATTAGAATATAGGGAAAAATTTTACGAATATACTGGCACAATTGTGCATCAAAATATTGGCACACATATTATATCAAAATACGGTTAAAACTTTTGTACAATAATTTCTGCTAAAATTAATCCTACAAATATTTAAATTTTTGTGTCACGCTAACTGCTGTAACTTTTTATACCGATAGATTTTTATTTTTGTCATTACACTCCACTCAATTAAATAGTCCACATTCTGTTGCAACTAGGAAATCAAATTTATATTGGTTAATGGCGTTGTAAATATTGTGGTCTGAAACTATCTTAAGAATCATATAAAAATAATTTTATCCATTCAAATTTCAAATTCCATTATTTTTTCCCTTTCAAATACATTACAATAAGTTCATACAACTTTGCAATTAAAAATCCCTTAAAATCCCTCAAAATTTAAGGATAGTAACACCTTAAAATTTTAAAATTTATAAAATTTAGGGCAAAAGTGTAAAATATTTACAACACTGTTAGATAAAACTTTGCACCGTCCACTGTCATAAGAAAGTTTCAAACTCGCTAAAGCCCCAATAGAGGGCGCGCAGTGTACGAAAGGCACGACTCTCCGCTCTCTTGCACATTTTCACACCGTTAGATTTTGGTTTTAACAATTTTATTCAATTTTTTTTACTCCTTGCTCTTTCAAAACCCATTAAAATTTTATTGAAAAATGCATATTTAGCACTTTTAAAATCTAAATTTTATTATAAAATTCAGCCACACAAAAATGTTTTAATTACGAAAATTACTCCTTAAAAATTGTATTGCTGTAAAATAAAATCGACTACAAATGTTCTCCTCCTCGAAAAATAATGTATTTCTGAAGCAATACATATTTCAGCCCCTTAAAATCTTACTTTTGAGACACGGCTCATTATTTTTTCTATTATCATAAAAAAGCACCTGTTATTGTAAAAAAAAAATTGGGGGAAACATATTTGGTACATTTTCAAAGAAAACTAATCCTATTGTGACATTCTGTCTAAATAGAAAAATTACCAACAAAATTCGAGCCAATTGAAGGGAAATTAAAGAAAATAATCTGGTCTGAATTCAATGGGCAAAAATTATGTCTCCCAATTTCCTGGACAAAGCCCAAATCCCATATAATTTTCTGGAAGAAGAGAAAGAAAGAAAAGTAGGGATTGGTTTCCATTGTCAATATTTTTGGGTATATCTGGATAGAGGAGCAGATGGGAAATCCGAGCACCTGAGGCTCTGACAATTCCTCGAAGAAGAAAAAATAAGACGAAAAAAAATCAGAAAAATATCTCCGTTGGAAATCAGGAGGAATAAAGGAAAAATCTGAAATTAGATCTCAATGGAATCATCCAGGACGAGGACGGGAGATGTAAGTTTTTGGGAGCACCCTGATTTGATTACCTTTTGTCAACGTCTTGGAGAAGAAAAGGAGGATTACACAGGGATCCGAGGAAGAGCAACTTCATAGGACAAAAGTAGCTCATTCCTAGGATTATTTCTTCTCATATCTGTATATGGCACAAATTAACATCAAATACAATTTACAAAATGGAACCAGACCCAGGCCAATAAACAAGGATTTTCAAACGTATGATTCATGATTTGCTATTTGGAGAAAATTTTTAAAGTGGACTATTTTTATAAAGGCATCCCCTGAAAAATTAAGAGTGCCGTTATAACCACTGCTTACTGTATTTGTTGAAATTAAATCTTTTAATTATGGGTTAAAAATGGTTTGAGTACAAAAACGTTTTTTTATCAATTTTATACATTAAGGGCTATTGCGGAGGAAAATTTACTCTTAAAAAAGTTGCTCTTAAACTTGAGTGTGTTCAACGGGTGAGGACGCTCTGGAACGTCTGATTTTTCTTTAGTCTTGACTCTAACCCATTTCTCATATATGTATCTACGTATTATGGTCAAAGAATATTTTTAATTCCACAGGAGCAAAACCCAAACCAGGCTTGCTGCATTCCCTAAATCCAGTTTCTGTTTTCTTCCAAGGATTTTATTCCCAGTTCCTTTGGACCCTTTTTGCGAGGGTCGTCCCTATTTATTGTATTTATACTTGCCGCTTTAGTAATGCTTAGAAATCTGGTTGGACTAAATTCATGTGTGCTTGCAGATGGGAAATTTAATTTGTGCTCAAGGAAATGCTTAAAACGGGTTTTAAAATTTTGTTTAAGGGCTATTGCAAAATACGTGTTTTTTAAAATCGGACTCGTGAGGATGGTTTTACAAAATTTAGGAAATTTGATTGAATTTAGGTTAGGTAAAAAATTTTGATATGATTTTATAAAATTGGGCTTAAATTAATTTTTTTGTCAAAATTTATTGCATTATTGGACTTAAGAAATATTCAAAAAATTTTGAATTGATCGTCAAATTTTCATTGGTCAAAATATTGGTCTAAATATTTTCACAAAATTTTTATTGTATTGGGCTTAAATTAGGGTTTTATAAAAATTATGAAATAGACGTAAGTTGAGAATTTTATGGTGTTTTACTTGAAGTTTTCAAAATCGTGGTACTAAATTTTAAAAACTTGGAACAAATGTACATAAAAATTTCACAGGATTCTTGCTTAATAGGTATAAATTTGGGATTGCAAAAATTTTGAAATTGGTCTGACTTTTTATAAAATTTTCTTGAATTGGGCAACAATTTGTCAAAATTTTAATCTACAAATTTACATGAGTTGTGCAAAAATACTTCAAGAATTGGGCAAAAAAATTTCAGAAATTGTTTATTAAATATTCCTGAATTTGGTGCCTCAAAGGAATAGTCATTTCACTGGATTTTGCTGTAATGGGCTTAGATTAAGGATTTTAACAAAATTTCCCGAATTGAACATAAATTAAAATTTTATCAAATCTGTTCGCATTGGGCATCACAATTTCATTCTTCAGGCTAAAAATAATCAAAAAATTTTCTTGCAATTGGTTTAAATTCAAAAATTTCGTTAAAATCCCTTAAATTGCACGTAAATTCAAATGGCTCTTAAATTATCACAAGTTGGGCTTCCAATTTATTGGAACTCAGTCTAAGTCAACAATTTCATTAAATTTTCCTGGAACGCGCTAAATTGCAAATTTGATTGACTTTACCCAAATTGGGCTTAAACATAGTTTTTCATAAAATTTTCTTAATTTGGATCTCATATTTTTGTGAATTGCGCTAAAAAATAAGAATTTGAAGAAATTTTCGGACTGTATCTAAAATTAAGAATTCTGTTGAATTTTTTAGGCTGAGCTTAAAATAGAAATAATTGTCTTGAATCAATTCCATTATGATAGGAATCTTTTACTGACGTACGAATAAAAAGTCAAGGAAAGATTCGAAAAATCGGGAGGCCTTCATTTGATTAACATGGGAGGCGATAAGGTTGAAGTGGATTTTCATGAAAGTTTGTAGGAAAAGGAGCGCCGAACAAAATTCCACTCCAGAGGAACCAATATGTACAGAACCACTTGAGAGTAATTAGAAAAGATACAAGTTTCTGGAGGAGAAACTAAACCCTGGATTTAACATGACACATTTTGGTTTTATGCACTTTCCCTGTACTTGAGCATTTTATTTGGTAATTTTGGAGGGACGACGAGGAGGGAAAAAAGTGAAGAGGAGGCTTAAAGGAGCAAAAGTTAACTTTTTACGGATGAATACAGGTTCGTGCTCGGGCTGTTTCTATTGGAATTAGAAGATTGTGTGTGTGTGTGTGTGGACGAAACGAGCCTCTCCTTTCCTTATCTAACATGGATCTCCCCTTTTGTGGAAAAAAACATTTCAAGAAAGGGGACTGTCTTCATAATTTTTTGACGGCACGATTTTTCTCAAACCCTCTAATACTCAGACTCACTTGGTTTACTCAACCTTCTTCATTTTCTCTCTCTCTCTCTCTCCTCTCCCTGCATTTTTTACTTTTCATGTCTGAGACCTTAATCTTGTGAACATATGCTTATAATTGAGCTATAAATATTGCCCTTAGAATTTCTATATTAGGAATTACATACAGGGGACTAACAATAAGAATAATTAAGCCGGACGTGTGTGCACTCACTTCTGGAAAATTCTGTTTACATTTTCTAACCCATAAATTGCACCTAATTTTGATTTTTTTCTTAAGACTTCCTTACAAATTTGAACCCATTCCCACAATTTTTGTCCAAGGACTTTCGAGGGAAATTTCATTGTTACTTTGAGTTTTAACGATTTATGCAGTAGTATATTATATGTTGACGTTTTTAAAGGTACTCATGAGATGATTCGGGAATTTGTAGCGAGTTAAATATTTCCGGTTTCGAATTTTTAAACTTGGACATTTTTGACGTATATCTGTAAAATATTTGGGATAAATTACAATACATTTATTTGTCAGGGGTTTAAAAAATTTAAAATTAAAATTAAAAAAAAAAATTAGAATTTTGGATCAAATTGTATGTATTTGACAAACGTTCAGACTTTGTGAAAATTTGTAGTAATTTTGTGCAATTTCTGTATTTATTGAATAACTTGAGGTATTTTAGGAATAATTTTCGACTAATTCTTTCCAATTTTGACTACCTATATCAATTTTAGAAAAATTCCATGAAAAATTGACTACTTCTGTTAGAAAGACAATTTCTATCCAATTTTATCAATTTGATAGAAAGTTGTCAATTTTTAATGGAATTATATCAAAAATTAAGACACGGTTAAACTAATACTTTGGAATTTTGAAATGTCTACAAAGTGTTTTAATTTTTGACGAATTCTTTAAAATTTTGGCTACTTCTACAAAATTTTGCCTGATTTCATGAAAATTTGACAAGCTATTCGCAATTCTGACACATTATTTGAAATTCTGGCAAATCATTTGAAATTCTGACAAATTCTTACAAATTCTTACATATTCTCACAAAATCTGAGAAATTCTATGAAATGGTGACTTAATTTTTCAAATTTTAGCCAATTCCTAAAATATTAGGAAATGTTTTCAAAGTTTGACCAATTTTTACAAATTTTCTCGATTTCTATCGAATATGTAGCAAATGTTTTCATTAATGCTATCAAATCAACAGATATTATCAGTCTTTGGGAAATGTTATAAATAGTTTACTAATTTTATTCGGGTTTGTCAAATTCTCATTTCCACACATTTAAAATTGATCAACAATGTTTGACACAATTTAATTTATTTCGAAAATATTTATCAAACCTTAGCACATTTACATAATGAGTTTGTGACAAATACAATCAAACATTGTCAAAATTTAGTAAAATTACAGTTGAACTGCACTAATTTTTGAGAATTTTCAGGCGCTTCCATCAAATTTTACCACCTTTTCTTCATTTTAGCATCCCATGACAACTTTAATCAAGTTCTCGGAAATTTTGAATGCTGTTATAATTTTTAAGCAACTAACTGCATTTTTTTCACTTTTCTAACGTCATAAATCGTAAAAACTGATTTGTTGAGATAATATTTTCCCTTAAATCTGTCCATGCCCGAAATACCCACGAGCCACTTAATCTTCCCTAATGGATAGGCTGAAGAAGAATTTAGTCTTGAACGGGTGGGGAAATCGACCCCGCCCTTAATTTTACACAAAGAAATTGAAAACCCCAATTGGTCTTAAGCTCAATGGAATGTGTGGACATGGATTGTCCATAACTCTTAATTCTTTTCCCACACGCTTCCAAGAACTCTCTTAACTTAAAAACTGTCATTGTATTCAATCAAATATAAACAAAATCTATTTTTATTTTTTATATCACTTTGCCCCAATTATACAAAAATTTTGTTCCACCCTTAAAATCATCTCATCGCTGATACTAAAAGTTCATATAAAAAATTTGCTCTTGCTAAAAACCCATGGGTTCTAAAGACCCGTATTTTAAAATGTATTTTCCCAATGGCTTTTTACACACTTCAAAATCCACACCTTTTATTTATTTTCTACATACTCATAGCATTGACAACGAAGGGCGTTCACCCATTATAAGCTATTATGCCATTTCAGGAGTGATTATGAGATGAGGCTCTAAAGTACACACTTCCTACAAAGGATCCCAAAATTTTACTGGTTAAGTTTTTTTTTTGCTAATTTTGGGTCCACCAGTGTAAATAAACTTTCCTGTATTTCATCAGAGTCTGCAAGGCATTGAAACCTTTGAATTTTTCAGCCCTTTTAGCAATGTCCGGAACCAATGGCAATTTTCCCCATTTTCTTATGAGCACAGGCTCTGACTCTGCAAATTCTTTTTTTTTCATCCCAAAATTTGTATTGACGTGCAGTCTAGCCAGAGTGCACTTTATACATGCAAAGTGACTCACCTGAGAAAAAGGTTGGGATAATAGCTCCTAGCCCAGTCATAAGACATAAAATCCAAGTTAATAGCGCATAATGAGGGAGGGCATGGAGAGGGTGAGGCTTTGGAAATTTTATCAACATTTGATCATCACTCTCGCTTTCGTCTCCGCACCAGACTATTTTTTTCCACGGGGTTATGATCCGCCAACTGTTTATTGTTCACAAAGGTGATAAATAAGGACTTATTAAATACCAGGCCGGTGCTTTTATACCCCTGGAAATTACGGACAGCTCCTGGTGAGAAATGGGAGGCCTGGAAATGTGGCTGTAAATAAAATGCGGGAAGGGTGGAAATCTTGATTACACACGAGTGTAAATCCCTCATAATTTTTACATTTACGGGTTTTAATACTTCATTTCTGAGTTTTATCGACGCCCATTAAAAACATGTCACGGATATTTTACGCTGTCGTCAATGCCTGCGTGGGGTTATTTCCTGGATGAGTTAGAACGTGCTTTTATATTTGTTTTTACATTTTTTAGTGTTTCTTGCATTAAAAATGCTATCTGGATTTTTCGAGGAAACGCTAAAATTTGATTCTAAGTTTCAAAAATGGTTTTAAAAATTTGGGGGAAATTTTAAACAAAATACCCTCAATTTGGGATTTTCGTACAGAAAGAAAAATTAAATGCAAATTTGAACAATATGAGCAAATTTGGAGGAAACCATCAATATTTTTAAAGGAACATTCTAAAAACGTTTTGCAAAAAAACTCAAATTTTGCAGCTAGTTGCAAACATTTAACAAAAATGCAGGAAACTCTGGAAATTCTACATTTTCAGCCCAATTTTTACAAAATATGACTCAAGTTTAGTAAAATATCTAAATTTCAAATTTTTTACCAAAAATGTAATTTTCAAAAAATTCAAAAACACTTTGCAAAAATTAAAGCATTTTACAAAACCAGGCCGAAATTAATAAAATTATTCAATGCACAAACAATTTGGTAGCATTCCCAAAATTCACTGAGACTATCAATTTTTTTTAAACTATAGAATTTTAACCAGAAAAACGCAAAATTTACGAAACATTTGGGAAATTTACAGTATAATTAATGTTTGGAGAAAAATCTGAAATATAATACGGAAAAGTTTGACCCAAATTGCAAAAATTGATCAAAACTTATTTTCGCATCTTTCAATAAAAATCATTAAATTTACAATGCATTCCTGGAATGGGTAATGATAAAATTCATTTTAAAAGAAACGAGTATTCCGGGCTGTGCGTAATATTCTTAAGACGCAAATTTAAATGATGGGAGTGCTGTATTTATAAAACCGATTAAATATGCCAGAATTCATAAACATAATAAAACTTGGGATATTTTATCGTGATGGTCTTCAATGCGTCAAAAAATTCTAAAGGTGATTGTTATATTTTCACGGGATATTTATGGGCAGTAAAAATTTTTACTCAAAATGGGCCTCCCCATTAAGGCAAAGATCTCCGGGTTTAAGCATCCATCAAGAGCGTAATCTTGAAGTGTTCTCCTGAACTGCTTGAGCATTAGGGCTCCTTATGGCATGTAAATTTTGGGATGATAAATAGGACCGGGTCGAATGGCTAATAAGATTTATACAGTGCGGTGACGTTGAGGGAGACAAGGACATGGTGGATCTGTTGAGCCTGTATTTGAGAGGATATGAGGGAGATAAGGCAGAGGAAAATATGGTTCATGGAACTGAGGACTCGATGACTGAGTGATGGTTCCGAGATGGATGGATGTTCCTTATAAAAGAGATGGATGGAGCTGAAAGGAAGGATTGATGGATTTTCAAGGGTTTTATGAGTGGCAAAATTGATTGTTATTGAGTGTTTACTCAAGAGTCACACACACACGCACTCACTCACAAGGAGATGCACGAAGGCCAGAATTAACGCAAGGGCCAGATAAAATGCGGCAGGAAAAGTATAACCTTAAGCCATTTCATTCCTGTGCACATCAATCCGCGCCTCTAACACACTTTGACATTAATGCACTGTCTATTCAAAAACTTCACATTTTCTTTGAGACCCCAGAAATTTTTAGTGCACTCTTACTACAACATAAATTGCACTAAAAATATTTCTGCAAGACTTTCACTCTCCCATAATTTATTGGAAATTTCCTTAATACATTTTCCCAATTTTTACGCAATTTAGGGCAATTTTAGCACGTAATGGAAATGATGCAAAACTTTCCCCAGATACTAATCCAATTTGTAAATAAACCGCACGCAGCCCAATACCAGTTCATTTTTTTTTCAAAATGTTCTGCGCCAAAAATATTCTCACCATTAAAATTTTTGACAAATATTTTCAATTAAAAGTACTTTCACCCTTAAAATTTTTGACAAATATTTTCAATTAAAAATATTTTCACCCTTAGAATTTTTGACAAATATTTTCAATCAAAAATATTTTCACCCTTAAAATTTTTGACAAATATTTTCAATTAAAAACATTTTCACCCTTAAAATTTGTGTCAAATGTTTTTAATCAAAATATTTTCACCCTTAAATTTTTCCCGAATTTTTTGTATTAAAAACATTTTCACCCTTAAAATTTGTGCCAAATGTTTTCAATCAAAAAAAATTTACACCTTTAAAGTTTTTGAAAACATTTAAACCCTTAAAAATTTTGACAAATATTTACAATCAAAACGTTTAAACCCTCAAAATGTCTGCCAAATGTTTTTCACCAAACATTTTTACCATTAAAATTTCTCCCGAATGTTTTGTATTAAAGAAATTTTCCCCCAAATTTTTGCCAAATATTTTCAATAAAAAATTTCCTATTAAAATTCTATCTCCCCTAAATATTTGCCTGAATTTTCCCAAACACCCCTAAAATTTGACTATATTTCAGGTAATATTTTCTCAGCCGTCCATATAATATCCTGTGCGTATTCTTAAGCGGGGTTTGACAAGATTAATATTGATTTCGGAAATGACCGCAGGAAAACACGGACCTCCTTAGAAATCTCCAGGCCCGAAAGCACCAATGCCAAACACAGATCCAGAAATTGAAGATCCTTTGAATGCAGAGAAAATCATTGGGAAGAAGGGCACGAGGGAGGGACCTGAAAGGAAAAGTAGTAGTAGCCTCAAATACATATAGATTCCCGTTTAACTATGATCCATGCTTTAATCTATCTCTGGAAATTAACTCAAGTCCTTAAAGAGAGACGCTCATTTAATTTATTTCCCCAAAGGAGCTTTATCTCTAATGGAGAGCTTTTAAGGAGAAAAGTTGAAATTTCTCAAGACGGGATGCTCTTTTCTGTATGTATGTGAGTGTGTGTTTGGAGGGAGAGAGAGAGAGAGAGGAGACTTGGAGAGGAACAACAAAGAGGAGGAACAAAACAAGCCTTTGTTTGATGTGGGCCTTCTAACCGTTAGTCCTTATTACTACTTTCCACTCCCGTCTGTGTACAAAGTGCTCCAAAATCTTCCCCTCCCCTCTTTTGAAATTCTCTAAAAATTTTGTACAACTTTTTGACAACAACCTCAATTACTACAGATCTGAATTTAAATTTCCGTCGCAAGGTAAAGCGTTTCTGTAAAAAAAACCGGAAAAATTTTTGGTGCTGTAAAATTTGAGCGAAAAATTTGGGGCTGTAAAATTTGGGGCTGTAAAATTTGAGAGAAAAATTTGGGGCTGTAAAATTTTAGAGAAAATTTGGGGCTGTAAAATTTTAGAGAAAAATTTGGGGCTGTAAAATTTTAGAGAAAATTTGGGGCTGTAAAATTTTAGACAAAAATTTGGGGCTGTAAATTTTTTTTTTTAAAATTCGGGGCTGTAAAATGTTTTAAAAAACTTTGGGGCTGTAAAATTTTAGAGAAAAATTTGGGGCTGTAAAATTTTAGAGAAAATTTTGGGGCTGTGAAGTTTTAGAGAAAAATTTGGGGCTGTAAAATTTTAGAGAAAAATTTGGGGCTGTAAAATTTGAGACCAAAATTTGGGGCTGTAAAATTTGAGACCAAAATTTGGGGCTGTAAAATTTTACAGCAAAATTTTGGGCATGGGGGAGAATTAAGGGTTTTAATGACTCTTGTATACAAATTGGGGATAAATACTAGGAGCATCTTTTCTCTTATTTCCTTTTGCATGGGACTCCTTTCTGAGGCTTTGGGATGGACAGCCTTTTGGCCATTCATTTGCTCGGAAATTAAATAAATGGTTGGGAAACAAAATGGTGGGAACACAGATCATTGGATATAGGAATTGGAGTGGCTTTCTCCTTCTTATTAGTGTGTGTGTGTGTGTGTGGATTGTGGAGCTGGAAAGGAGTGGAATTTAGACCCTTGTCCCAGTTTCCCTTTGAACTCCCAATTCCAATGAGAGTTTGGGGCTAATGTAGGAGGCCATTAATTAAAATCATAATCCGTTCGGATGCAACAAGAGTGGGCTCCTTTGAAGTGGGAAAAATGCAGATGTACTGCGACAAGGCCTCCCTCCCAGGGTTTGCGAGGACTATAAGTGAAAGCAAGAGGGAGCTATGAAACCCAGAGGGAGGAATGTGACCTGGAAAGGAAGAAAGGGAAAAATGGATGAGGGAGGCGGAGGAGGCACGCAACAATTAGGAGGGCGAGCGAAGATCTATACGCACTGCCAACGGCTGATTGACAACCACCAAAATCTCCATTTGTCTTCAGTCTCCAAGCGGGTGAATAGTGCACACAGCAAATCCCACCACTGCTCTGAGACAGTCCGGCTTTATAGTTAGATCCCGATTTCAAGTTTAAGGATGACACTCCAATTTTTTAAGTGACACTTGAAGTTCTGTTTTTTACAATTCTGACAGAGAAAATAATGTTTTGGTTGTTTAGTTGCGGCTGGAAATCTAAACTTGATTTTGCTTAGGGTTTGGAGTTCAAACTTCTACTTGAGTGTACTTGACGTAAAAATTTTTCACATAAGCATGAGTACTACTTCATATTTTAGAAGTGAAACTTGAAATTTATATTTTAAGAGTGAAACTTGAAATTGACATATTTGAGCTGAAACTTGAACTTAAAATATTAGAATTGAAACTTGAACTTGAGATATTAAAATTGAAACTTGAACTTGAGATACTAGAATTGAAACTTGAACTTGAGATATTAAAATTGAAACTTGAACTTGAGATATTAAAATTGGAACTTGAACTTGAGATACTAGAATTGAAACTTGAACTTGGGATGTTAGAAATGAAACTTGAACTTGAGATATTAGAATTGAAACTTGAACTTGAGATATTAGAATTGAAACTTAAACTTGAACTTGAGATTTTGTAATCTAAGATAGAACTTGGGATTTGAAAAATAAAACTTCACTCCAATTTCAATCCTCATTTGAACTTAGATCGTTCCACCATCAAAGAACCGTATCCCCACAGTAAACGTGAACTTCAACTTGACTCACACTTGAATAATCGAGGTTTCCCGCATCCATCTAACAAAGTCAAAATTCATAATTTTCCCAGAATTGTATTCGTTGATAAACCATCTGGAAACTAACTACCCTTGGAAAGTTCAACCTTGAACCGAAATTGAAAAAATCTCTTGAGATGACTCGAGCCCGAACAGATCTCTAATTGGGAACGGAGGAAGGAAAGGAAGCCAAAAAAATCTATTTATTCTTCGCTTTCTCTTTGCATTTGAGCCAACTGTAGATTGGTGAAAGCTTTTGAGTTTCCTTTCTCCTTGAACGCAAACCCATCTCTCTTAATGCAGTGCCGGAGGCTGGAATTCCTTTTTACACGCAAAGCCTTTGCATTGGCAGGGGTACTCGGGGCAACTTGACACTTGCTGTATATTTATACATGCGGGTCATTCACTACCATTTTTTTTTCTCCCGGAGAAAATTTTTTCCTCAAATTCTCTCCGCTCTGGTTCTCCTCCGAGAAGTTGCTAAAAATATTGAAAGGCTATTCATTGCTCATCGAAGGAATTTCTCAATTCAGCCATTGCCATTCATTGGACCTTGTAGTTATGGAGAAAGAACATGGACAAGAGACAAAATGCATTCTGAGTCTTCTTCTTCTCTCTCTCTCTCTCTCTCCAACATCATCCACACATTTCTCACGGTCCTATTGATTTCCCTTCAACCCACTTTATCCCCTACTTTCCATACGAAGTGGATTTCCTATACAATTCTCTACAGCTCACTCCAAATATAAAAACCATTCCAAATAAGTATTTCCAATCTGTAAGGTCAATTTTAACTTTTAATTAATACTACACACTTTCTGCGTCAATTTTTCCAATAAAATTGTAAAAAGTTTGGAAAACTTTTCTGGAAAAATTTGAACAATTTTAATCCGGTCTTTTTGCAGAACGTCAACTGTACTCATAATGGTAGATTTTTCGGACGTCTCCAAGCCACGGGGACATTTTCTTTGAGAGATTCTGGGAATGCAATACGTAGGCGCACAAGTTTTTATAAACGCATATGCATGCGGGTGCAAGCTTTTGACTCTTTATACAGTGCTTTTTGCGTATGAGGGAAAATATTTGTCATGTTTTTTATTTCAATTCAAAAGTTATGTGATTATTACGGGTCGAGCTTTATAGTATTTTGCCGGTCAATGTTGGGACAACTTGTTTTAAATTTTGAGTTTTTTAGAAATTTAAGTAAGATTTATTGTATTTTCCGAGAAAAGTTTTACTGTTCTTTTGGGGTAAAGGGAAAAGTGTTCATTTTACTTTAGAATAAAATGACAGTGTATCGTTCGAGTAAAAATTTTTTTTTTTTGGAGTAAAATTGTGGTGTATTTTTGGGGCAAAATTTTGCTCTATTTTGGGAATTGAATTTTCGTTATTGTGGGTGTAAAATTCTGTACTTTTCGGAGTAAAATTTTAATGCATTTGGGGTAAAATTTTAATGCATTTGGGGTAAAATTTTAATGCATTTGGGGTAACATTTTAATGCATTGGGGGTAAAATTTTATTTGCTTTGGAGAAAGAATTTGATTCTTTTTTGGTGTAACATTTGGTTACTTAACAGTTAAACTTTTGATTTCTCTTTGGGTAAAATTTTTATTCATTTTTGGGGTAATAGTTTATTGTATGTTGGGATATCTACAATTATGGCATTTTGAGTTAAAATAATGTTAAACTTTTTGGAGTAACGTTTTTTTATTTTGGATTAGAAATTTGCATTTTTGGACAACGTTTTACTTTTTTTGGGGAAAATATTCATACTTTTATTGAATGTAAACGGTTATACTTTTCGGTATAAATTGTTACTTCATTTTTTTGGTGTAAAATTTTGTTAGATTTTCATTGTCAAATTTTGCTAACATTTTGAGGTACAATATTGTTTTTTTTGGAGCAAAGATTTCCCAGTATTTTTCCGCAAAAAATGTGTTGTATTTTGAAGGGAAAATCTGTATTTTGAGGGAAAATTTTAATGTATTTTTATTGATAAACTCTTGCTGTTTTTTATTAAAATTTTGCTTTAAATGTTTTCATTGCTAGTATAATTTTGCTGCATTTGTCAAGTAAATTTGTCCTGTATTGTGAATGCCCAATGCTGTATTTTTGGACATAAAATTCTATACTTTTGGAATCCACATTTTCCGCAATATTTGGCTAACATTCAGCAGCGCCGATAAGAGCCGATTTTCCGAGGAATTGCAAGGGTCAAATTTCCGTCTGATTTTAGCACTACCCCCATAAATAGAGTGTACTGCACAACTCCAGTAATTTCCCCAGGAAATGGAATGTTTGTCGGAGATGGTGTACTCCAAGAGAGTGATGTGATATGCAGTGACCGCAGCATTCTAGAACCTTGGGAATTCCGATGGGATCAGCCTCCCAGATATATTTCCTACAAGGGCTATTTTAAAACTCCATGGACTCAACCAGCTCAAATTTGCTCTTAATACGTGAACTCTGAAGTGCCTCTACTCTCAAACTTCATTGAGTAGCAAATTGGTTTCAAAGGAATCTGGGGCTAAAATCCTACCATATTTGCCACTGCCCCATTGAAAATATTTGCAATATTAGATTTCTGAATTTTCCCCGAAAGACTGTCAATTCTGACTAAATTTGCTTTCAAACCTCCCATTACTACAGCCAGGAATTTTGAAATTACAAATATCCCGCTTTATAACATACCATTCTAATATATACGCCAATACATGGGTTGAGCAAAACTTGCAATTTTCCTAGGAATTTCGGCCCCTAAATTTGTTCCGAAATCCTTTTTAGCATAAAGTTTCATGAAAACCCACAAAAGTTTTTTAAAATGTTTTTTAAAAATATTGTTTGAAATTTTTACAAAACGGATTAAAAATTTTGATTGCAAAAAATCGGGTGATCTGAAACAGAAACGGGTAAAATACAATTATTTACGGGCAAATTTTTTTGCGTGTAATTCTAGAAGGGGAAAAATTGAATTTTGTTTAATTTATGGGTTGCGGAATGTTTGCAGAATTGTTTGCAAAAAAAAATAGAATTTTCTAACCCATTTAATTACCTGAGCATAAATTTGGGATGGATGGGTTTTTTTTGGGGGGATGGAGCGTGTGTGGGGCAATTGTTCGAGTCATTATGCAATCAATGGGATGAAAAAGTGGAGGAGAGGAAGGGAAATCCTGGAGCGGTAAATAAAGTCTTTTGTGTGTGCCTTGGTTCGTGCATCACATCGGAGCGTAAAGTTATTGAAGATCTATTGGAGTTGTAAGACAAGACATTTTCAAGTGAAAGGGAACGAGTAAATTCGTGGGTGAGCGAAAGGAACTGGAATCGCTTCTATTTCCCAAGTCCCACACACGCTCTCAAATACACACTTCCCTTTATCTCTTGTACTTCTCGTGTTGGGCTTGAAAAGGAAAAATCCATCTGTCTACTTGTCCGTAGCTTTTTTACATCTTCTTATGTCTCCTGAAACTTTTAAGCTCCTCAGCTTTCCCTGTACTTCAGTTAATGTCCCAGCTACCATCAAGCCCGTAGCTTTGCCAGACCCGAATTAAATGTCAAGACTGAGAATCAAAATTTAATAATTTAAGGGCAAGATTTGGTGCATTAAAAAAAATTTCCATTTTAAAAGAAAATTTTTCCCATTTTGAATATGATTTTGCACCATTTTGAAGACATTTTGATCATAAATTTACTAATTTTTGTAGAAAGTTGGACTGATTTTTGTAAAAATTTGGAGTCATTTTTGAACAAATTTGGACTGGTTTTTGTAAAAATTTGGTCTGGTGTTTGTAAAAATTTGGTCTGGTGTTTGTAAAAATTTGGTCTCATTTTTGAAAAAATTTGGACTGGTTTTTGTAAAAATTTGGTCTGGTCTTTGTAAAAATTTGGACAAGTTTTTAACGGTTTTTTGGAATTCTAACGATTTTTTGAAATAATGTTTTAATCAACTTTGACCCAAAACTGACTCATTATTGGAGAAAATTATACTCAAATTTGACCTGTTTTTAAGCTTATTTCCTTAAAATTACCTCATTTTAAAATAAATGTTGACCCAAAATAAGCTCATTCCGAATAACATTTACCATAATTATGCATTTCAGTGGTAAACAAAATATATGCTCAAAATGGACCTACTTTGACAGAAAAGCTGCTCAAAGTTACTCCTGGCATTAAAAATCTTGACCTAACATTGACCTACTTTTAAATAATTAATGGCCCAGAATTTACTCATCATTAAAGCATGCTGTCAAAATTTTCACGTAGATAAGCAAATCTTGACCCAAAATCTCAACCCATATTTTGTCTACAGAACAAAACACCTTGACCCGAAATTGACCACACTTTTTTCAAATTTTATCGTGTTTTGCAAAATATTAGAACAAATCTTCAGCTTACATTGGCCTTAAAAAACAAATGTTGATAAAATTTTCAAAAAATGTGACCCAAAATGTACACATCAGAAATAATTTATCCAACACGTACCAATGGTTTAGACAATTTTTACCTAACAAATTTATTCATAATTGTTTCAACTCAGCACAGTTTGACCAAATATTGACCCAGATAAAAATGTACTGTCAAATATTTTGGCCCAAAATTCGACCAAACAGGGGAAATTTACTACTAAAACTCAGATCAAAGGCATATAAAAGAAAATAATTTTAGAAAATATTGAGCTTGACCATAAAATTGAAAAGAAAAATTGACCCAAAACCGGACAAACTTAAGCGAAGCCCTAGCCAAGCCTGTAACCTCGAAATGGGAAGTCCCTTGTATATAAATCCGGGAGCTTAGCTTATACAGTACAAGTCTTGAATTACACGGGAAGATTTTTGCTTCCTCCGCAGCAAACCACTCTGGTGTATTACATTGTTCCTCAGCCTCCCACACCGATCTTCCAATCTCGACAAGTTAGGGGCTTAGCAGTTTTCCCGGGTTTTCTAAATTTCATCAAATATGGATTTTAATTCGGGCAACGAGGAATTCTAGCATACAAAAGCGGATTCCTTTTTCCCTCTCGCCACACAAAATGAGTGCCGCCCTTGAAATTATTATCACATTTTTCATTATTCCCGTACAACATTATGTGCACGTATATGATTTTAGACCTTTGAATATAACGGAATCAAATGTTTTTTATGGAAATGTTCAGAAAAATGTTGACAAGCTATATACCAGAGATTTATCCTTAAAAGTTGTTTCGCTACTTTACAAAGTCATGCATGGGAAGGTATAGGGGCGGAGATGTACCCTGGAAGCTAATAGAGAGATTAGAGAAAAATTTTCCCTAAAATTTTCATGGGAGTGATTTTTGGAGGGAAATTTAAAAGGTTCCCCCTCAAAAGCCCGTTTCATGCTTTATGCTCCGCATCTCCACTTTCACCGGGGAAAGTTCAATCTTTAATCCTCTCATCATCTTATTCCGCCTTCCAATTTAATATCAACTTCCCCTTTTTTCAAAGTAATACCAAATTTTTCAAACAACCCTCAAAAATTCTTTTTCTATTTGGCTTTATTTTCAGGCGAAAAGCCTCCAGAAAATAAACGCTCAGATGCTTTATCCAAAATATTTTAAAAACGCGTAAATTGTTGGTAATGTTTTCGAAAAATTGCGCAAATAACGCAAATTTTACTAAAGTCTTGCAAACACGCACATTATGGGCAATTTTTCCGAGATGTGCAATACTGTGTGCAAATTCGTCAAAAAACGCATATTACGGGCAAATTTGGTAAAACAACATCCATTACTTGCGAATTCAGTTAAACGTTGCATATCATGGGCAAATTAGGCAAAATTTTGCTTATTACAAAAACATTTGGAAAAAATCATTTATTACGGGTAAATTTTGCAAAACACATATCGCTTGCAATATTTTCCAAAAATCCTGCAAAAATATGAGAATTGCATGAAAATTCGCCCAATAAATTTGCTAAACACGGAATTATTTTCAATTGCATTTTCAGGAAAATATTTTCAACAAAAAAAGGCTTCGGTTTTCCAAATTTTAACAGTAAAATGAATATAAAGCAAATTTGCAGTTTGTCAAGATTTAGTAAATGTTGTAAATTATAATTGTAAATGCGGGCGTAAAATTTTCCCTGAAACCCCCTGTTAACTTCCCCTTTTGAACAACAGCCTTTCCAGAGTCGCACATATGGGCGGAAGTTTTGCGCCATGCAGGAAAATGTATAAAAAATCAGTGTTACAGCCGGAGCTTAAAAAAGTTTGAGGAAGTTGTCACTCCCTGTTTGGAAGGGGACTGGACGTATTTTACATACACACAGAGCCTCTGTGCACAGAGTTCCATGCGGATTTCTTTTCCAAGGAATTTTGAAGAAAGGAAATTTTTGAGACAGAAATGCAAGCTGTCGAATCTCCCACGTTTTGCTGACAATGGGGAAAGAGTCGAGGAGAATAGACAAGAGACGGCTTGTGTCCTTTCCCCATAACTCAGGGATGTCTGTGTGCTTCACTCCGCTCAATTGAAATGTTCCTTCGTTTTCAAATCCTGTCACAGTGATTTTCCTCTAAGTGGGCTTAAAATAAAGGGCAACTTTGTATGGCGGGAGATGAAAGACACTGTCAACTCAATGAGCCCCATTTTAAATTCAAAAGGATTTTACAGTCTCTTCAATTTCTTTTATTGGCTTTTGTATTCTTTCCTTATTTTATTTTGTGGAAATTTATACACGCAATATTTGATGGGATTTGGGCTAATTCCTGATCTAACATTTTAAGGGCGAAATTTTATGAAAATTAATCTCTACAGGGTTTTAACGTAAATTCTCCTTTTGGGATTTAATTTCTGGCGAAATATTTTTCCACAAATTTTCTTCACGTTTCCCAATAATTTCGCTTTAAATTTTGGTCATAAATTAATTTTCAATTTTGCAAAACAAATTTTGCAGATTGGGCAAATAATTTTGCATTTTTTACAAAATGTTCAGATATTTGTTTTTACATTTTTGTGCATATTTGCCCCAAACCTTGTAAAATTTCTGGCGCAATTGTTTTCATAAATTCCCATCAATAAATATTCCCTTAAAATTGTATATGTTTTTAGTGTCTCTGAAAATTAGTGTCAATAAAATTTATTGTGGGGTTTGTTTTGCAAAAATGAAACCTGAAAATTGCATTAAATAAACGAACTGGTAATTTTTTGCGGTTAGAAATCTGCCAATGGAAAATAAATGAGGGAAATTTTCCATGTTTGCTAAAAGCTAGATGCAATTGGCTATTGGGGCAAAATGGGCATAAATACTGTTGTGCAGACGAGTAAGAGGTTTATGAATTGGGAAGAGTGGATTCGGTGAATAAAATTAAGAGGGGATATGGGACGATTTAGGGTTTTTTGTGGCGCATTTTGGGCCAGTAAATTTAGGAAGATAAGGAAATTTCTGGAATTTTATGTCCCACTGGAGATTAAAGTTAAGAAAAATTTATGGGGGAATTTTCATACAAGTAAATAAAAAAAAGGGGTCTGGACTTGTGTACTAATGTAAGCACTACCTAGAGAGTCGAGTGAAATAGAGACGGAAGATAATGTGAGCATTTGTCCTTCACTCGGGATCTAAATCCAACTTCTGCTTCTCTATTTCCACTCTCAAAAAATATAAGACGGGAAATAATTTTCAATGAGAAACTCCCTCCTTCTCACAATCCTATTATTTACTCCTGTTTTGGTTAAGCAAAGTGTTTTCACATGTTCCTTTCTTTACTTCCACCTTTTAAAATTATTTTGTTTCAAATATCCGTACAGTTAAGAGGATACTTTTAATATGTATTCAAACTGGGGAGTTTAGTATTTGACAAATGTGTGGTATGCACTCTTGGAAATTTTGGGTTCATTTTGCTAAATCATGATGCCGCTTGATTTGTTTCTGTAACTTAAGTTGCGATGGTTGCTACCGATTGAAGGCATGCAAAATTCTAAGTACAACTGCCACTGGTTTAGCTTTGGAAAAGATTTAAGTCAAATTAAATTGCAATAAGGATAATTAGCAAGCTTATAATATAATATTAAATATTTCATTCATTTCAAGTCAATAAAAACAGGTCAACAACCAATGTGATTATGAGCAAGCCCAAATTCAAGATTTAGCAATGCAATCAAGCTGGGGTCAAAATCAAGTCGGGTCTCAAGACATTTTTGATCTCAACGATATTTGGGAGACAAAAATTTTTGGACACAACAAAGTTTGAGTCACACAAAATTTTGGGTTTCGCATATTTTTGGGGCTCAAAACATTTTTTGTCTCAACGAAGTTTGAGCCGCAAGAAATTTTATTTCACACCCAAGGTCGGGTCACAACAAAATTTGGGTCACGACAAAGTTTGGGTCACAACAAAGTTTGGGCCACAACAAGGTTTGGGCCACAACTAGGTTTGGGCCACAACAAGGTTTGGGTCACGACAAGGTTTGGGTCACAACAAAGTATGGGTCACAACAAAGTTTCGGTCACAACAAAGTTTCGGTCACAACAAAGTTTCGGTCACAACAAAGTTTGGGTCACAACAAAGTTTCGGTCACAACAAAGTTTCGGTCACAACAAAGTTTCGGTCACAACAAAGTTTCGGTCACAACAAAGTTTTGGTCACAACAAAGTTTTGGTCACAACAAAGTTTCGGTCACAACAAAGTTTCGGTCACAACAAAGTTTCGGTCACAACAAAGTATCGGTCACAACAAAGTTTGGGTCACAACAAAGTTTCGGTCACAACAAAGTTTCGGTCACAGCAAAGTTTGTGTCAATTTAACGGCCGAACCACAACCAAGTTCGGTCGAATTATCTTGTGAGCGTAATTTCATCCTCGTCCAATGTCAAGGCCGGGTCATGATGCAACAAGAACTCAGAACAAGTTTGGGTCAGTATTCGGGATGGGTTCAGATCAATGTGGGGTCGAAATCCTGGGAACCCTGGGATCAAGTTTGATCCAAAATTTACTCTGAGTTGCAAAACGTTTAAACCCACGACCACATCTGGGTCGCAGCGATGGTTAATATAAGATCATGATTGGATCAAGATGAAGGTCGAGTCAGGCATAAGAGTATGTCCAACCGAATCTACCCGAAGATGAATAAATTTCGTCCAAGATGAGGTGTTGGGATCAGCATTTAGTGTTTGTCAAAATTCAATTTTACCTTTCATTATTCCCGTGAATTGAATCCTGCAAAATAACATAAATAACCTGAAATTTGAGTGTTGAAGACCACCTTTAAAAAATAACATTTGACCCCATCAATGACCGCACAATTGTAGGAAAAACCGATAGAATTCCCAACCTTGGAAATTTCTATTCATTGGGAAAGGATATGGAGTGGGAAGTGCGGAACAAGTTGGGGAAAATTTGGGAAAGTTTTCCCTCACTCCGCGAAGGAAAGAATAAGAAAAAAAGAAAATTAGGGTAAGCACATACGTTGTGTATATTTCTGCTGAGGAAATCCCAGAACTACGAAGGGATAAATCTTGGACGAAAAGAGAGCGACAGGCGATGAGAAGTAGGAAGAAAGAACTCATATTTTTCCCTTACTCTCTTCATTTCCCAAACCCCAATGCATATTCATATGTATTTTCAAGAGTTGTACTCTCTTTGGTTCCACTCATTTTACAGGCCCCAAATTCCTCTCCTCTTGTAAAACCAGACGCAAATAAATTGAACTACCCACTCCTAATTCCCAGCTCCCTTTACCCTTGTTTACCTTGTCCAACCAAAAACCGAGAATACAAAACATTTTTCTAAGGCTAATGTTCCCTCACAGAAAAAACTTCAATAAACATTAAAAAACCGCTAAACACAATTTGCACTAAATTTTATATTATTTTTATTTGCATAAATTTACTCACTAAGAAATTCTCGGGTCAGAAAATGTAATGCAAATTTTAAGTAAAGGAAAAACGTTGCGGTCAAAATTTCAAAAGCATTTTGGTTTTAAGAAAACATTTCTGCCCGCAATTACAACAAATTTCACAATAGTGAAAAAAATTGCGATCAAAATTTCAGGCATGTTTTGAATTTCTGGAAAAAAATTTTGTTCTAAATTTCATCGGATCTCAAATTCAGGCAGAAAATTTTTAGTCTACAAACGCTCCCGACATTGAAGAATTAGAGAAAACATTTTAGTGCAAATGCTCCGGAAATTTGCAATTTAGGTAAAAAAATCGGACACATTTTCTCGTAAATGTTTTTTTGTCAACTTTTTTGAAATTTTTTAAAAAGAGGTCACAAATTGGGAGCGAAAATATAGAAATTTTTTTCTTTGATAAATATTCTTGCCCGCAATTTAGGTAAACTGTACATGTCGCGGCACAAATTGTGGGCAATACGAAAAATTTGTACTAGGTAAAAAAATTTCGTTCAAATCTAAATGAATTTTATTTTGATGGAATACATTCTGATAAAATTTTGAGCAAATTTTCATATGAGCAAAAAAATTTGAGGAATTTTGAATTTTTAGGGGAAAATTGTGAGTAAAATTTTCGGAAAATTCAAAAATTGAAGAGAAAAATGTTTGGAAAATAATTTAGTTAAAACTAAAATTTTGATAAAATTGCTGTGCTCTCATAAAATTTTCCCGAAGGGTTTGTCTGTTAAAAGAGTGACGAGTGGCGTGAGAAATAGAGAATCCTGTGACATTGGGCCGTGATTGTGTAAATTGGATGAGGCTTGATAATTGGCCTGAAATGGTAACTTGTGGTAGTTGAAAGGAATGATACTTTAATTTGTGGGGAAGGAAATTATGGAGTTGAAATGAATTGCTTCCACTTGATGAAATTACGGGTCCCTCACGGGATTTTGTGGAGTGGTGACAATTACGTTATTTAAGACGCGGTAGTTGGACGTGGATGTTGCATCAGATGAAGTTTGCGTTGATTAACGGAAATTAGCTGTAAATGGTGTGGGACCAGATGATGATGAGGAAGATGATTGAGACCGAGGATCCTCGTCCCTGCTCTCTCCTAATAACTCTAATGGCCCTCTCACTATCGGCCTTAATTCCAAAAACAAATAAGGGATTTCAAAGGTCGTCTATCATTTATTAGACCGCAGCTGGCCTTTATAAAGCATTCCGATGTTTCAGCTTCAATTGCTCTCTCCAAACATTGCACTCAACAGGAGCAGTGGCAGGGGTGGGTTCAAGCTAGTGTCAAATTACCGCCAAGACTCTACTTAAAAATAAATGGTACAAAACTCCACTTTTGGATCAAACGGAGTACGTTGAAAAAATTCAGTAGTACTATTAAAACTTTTGTGGGTCTAAATTTTATTCTTTCTGTTTAAAGTTTTTCCGGTTTGGAACAAAATTTTTATGAATAATTGGGCTTTCTAATACCTGTGTTCCATTGAAAATTTTTAGGTTTCTGTTCAACTATTACTCAACTATCTGATCATGTTTAAATAAAATTGACTTTCTATCAAATTTGGGGTAAAATTTTGGTTAAAATTTTAGTCCATTTGGGATGAAATGGCGTTCAAAATGGGCCAATTTTGAATCAATTGTTGCCACACGTAAATTTTGGTCTACTTGGGATCAAATTTTGGGCTAAAATGTTTTTAAAATTTAAATTTCACTATCAAATATTGGGTTAGCTTATAATTTAGCATGTATTCAAAGTTTTATTTCATGACGTACTTATATTTTGATTTAAATTTTGAATTAAGTTGCGATTTTTAATTTCAATTTTAGGTCGAACTCAAGCTTTAACTTCAGTTTCAAGACAAAAGTTAGTTTCAAGTGCAAGTCGAAATTCAAGTTCACTTTTAAGTCGAAGTTCAAGTTCAATTTCCAGTCAAAATTCAAGTTCAATTTTAAAAGTAGCCTTGATTTAAATTTCAAGTAAAGCTCCAAATCAAATTTCAAGTGAAACTTTGATTTGAATCACTTGCAAGATAAACTTACAATTTAAAATTTATTCAAAGTTCTATTTTAGGACGTACTTCATTTTTTATTGCAATTTCAATTCAAGTTTGAGTTTATACATGAATTTCAATATCATAACAAGTTTCGAATCCTATTTCTACCAGAACCTCCGTTTGAAGTCAAGATTTAGTTTCAAGTTCGGTTTCAAGTCAAGCCACAATTTTACATTCAATTTCAAGTCTAGCTTTAGTTTTACACTCAATTTCAAGTCACGCTTTAGTTTTAAGTTAATTTTCAAAGTTTTAGTTTCACATTCAATTTCAAGTCAAGCTTTATTTTCAAGTTTAATGTCAAGTCATATTTCAGTTTGAAGTTCAATTTCAACTCATGCTTCAATTTCTATATCAAGTTTAATTTCCATTTCAAGTTCGGCGTCAGTTTCACTCTTAAAACCAATTTCAATTCCATGTCTAGCTTGAATTTTAATTTCAAGTCGAACTTCAGTTTCAATTTCTAGTTGAACTTCAGCTTTAATTTCAAATTTAACTTCAAATTCATTTTGAATTTCAAATTTAACTTCAAACGCATTTTGAATTTCAATTTGGATTTAAATTCAAGTGCAACTTCAAATTCAGGTTAAGTTTCTCATGTAACTTGAATTTTATTACAAATCGATTTCGAAAAGTTTAAACTCAAATTCGCTCTTAAAATTTGAGTTAGTTTTCAAGTGAGTGTACCATCAAATTTAGGTTGAAGTTAAGATAATAAAACTGAAGAGAGCCAGAACTTAGCACTAGTCCGTAGAAAGACAGTCCGGAGGGAAACGTAAAGGTCTGAGGGAAGTAAACGTTTATTTGAAACTGGTGCGTATGTATCCACTAGTTAGGGAATGTCTGTAGTTTTGGAGCGGACCCGGAACCGCAGATGGGTTTTATGACCTTTATTTTGAGCATTGGTTGTCCTCCCGTGTCTCTTAGCACTGCTCCAACTCCTATTTTATCATTTCTTTAGCAAACCATAAAATGTTTGACCAATTCGCAAAAAAGGATATTTCATCTACTTGCCCCCTTTTACATAACGTTAACATTAACACATAGCGTCTGCTTTCCCCAGACCCAGCAGTTGCGGGCCATATGTACACACATCCTAATACATTGTCCAGGAATTTTCCCCCGGAAAAACTACTCGAACAAAACATTTTTGTTTCCCGGGGAAAAAAACAGGACTCTTCCCCGAAAAGTTTTCCAGATATTAAAAATCTCCGGAACATCTTGCAACATTCACACCTATATTTCCTCCCGCCCCAAATGTCCCACGAAAATCCTGTTGTTTTTACCAGGAAAACGAGGGACCCGGAATGGGGTGAAGAGGATTGGGGCATAAGAGGATCAACAGACGCACATTCTCTTTACATTCGGCTTAAATTGTTTGCACAGATGTGGGCAAAGATCTTGCAAAATGCTAGTTTTAACGGAAATTCCTCCGGAACGCAAAGTACCAGGGAAAACAATTTTTTATCTCAAACATTTTATAAACGCTCAGAAAAATTTTTTCAAGGAAAAGCCCTAATCAAAACATTTTACGAATTAACAATATTCCGGCCTCAGAAACTCTCCTTTAAATTTATAAACATTTGCTCTTAGAATTTAAAAAAAAAGAGGCAAAAAATAAAAAATCCAACGAGAATCTTAAAACCGTTTTTTATTACATAAATATATTTTTTGTTCGAAAATGTTTTACATTAAATCGCTCATTCAATTGTACACAGTACTGCAAACATTTTCATGGATTTTCTGGAACTTTGCTAAGAATTTGAATGTAAGGAGTCCAGAATTTGAGTAAAACTTTAAGCAAATTTTTAAGGAAATTTTTTTAAATATTTGATTGTAATTTGTTTTTCAAAAATTACTAGAAATTTACTAAAAATATGACTAAAACATTTCTAGACAATTTTACAACAAAAACGGAGTAAATTTAAACCCAAAAATGGAAAAAACGTGTTAAAAATGTCCTAAAACAATCGAAAACTTTACACAAAGCTTAGGCGATTTTTTTAAAAATGTGCCTATTTTTTTTAAAATTTTCTGAAAGTTTGAGTGAACATTTTCTAGAAAGTTTCCCAAATATTTTAGTGAACATTTTTTTAAATTTCCTAATAACTTGAAGCATTTTGCAAAAAAATTACCGCAATAGGTTAAACCTTCGTTTTTTAAAGAATTGGGGTAAAAATTTTCTAAATTTTGAAACAAACTGTGTGCAGTTTCTTCAAAAATGTTGCATAAATTGCAAGAAAATAATTTGCTAAAAATTTTTCAAAAATTTTAGTTAATTTTAAAATATTTTTTAAATTGATTTCAAATGTTGAAAATATTTCCGAAACCCATATTTTACGAGCATAGCCAAGCCAAAAGAGATGATATTGAAAGAAGATTTTTCCGAACCCCCGTGGTTTTACACGTAATGAAAATGTTGTAAAAGGATAATTGGCGTAAGATAGATAGAGAGAGAGAGAGAGAGAGAGAGAGGGTGAATTGAAGATACAGAAGCCCTCTTACAAATGCACAAGAGCTGTACAAATAAAAGCATTAAAAAATCCTGACAAGCGCGGAGATGCTCCTGGAAGAAGAGACAAGAGGGGAAAAAACATTGAAGAGCTTGTAAAATTGTTGGTAATGGGTTGATGATGAGGATGAGACAGCAGGAATTAGGAGACATCCCTCCATGACTGTACCTTTGAATTTTCCCATAGAAAACCATATGAGAGCATATGGGCTCGAGAAATAAAATTGAGAGAATTGAACGAGAAACATTTTCAAGGAGTTCCAGACGACCACGACAGATGAGCGTTCGGAAATTACATTGAAGCAAACATTGTACCCAATTGGGATTCAACCACTGTCTCTTCATTCCTTAAGCATTCAAGCATTTGCACCAGACACAAGTCCCCACAACAACAACATCATAATAATAGCCACATCAAATACGCATGGAAAAACCACACGTCCTTTTTTAACAGACTTTCCGCTGTAAATCCCTTGTACAATTTTACATGCATTCCCACAATAGGCACATGTATACACACATATGTAAATATACGTACGCCAATGACAAAAGCAGGAAAATTTTATGTAGTTCTTAGCCCTTTCATTCCTCTGCACAAAATCCCATTGACTAAGTATACACAGTGTGCTTTTATTGTATGGGAAATTTTTATGAAAAATTTTTCGGCCCTGGTACATTATAAAATTCAAATTCAATTTTTACTAAAACTAGACTGACATCTAAAATATTTAGAATCTTTTTATACGTTTTTCTTAAACACCTTTGCCTAATTTAAAATCTATTTTTGTTTCTGTAGTACAAAATTTTGCTTGATTCAAAAAATTGGCCAAATCGGAATCAAATTTTACCCAAATTTGAAATAAAGTTTTGCAAATTTTGGGTAAAATTTTGTGCATGATTTATTGAAAAGCTTTGCTGGATTTTAAATATATTTTTGTTACATTCGGAGGTAAATTTTACCCATGTTGGGATGAAATTTTACAAAACTTTAAATTATATTGTGCACAATTAGGAAAAAATATCATGCCTTATTTAGTGTTATATGTTGTTTGATTTTAATTAACATTTTTCATTTGTAGTAACATTTTCCTAATTTAAAACGAAATTCATCAACATTTTTCGGGGGAATTTTTTCCCAATTTGTAGACAATGTTTTCTGAATGTGCTGTAAAATTTTTATCTAATTCAGTATAAACACTTGTTCAATTTTCAATCAACTTGTTTCTCATTTGGAATAAAGATTTTGATGGGATATTTTGCCAAACTAGGATTCAAATGATTTTTTCCGATTTGGAATGAATTTTTGCTCAGTCTAGAGCAAAATTTTCCCCAATTTAGAGTGAATTTTTACCCAATTTAGAGTAAACCTTTTGCTGGTTCAGTGTAAAACCTTGCTTGATTTTAAATCAAATTTCGTCATATTTGAAGGAACAATTTGCCCAATTCAGAGTAAAATTTTCCCCAAATTTGAAATTAATTTTTTCCCATTCAAGGACTAAAGTTTAACTGATTTATTATAAAATCTTGCTGGATTTTACTCACAATTTGATCCGTGTTAAACCAATTTTTGCCCAATTTAGCATAAAATTTTGTTACTTTTGTTTTCCACTTTGCAAGAAATATTTTCCCATTTGAAAAAATTGCCCAATTGTGCACAAAATTTGTCTTGATTATAAAAAAATTATTTCACCAAATTGGAATAAATTTGAGCGTCTTTTACAGCCTAATTTCTGCTGTATTTAAAGCATAAATGAGAACATTAGTAGAAAGTTTTGTTCAATTAAAATCAAATTTTAAAAGTGAGTTATAAAAAGTCATTAGCTCAAACTCACCAAACCCCGGAATAAAAAGAAATACATTATAAAAATTAGCCAGTAAATATTTGTTTGTCGGGACTCCCAAAAAAGGTTCTTTGATAGGAGGACAATGTCTAAACCAACCAGAGTCGCCAAAAGGTATTTTAAGGGCAAAAGAAAGGAAAGTTCATTTGAGCGGAAGAAGTGCATTGCAACGGTCCGGTTGGAAAATCAAAGGTAAGTTTCCCTTTGAGCCCACTAAGCAGTGTCCATCTGACCATGAGGATGACGAGTCAACTCAGACTCATCTCGAGGAGAGATGACAAGTGGGAAATTCCCTTGCCATTGAAGCATTAACGACGCAAAGATTTCATAATTAGTTCCCCTTTGAGAAAATTCCCTCTCTCCCACAGCCCCCTTTTCTTCACCTTCCCAAAAGGAAAAGTGAGAAAAACTGGAAGTGACATCCAAATAATCAATAGACAAAAAAACCTAATACATTCCACACGATGTCATCTCATCTCCCTATATGCACACACACTCCCAAATAACTCCATGCATGCAATTCTTCCCTCAGAAAATAAGGGCTGAAAAAAATGAAGAAAATTTTTGTATAGGTATACATTTGCATGAAAAAAAATTTTGTCTCTGGAAGTGTGCATGAGGGAAGTTCTGTCTGGTTTGAAAGCAGAGACAAGACGAGACTGCCACACGAAATCAACTTGATGATGATGACACTATATGGCCGTGGTTGACGGAGGAAAAGAGTAAAAAGTATAAGGTGACTGGAGGACTTCACATTTTCCCTTCTCTCATTCGGTCCCTCATTATTAACATATGGGTAAGCTAGTTCTATTTGTACAAAAATAAAAAAATGTCCTTCAAATATTTTACAGCCCCTATTGCCCCATTTTAAAATAACCCGGAAAATTTTTCCGTCTCCCCTAGTTTGTTGCAAATTGTTTTCTGCATTTACTGGTACCATTGACAATGCTCTAGGTCAATATTTCCGGTCACAGGGGTCAAATCCCTAAAACGATCCCTTAAAATTTTAATGACTGGAAAAGTAACAAAAACGTTTTGCCTAAACATTTGTACTGGAAAAATTCAGTTTAAAATTATTTGTTGTAGAGAATTATTTTCTGCATTTAATGGTTCCATTCACAATGCTCTAGGTCAAAATTTCCGGTCACTGGGGTCAAATCCTTAAAATAACCACTTAAAATTGTAATTGCTGGATAAGTAACCAGGATTTTCAAGGAGGAAAATATTTTATAGCAAAAATGTTGTGTGGGAAATTTGTCATAACACGTTACAAATTTTAAGGGCATTTCAGCCTGGAACAAATTTTGCGCAATTTTAAAAATTGTGCAGCACATTTCTTGTAAATATTTAAGCAAATGTTTTCTCGTTTGCTTTTGCAAGGTGGAAATTTATTTTAGAAACAAATTTTGAAAAATTGGGAAATTTTATCAAAATTTGGCTAAATTTTTTGAAAATGTTTTCTTTTTTAAATTGTGGTACAGGGGAAGGAAATATTTTAAAGGTTCTTGTACTCAGTACATGGTACTGAAGGGTATATATACTTGGAGTGGGACAAAGCCACGGAAAAAAGACGATCAGGGAATGAATCAGAGGCTGAAGTCAGTGGAGCGTAGCAGCGGATCATTAACCATTAGACACAGACAAAGTTGCAACTTTTCCCTCTCATGCATTCCCTCATGTTCTAAAATCCTCCGTTGGAAAAGTGTGAAGGAATCAAACCGCGGGTTGCCAACTGCACCTGTCTCTCCTTAATTCCATTCAATTCTCAGGGATTTGATCCACAAATATTTTCTTAGGAATTTCACCGAACGCCCATATTTGATTCTTATTTATGGGCAGGTTCTTAAAAATTTTTTTAAATGTTTTTCATTAGGGCAAAAAATGTTGGAAAATTTATTTATTCTACAGACATTTTTTAAATGATTTAATTTTTTTGTTTTAGGGACAGTCTGAGATTTGACTGCAATTGAATGTTGTATGGAATGGTACGGAGTGAAACTTTTCAATAAAAATTGTCCATAAAAATTTCATTCCCTGCTTGAGGGACAGGACCTGTTCCTGTAGTTAGGAAACAGAAAAAAGCTGGAATGGCTCAGCATAAAAAGGAAAATTTATGACATGTGGGGCAGTTATCATTTATGTTAACAAGCGGTAGTTAGTGGCTACTTAAACCAAGTGGCGATGGGATGAGCCGGAGGATGAGAAAACATGTCTTTTATCCCTAATTTCATCTAACTACAAAAACATTTCCACAGCCCATATTTTAGCTAATTCGCGCATAGCCCAGGTATTAGTACAGTCCAACTTTTGTATTACCACCACCCAGATTAACTGAATTTTAAAGACCTTCGACTTTAAACGTTTCTGGCAGATACCTTAAGTTCCTTGTAAAAAAAATAGCACAGTAATTACTGGGTTAAAATTTATTTAAAGTAGAAAACATTTCCACAAAAATTCTACAATAGTTTATGATTTGCCCAAAAAATCCGAAATTTATCAGTTTTGCCTAAAATTTCATCAAATTTTGACTTGTTGTATACAAACTACCTGTACATTATTTGTTAAATTTTGCTAAAAACTGTGAAAAACTATTTTTCAATACAAATACAATTTTACCCAATTTTGACTAAACGTAAGTAAAATTATCTCCACAATGAAATGAATTTTGTCTAGAATTGGGTAAACGTTTGCATACAAATATGTAAAATTTCACGTAAACCTAAGAATCAAATTGTCCAAAACTGAGTAAAATTTTGCCGGAAATTGAATCAAGTTATTTCTAAAACTGAGACAAATTTTTCTCAACATTAAGCAAAATTTGGGTTACAATTGAGGGCGATTTTGGCTAGAATTGAGTACATTTTCCTTTCCAATCGAAATGATTTTTGTCTAGAATTGCTAATAAAGTGCGTAGAATTTTTCAAAAAATTTAGTCACATTTTCCCTTAAGTTGAGAAAAAATTTACCTAAGAGGAATTCAAATGAGGTATAAAATCTTGACCAAAAGTACCCATAAATTTAACCACAATCCCAGAATTTTCTGCGCTCCCTTAATAAAATGAGCAGACTGTATTTCAGTGGCGAAAACCCCATTGACTTTGAGGTCCTGATTCCAAGGCGGAGGACGGTTCCGAGGAGAGAGAAGTGCAAATTGCAAAATTCACCTCCGTCCCAGCCCTTAAAATAATAAATCAGCGGCTGACAAGCCCCATTTGTTCCGCTCACGGGCAACAAAAACATCTTTTTTCATGTTCATCATAATTCCTGACAATGTCCGCCGTCCACACTGAATGCTAATGAATTCTCAAAGAACCTCTCCCAAAAACCCAGCATTATTTCCCTAACAAGCCTATTATTTACATTACCTCCATAAATTTACAACTATGCAGCCATCGGGCTAAAATCTCAAATTTTTTCTATTTTTTTCCTCGGAATTTTGCACCCCTAAAACCACCCGTTTAAAGTCCATCAAAACCTGTAATTATTTTCTTAACCAACATTCCTCCCAAATTTGCACCTCCAAATTTTCCGTAAAATTCTTTACAAAGCTTGATTTTCCCCGTACAAATTTATTGGAAAACATGCATTCGGTAAAGATTTTCCCGTAAATTTTACTGGCAGCCCGTGTCTCATTTTTCCAGAAAATTATCAACCAAATGTTAGAGAATCGTGGGGGATCTTGTTTCCCTAAAATTTGTAAAAATACAAAAAAATTAAGGGAAAGAAAAAAAAACTAATCTCCTCAAAAATTTATGTCTACAAAAATCCCTTCAAATATGAACTTGGGAAGTCCCTGGGAGCCAAAGGGATTGAAGACATGCAACGGGGAAATTTGGGTAAATAGTAAATAATTCCGCTTGTACATTTTTAAACCCAGGCTTTACTCTCAAGTCCTAATCAAAGGGGAAATTTGAGGAAGAAAAAAAGCGACATACACCCTAAAAAATTGTGAATGAGCACGGAATATAAACTAAATTGAATTTAATAGTCGACAAGGCTCCTGAGTCCCAATTGAATTTTTTTTAAATCCTTCTAAGCGCTTGGAAAACATATGGGCACTTTCCTATCCCCTCAAAGAGACTCATATTTGTTTTAAAAATTGGAGTCACCCTCCGCATCGTGGAGGGATGAGTTCCTGAGGAAAAATTACGGAATTGGAGAGAGACACGCAATATGCAAGGAAACGCTAGACCTCCTTGGGAGCGTCGTGGGAGGAAGTAATTAAATAAAATCAACATTTGAGGACTTGGGAGGAAGCAAATTTACAAAAATTACTAAACGCTTCTTAATTCTCACACTGAAATTTCCACCCGATTACCATCTTCATTGGCTACTAATTATTTTCATACCTCCCTTAAGCATTTGAGCGAGAAGTAGAGTTCAAGGCGTATTTTATCAATGGGGCAGAAATTTCCCAGAAAATTACTCACAAACTGGTCTGAAAATAAAAACATTCTTAAACTGTATATAGCGAAAATATTTGGGGCAAAAAAAATTTACATACAATTTTGAAAATTTTGGAGCCCTCAAAAAAGAAAATATTTGGGGCAAAAAAAATTTACATCAAATTTTGAAAATTTTGGAGCCCTCAAAAAAGAAAATTTTTGAAGAAAATTTAAGATATGTGAAAATATGTGAAAAAATTATTTAAGATGCATGTTTTACATGTAATTCCTGCGAGTTTTTATTGATGCTCCTGGATTTTTAAAAGAGCTTCAAAAGCCCGAATGGAAAAAAATTTTATGGGAAGAGGAAATTTTTGTATAGGGAAGAAGCGTTGGATTCTAATTTTTATGAGGGACTTGAGCCGTTATAAACGTTGGGAACCTTTTGACTTTTGACGGACTTGGGCATATAGGAGCTGGAGACAAGTGGCTAATTCACAAGTGGATAATGGCTGAGTCTTCGGAAAGCTCCTGTCGACGGTCGTTTTTTTTCAGGCTCTTGAGAGAAGTTTGTAGTGACGGATGGCGGGGATAAAAAATAAAATTTATGACGCTCTCCTCCTCCCTATCAGTTGAGAAGTTGTTGAGCTTTTAATTAATGATGGTAATTTGATAAAGCGGGCAAGTCCGTAGCCTTGAATTCTTTATTCTCCTGATCAACTTTCCCCTATCAATCCAATGTTATGTGATAGGCTTCACATATGACTATGTAACAGAGTAGGGAGCATGGGGTGAATTCACAATGTTATAATGTTCAAAGTAATGCAATGTATTTCAATGATACTCATCTCTTGTGTTTATTACCATCGAACATTTCAGGGCTGGGATTGGATAGCGGGTATTTCTGGTCTGGAGGGCAAGTGGATTGAAAATTCTGGTTAACTTTTCTAGATAAACTTAGAAGAACATAACTTGAAAAATTCAATCTGAACTTATACTTGACTTGAATGTCCCTTGTTTTGAACTTGACTTGGAAATTATGAAGCTAAAATTAAACTTGACTGGAAAATATGAAGTTAAAGTGAAACTTGACTTGAAAATATGAAGCTAAAGTTAAACTTGACTTGAAAATATGAAGCTAAGATTGAACTTCACATCAACATTTCAAGCTGATCTTGAACTTGATTTTAAAATCTCAAGTTGAAGTTGAGTGAACTTGAAAATCTCAAGTTGAAGTTCGGTTGAACTTGAAAATCTCAAGTTGAACTTGTACTTGACTTAAAAATCTCAAGTTGAACTTGTATTTGACTTAAAAATCTCAAGTTGAACTTGTACTTGACTTAAAGATCTCAAGTTGAACTTGTACTTGACTTAAAGATCTCAAGTTGAACTTGTACTTGACTTAAAAATCTCAAGTTGAACTTGTACTTGACTTAAAAATCTCAAGTTGAACTTGTACTTGACTTAAAGATCTCAAGTTGAACTTGTACTTGACTTAAAGATCTCAAGTTGAACTTGTACTTGACTTAAAAATCTCAAGTTGAACTTGTACTTGACTTAAAAATCTCAAGTTGAACTTGTACTTGACTTAAAAATCTCAAGTTGAACTTGTACTTGACTTAAAGATCTCAAGTTGAACTTGTACTTGACTTAAAGATCTCAAGTTGAACTTGTACTTGACTTAAAAATCTCAAGTTGAACTTGTACTTGACTTGAAAATCTCAAGTTGAACTTGTACTTGACTTGAAAATCTTAAGTTGAAATACAGTTGGACTTGAAAATTACCAGCAGAACCTGAACTTGAAATTTGAAACCAAAAGTCAACATTGTCAGTTGAATCTCAAAATTAAACTTGACTAGAAAATTTCAAGCTAAACTTGACCGAAGCCCTATTCCCAATAATAATAAACGTTAGGAGTAAATGTGCTTACTTGGCCATTCTATGGCTAGGGACTATCGGGGCTAAAATATGGGAAAGGGAGAAGGATGAGGAGCATCTGTCGTGGAAATGGAAACTGCTCTGAGGAAAGGGAGTCTCATCCTCAATTGTCTCTTTTGTCTTTTTAATTCCATGCAAATGTCCCTACTATCTATTTTTCCAAAACAACTTACGATTTCACCACACCTCTGTCCCCATATCATCCCTTCCCCACAAAAACTCTATTTTCCATACAAGCACAAGTCTCTTACACACTCCACCGCAAATAACAAGTAACATGAGCATTCTTCCGACGCACAATCAGCTGAAAAAATACTCTTTACAAAATTACTATTCTCTTTGACAAACAATAACAATTCTCCCCTCTCGCACCCCGAAACCTGGCCATACTGCATTAATTTTTACCTCTCCATTTCCCCCATAAACTCTTATTTTCTCCTATTCCCAGCATTATATAACACACCCTATAAAAATCTGACTCCCAGTCAGTCCTAAACAGATGTATTTTAAGAGCCATAAAAATTCAAAGCGACCGCCCTGAATTTCCCTTCAAAATATCCCTCTTTGTCGGCAATATTTTACTCAAGAGCCCACAATATAAAAATACATCCAAAAAAATTTCTCAGCTCTAAATAGCTCTCAAATACCCTTTGACACCCTTGTAAATGCATTTTGAACTTTTGAGCACTTGGATTTCCAAAATATTTGATTCTTATCTCTAAAAACCCATTTTATCAACAAATTTTTGAACCCATAATTTTTTCCCTCCCATCAAATTTAGCTCAATTACAAGCCTCAATTTTGACAGTTGCAAATATTACGGGTTTAAATTTTTTTATATAGTGGGTATTGTTTGGAGAATTTGTATCGCCCTTAATTCTTGATCAGCCCTAAATCTTATGGGCTTCACAAAATTCTAAATGGCGGGCATTTTTCAAAAATATTTACGCCCCTAATTTTTTTCAAGCTCAAAATATTATGGGTTTAAAAATTCTAAAATTGTAGATATTTTTCAAAAATTTTTGCTCCTTGAATTGTTGACCATTTCCAAATATTTTGGGTTTAAAAATTTTAAATTGCGGGTATTTTTGAGAAATTTACACTCATAGTTTTTATCACCTCCGAATATTACGTTGTTTGCAAATCTTGAAATTTTGGACGTTTTCGGAAAAATTTTAACGCCACTAATTTTTACTAGTTTTATGTAAATATTATGCGCTTTGGAAAACTTAAAAATTGAGGGCATTTTTGTATAATTTTCAATGCCCTTAATATTGAACAAATGTTTTCATTTATAAATTTGAGAAGAATTTATTATAGACTTTGAACGCTAAGCAAATTTTTGTGGTAAAATTTTGATAGATGGTTTGTTTTCAAATTTGAGTAAAAATTTGCGGTAAAAGGGTAAAATATTCTGAATGTTTTCAGGTGCTCCGTTTTATAAAGGGTAGACTTTAGAAGCTGCTTTTGCATTGGGAAATAAGTATGCACTTACCCTGAGCTTAAGTGTACATTGACAGGATGGGTTGTCGCATTGAGTGAAATGGAGCTGGATCAGTGGGCCAGGGAATAAATAACATTGAAACTAATACCTGGCAAGAGACGCATCTAATCGGGAAAATATTCAAAGCAGGACTCGTTTAAGTGGCCGAAGGACACGTCGTAAATCAACGGATTAAAAAAGGAGCGAATCAATGGTGCATAAGCCGGACTTGTGTACTTTCATTGTACGACACTTTAGAGTAGGTCTAATACATATGTGAGCATGTACACAACTTTGTAGGAACCTAAGCCGTGGTTTAGCATAAGCATTGATCCTCCGGATTTCCAGCAAATGTTAATCCTGGACAATCCCAAACTCTTCACTGGCAATGAGTTCCAGAGACAGGGACGATTTCATAACTTTCCATCTCCACATATGTTATTGGTCTTGGAGTGTCTTTATTTTGAGTCTTCTCGCCACCCTCCCCCATTAACAGTTCCAGTTGTGTGAAAAATGAGATTCCCTCTCCGTGGTTTCCCCTTTCAGGATGCTTCAAGTGTGACGAGCCATTCACACTTGAGGGCAGATCAAAGGGACGAGGTATAGTTTCATTTCTCATTTACATTTGTGGGGGAGTCTGTTTTCAGTAATAACAATATTTGTTCATGTATTTCAAATATGGGTAAAATTTTTGTTAAAATTTTACAGTCAAAATTCTAACCCGTATCTTACGTCGCAAAATGTTGACCTTTTTTGTTATGGCTCAAAATTTTAACCAAAATCGTGAAAGCAAAATAGCCCAATTGTTCAGAAAATTTTATGGAGTAACAATTTTATGACGATTTTACAAATGCAAAATCCCAGTCAAAATATTAAGGGCTAAAATTCGACCAAAATTTGTAGGAGCAAACTTTTAACCATTTAAAAAATTTTTAGACCGGTTGAAAGGCGAAAAATTTTAATAGCAATTTTAAGGGACAAAATTTTAAATCAAATTTTAACTGACAAAATTTTAAATCCAATTTTAAGGGACAAAATTTTAAATCAAATTTTAAGGGACAAAATTTTAAATCAAATTTTAAGTGACAAAATTTTAAATCAAATTTTGAGTGACAAAATTTTAAAGCAAATTTTAAGTGACAAAATTTTAAAGCAAATTTTACGGGGGTAAAATTTTATGGCCAATTATTAGAGTCAAAATTTTAATCATGCATGCAAACGTGTAATCAAAATTTTTTACAACAAAATTTCATTCATTCTTGTATGAGATATAAAAATATAATTTCCGCCCAAAATTTTAAAATTAAAATTTGATACAAATTTAATGCAAAACCGAATGCAAATTTAAACCAGAATTTCAAAAGAAACTCTCTAAAAATTGACCTTGAAAAATTTACTCCTTAAATTTCCGTAACGTGTATACCTCCTCTAACGTTTTTGCATAAGTCTGTATACCCAATAAAAGAAAGGTACACTCTAGTAACCATAGCAACTCCTTGTACTTAGAAACTAATGTCCAGAAACTTAACGATATTTTAATGACACTTGCCCCAAAAAGCAAATCCGGCTTAAAAAACGCCTCGTCTCTGGATCCTAAGCATACGGACGCATATGTACATACAAACACCCATAAGAAAACAATTACTATACACTATGCATATGTGTAGCTATGTACATGTTTATAAGCGTATGTGTCTAGCAAACGGCTCGTAGGGAAATCAAGGGCTGAGAGCCCGTAATCATTAAAATATGGGGAAAATGAGATGGAAGGACGCAAGAAGTGGAACGCTGGATGATTTGAATTGAAAGAAAGGAAGTATGGAATGTGGGTTCTGTACTTTACGCGTCCTTTTCCTCTTGTGTCTGAGAGTCCCTGGGAGTTGGACAGGGAGCAAATCCAGTGTCGTTAGTGAGTCTCGTTTGTTCCTAATGACCACAGAGGGCTAATGACTAAAAAAGAGGGGGAACGAGAGACACCCGTAAAAACAAGTATATTTCCCTCCCATCAAATATGCACGTTCCCTTGTAATACATTCAAATGGTCATGAATCAAATATGATAAGTCAACTGGTCTCCGCATTAAATTCATATGGCAATAAGGTTCCGCTGTACTTAGCACAAAAACACTCACCCTCTGCTCTCATGCAGATGAGATCATTTCATAAAGTCAGTATCTTTTCATACAGTCAAATTTTACTGTAACAGAAGCCCTCAAATTCTCAAAAAATTGTTCAAAAAATTTTTGTTTTTGCAAATTTTTCAAAATTTCCTCCAAAATCCTTAAAATTACGGGTGGCGTCAAAATTTTGTCATAAAATGTTTTCAGAAAAAACTTACAATTTAAGGGGGTCCGGCATATTTGATGCTCACTGGCCAGAAACAATGTTGATGCATAATGTGATTTTCACCATGCCTTATTTCCAGGCCGGCTTTCAATGCTAAGTAATATTAATTCTTGGGCATAAATTTTACCCATTCATGTATATACATACGTACCCCTGTAATTATGTACATTGCATGGTATGACATGCGGGATGGTGCAATAGTGTGTTTTGTCCTCCGTGGATTTTATTTCCAGGGGCTTTGACATTCATTAACTGGATTACGTAACCTTATGCTTAAACAACCAATTCATTTACATTCATTTTCTCCTCCCAGTATAATTCATAAGACCCTTTCTCAGTATCAAATCCAACCAGGGGTTTCATTCCCTCTTGGCTGCAAACGACCTGCGAAAGCATTTTTCTGAAACTGTCCTTTCGGATTCCCTTAAATTTTACATCATTTAAAAAAACAGTTAAAAATTTTATCCGAAAATTGTCGGCACACTTTGCTGCAAATGTTTACTTTTGGGCAAAATCAATTTTCAGTTCAATTTTAACCGGAATTTGATCGGAAGTTAAGGGCTAAATTTTCTCAAATTTTGAAAATTTAAAAGAGAATTTAGTATACATTTTGAGATAAAATGTGCAGCAAATTTGTGTTTTAAAAACATTTGCTCTTTAGAACAAAATTTTAAAGACACCTGGTTTGCAAAATTTGGGGTGAAATTTAAGAGTTATGGATATAATTTAAGGGTGGAAATATTCCAGAGGAACTTTCAGTTTGGGGGAAATTTAAAAATGTTTTCGGAAACATTTCGGTAATATGGGGCAAAAATATATTTTATGCTCATATGATAAACATGACCTGGATTCCTTGCAAAATCTTGCATCACCATTGAGTCAAGAAAACTCCCATAAAATGAAATTGCAAACGATATAACGCCTGTCATATTCCGCCCACGTTCGTTTTTAATGGACAACTCTGTAAACATTTCGCAACGAAAGTCCAATTCTAAAAACTAATAGGTCCCTAAACCAAACCCATAAATTTTAAGCGCAATATGTGCAATAATGAAGCAAATTTTGAATAGAACCAAAAAGTCGAAACTAAATCTCTGAAAAATTTTTCCATTGCGAGGAAAAAATTTTCCTTCAAATTTGATTCGTAAAAACCTGAAATAGTTTTACGAATCAGAAAACCCCAGACTTTTGCACAACCTCTAAAGCTTCAAACACCCTGAGCTCACTGTATTCACTCCCAAACGTTATTCAAAGACTGAAGCAGTGTATCGAATTTCCGCTCGAATTTCCCCGCTCCCGGGTTCCCCCAAAACATTGGAACTCCTCTTGCGTTAAAGTAAACAATGAATTCCAATTAGTAGATTTTAAAGAGGAAATTAGAAAATTTTAAACGGAAAGCCCCTATGCAATTTGCATCAACCCCAAATTTTAAAACAATGTTCCTGGAGCAATGCTATCCCTCCGTACGTGCCTGTATGTATTTCCATGTACGCAAATGGGAGATTTCCTCAAACTGCCCACAAGCAATTGGGCTCGCTCCAATAGAACTGTAATATTTAGTAGGGACGCGTGTTTTCGGGTGTACCGATTTTAAGCACCAAATACGTACAATGCAGTGGTGTGGGACTATTGGGTCCAAAATTTGTAAGGTTAAAGGGTTCCTATAGGGAAAATAGGGTTAAAATATGCCAATAGATGTAATGCATGCCTAAGGAAAATTTTGTGACTATATGGGCAGGAGAAAATTTCCTGAAATTCCCTACCATTGTTTATATGCGGAATGAAAGTAAAACAAATGAGTCTGGTTGAGGCGCACTACCCTAAAATAGGACTTCCCCATATAAACGCATTGTTTGCATAGGCCTTGAATATATACACAGGCAGAAATTCATTGAAAATTTATGGGCTATGAATAAATTATGAGGATTCATTATTAATGAAGCTTGATTAAGGGGAGCGATCAGGAGTCGATTTTCCTCCGCCTTTTAAAACCCGCTTTCACTGCGTCCACTCATGCAAGGAAAACATTTTGCTTAAGACTTACAATGCCCCAAAGAATTAGAATTGAGAATTTCCAACCCTTGAGTCTCGTCTGACGAAGGATCTTAATCCTTCCATTCCTGGCCCGAAAATGAGCAAATCTCGGATTTTCCGCTTAAATAAGTCATCCCACTGTCAATACTAATCAGCGTAGGGTTGCATTTCAACCCGAGTATGCACACAACGTAGATTTATTTCAAGGGAATGTTCCTTAAAAAAGTTTCCGGATAATGTAGCCAAAAAAAATTTCCAATGCAAGTTCAAAAAATTTTTTTTTTGCAACAACTCAGGTTCAAATTTTACATAAAAATTTTTATTGGAACAACCATTTATGCTCAAAGCGAATTTAGGGTATTATTTCTGAATTTACACTTTAAAACGCAATTTTTGAAAGATAAATTTGGGGCGGATAAAAATTTTATGCCAAATATTTTGACTCTAAAGGGCGGCGGCTAAACAAGTCGAATTCCCGGAATTTCCAGCAACATTTTTATTACGCTAGTGTAAAATATTGGGGCGGGTACATATTTTAGACTAAATTTTATAGTTTTAAAGGTTGCATCAAAATGAAAAACTTACTGATTTTCCTGCAAATGTCTTCTCACGCATATGAAAAATATTAGGGCGGCATAAAATTTCCCTCAAATTTTGTTTTTTAACTTTGCAAACAATTTAAAATATAATTTGTTTCCAGCAAATATATATGTTTTCTCACATTAATGAAAAAGTTTTGGTAAAATTTTGGACAGGTCGGTTTAAAATTTTGCGCGATAAATTTTCACAAATTTAAGTGACTTCTGGTTTGCAAAAAATTACAAGAAAACATTTGCAAGAAAAAAAATCGGGTTTGTGTGGGAATAAGGGATTGTTTGCTCTGGGTTTTAAATATGGATAGGAAATTCTTACAATTGAGGACTAAAGGCGCACAATTTACGTGAAAATATTCTGGAAAGGAGTAAATCCGAAATTAAGGGTCAATTATTTCCAGGTCTGTATAAAATTTTCGGGCCTAATGGAGGTGTAGGAAATATCCGTAGAATTTCGAGGAAATTGACAAAGGTTTTGTGAGCACACGGAGAGGTTATGGGTTTTGAAGGGAACGTGCCACTAAAAGGATTTTAAAAACCACATGATGAGCTAAAGTGTACAAGTTACAAGAGAATGTCTTTGTTAAGCCGCAAAACTGCCTTCTGCCTCAGCATTATTAAAATGCCCTGGTTCGGCATTAGCGTGCTTAGTGGTGTTCATGTTGAGGGCTTATATGAAGCCCAGGAAAATTTTCCGTGAGGGCTTTTACGCTGGGAATCCCTGCCGAGCCTTTATTTCCAACTTCCATTTCATCTCCGCAGGAGCAAATGTATCTCTTTCACTTTTTGAATTTTTACCAAATGGGTTTGTTCCCTCAAATTTTCATATTCACTTTTACTCTTGTTTTGTTCCTCTGCCGTATCAATGACAACAGGCAGAAGTGGGCATCAAATATACACACAATAGCTTTTCAGGAGTGTCAATTTCCTCTGTTATTCCACACCAAATGGGGTTTTAGGGAATATTTTACAAGCCCTAAAAACCTTTTTCATAAAAATTATTGTTGCTACTATTGAAGTTCTACAGAAATTAAGTTTTATATTCGGTTTTCCTGGCTGCAATTCTCAACAAAATGTTTGGGCAATATTTTCATCATTTTTTGTATCGCATCATATTTTCCACACAAAATTTTTACAACCAAAGAAACAAAATTTGCATTACAGATTTGCTTTTTCAGAAAATTTTCAAACGTTGCCCGTAATTGAGGGAAATATGCGCCAAGTACGGGCAATTTTAAATAAAATTTTATCTATGTTTTGCTGATTTGCGCAATTTTTTCGACAGTTTTGTGTAATCATAAATTTGGAAAACAATTACAATAAATTTCGCCAAACCTGAGCAAAATCTACGTTTAAATGGGGAGGCAAAAAATAAATTATGAGAATATGCAAAATTTGAAAAATTCCAAATGAAGAGATATCGCCAGAAACATTAACTTGCTTTGAAAAATTGTGGGTAAAATTGAAGTGTCTCGAGTCTTTATAAATATTGGCAGTTTCTGTGTAAATGAACAAAATTTCCAGGAATTTCGCCCATCTTCCATAAGTTGGCAAAGAAAATTTACAAAAATATTAAATTTTTTCAGCAACCAACAGTTTTCACAAATTTTGAAAAACATTTGACAAAATCTGGTGTGAGCTTAAAATTTTGCTTGAAAATATTTTCAAATTCTCAAAAATTAAGGAAATTTTTTAAAAAATTAGGGTCGTAATTGAAAATTAGTGCAAAACCTTGGTAAAATTTAAAAAGTATGAAAAAATGGGGAAAATTGCTGGAAAATCATAAAAAATGTGGCATAAAATTTTCATAGACAATAACCATAATTTTGACGAGTCCCAAATGCCCCGGAAAATGCAAACGTGGAAAAATGCAAGAGGAGAGAGGGCAGGGTCATAGAATAGGAAAATTTAAAGAGCAGGTTGAAATAAAGGTCCGTCGTTAAAATATGCCACAAGTATGCCCTTGTCCATGTATACATTTAAGTGTAAAATGTTACAGGGGATTTTGTACAAAGTGGGGGTCTTGAAGCCTCCTGAATGCGTAATGAGAAATTCGTAGTTCCTATAGTAAAGTCAGGGAGGAGAAATTTTGAAGGAACGTGGACGATTGGGTAAAAAAGGAAGAAACTTTTTGTTTTATTTAGAATGCAGTAAGCCCTGTATTATTGACCAAGTGTATTCTCTCTCATGTTTTATTTCCACCAAGTTTCCCTCCTATCTCCAGCAACGCTTTCTGCTTTTTCCAAAGGAAAAACTGGAGACGTAACTTTTTCACTCTGCATATGTATCCACGTTTGTAAAATGGCTGGAAGAGAATAGATGTAGAAAAAGGGATATGTAACCTAATAAAAGCTCCGCGTTTATTCCCTGAATATTTATTCCCGGATTCATTCACATGGGACGCAAGCCAGAGAAAAGAGAAGACACGAAGGCAAGACTGGTGCAGCATCCCACATTCCCTATTAGCTTACAACCTTCCTCATCCCATACAGGGTCCTACAATTTTTTACCACCATATTTCTATTCAAATATTTCAAAATGGAAAAACTTAATTTAGTGAACAAAATTTTAAACTAAATTTGACAGTCAATTTTATTTTACGTAGACATTTAATTTTGTGTTTAAAATTTATACACAGTGTGAAATGGCAAAGATAATTTCAAATTTTGTTCCCGTGAAAATATTCGCACCAGATTTATTTACGGGTAAGACAATTTTTAAGGTAAGAAAAAAAATTGAATGCAGAAAAAACTTTCCAAGCCAGGAACGCAATTAGATGATGGAAAATGTTTAGTACAAACGACAAAGTTCCGATGCAAAACGCGACATTATGATGCAATAACGAAAATCCCATCATCAACGATGAAATTCAAATGTAGAAGAGCACTTTTTCATTGCATTAAGAAAAATTCCGATGTAGGACATAAAATTCCGATTCAAGTGAACAAATTTCGATGCAGAAAACAATATCCGAACGCAAGAAACAAAATGCCGATGAAACAAATGAAGTTCTGATGCTGGAAGGAATATTCCCAATTAAATAGCAAATTTCCGATGCAGGGAACAGCATACCGACGTAAGAAGCAACTTTCCAATATAGAAGACAAAATATCGAAGCATATCCAAATTCAAATGCAAGAAGAGGAATTTCGATTCCTGCAGCAAGATCTAAATGCTGACAGCACAATTCCAATATCAGAAGCAACATTGCAATGCAGATAACAATATCCCCGTGCAACAAATAAAGTTCCGATGCAGGAAACAATATTCCAATGATTGATGCACGATGTAGATGCCTTATACAAAATAACGATGCCAGCAACGAAATTTCAGTGATATAATCGAAGTTACGATACATTGAATATAATTCCGATGTAAGATAAAAAATTTCCACGTACTTTACAGTTTCGATGCAACGCAGAAAATTCCGATGAAATAAATACAACGCCGATGTAAGAAACGAAATTCCGATGCAAGAAAGAAACAACCAGTGAATCAATTCTTGTCCAAATTTACAGCTCTTTATAAAACAGATTTCCTTTTTAAACAAAATTAAGAGAAACTATTTAGCCAGAAAATTATTTTTGAAAAATATTGCGCAATATTTGTAAATTTTCATTGTAAAATTTTCATTGGATCTTGTTCGAGATTTGTTTTCGGGCGAAAAAATTTTCCTCGCGAGAATATTTGAGGGCACTGCTTACGCTAAAGTGTATCTTTACATGGGAGGAAATACAAGGCTATTATTATGTCTGGCAATTGTGCTTTTTTTATGCTGAGCTTATTCCTTCACACTGATTCCCAAAGAAGAAGCCTAAAATGCATATCCATACATTTGAATGGGGAGAGCCCGTTTATTATCATACAGGGAAAAAAATGTCTTGTATATCTTCATAAGGGACTGGGATGGATACATCTCCTGTAAAATAAGTCTTTTCCATTTGGCTTAGGGAAAAAGATAGCGGATGAGGAAACTCTACATGTGACATCTCCACTCGACAACAACACCCACACAAATGACACACTCGCAATGCATTTCCTTCATGAGTTTCCGATCCCATATGTAATAAACAACTTGACGCTTTCCTATTCCTCCGTCAACCCTTTCCCCCATATACAGTCCACCCTCCGTATACTGGCACTCATATACAGACGCCCAACCCTGTATATCTACATATACGGGCGGAAATCTTATGCGCATCAAAAGTTCGGGGAGCAATTGGGAAAAATTTCATTTTTATTTATTCCAATGATATTTATGTGTATGTATTTAGTATACGGGTCCTTCTTCACGAAGGATATTTTCCGAAAGTATTCTCGTCATATTTTATGAGCAACTTGTAGTTTCCTTTTCTCATACAACTCAATTTTGGAGTGTGTGCGTATATAATGTACAAACATGTATTGGGGACCTGCTTGGTAGTCATGGAGGAGCTTTTTATACATGTGTTGTCAATAATGCATGATCCCACTCCTCTCGCTAGAATGGTTCTGCCATGGAATCACGGAATAGCTTATGGATCGCCTCCGAGCTTTCCCCATATCACATAAATATACGCACAGGCACAAATGTTTCCAGGGCACAGTGGGCTCTCGCTATAAATGGGGCCCTGGCAAGAGTATTTGACAACAATTTATTTGAAATATGGGGGCCAAAATTTTAATGACGCATTTGGGGGCAAATTTTTAGTGTAAGAATGTTAAACTGATGAGATTTTATGAAACTAGGGTCATAATTCCAGTTTTAAAATTTGAGGGGAAACTTGGCGGTAAATATTTGGGGCGCGAATTTCGAGGATTACAATTACAAACGGGGACAAATTTTAAAGAAAAAAAATTTGAGGAGGAAATTTGGAGAAATCAATTTAGGGTTAAATATTTCGGCGGCAAACTTTGAGATTAAATATTGGGGTGACAAAGTTCGAGTGAAAATTTGAAGGTAAAAATTAGGTCTGAAATTTCGAGTCAAAATTTGGAGGAAAAATTTTAAGGTAAATATTTAGGACAAATATTTGGGGCGTGCATTCAGAGAAATTTTTGGGGCGAAAATTTAAGATAAATATGTGGGGCAAAAATGTAAGATAAATATTTGGGGCAAAAATTTAAGATTCAGTTTTGGCGTAAAAGTTTAAGATAAAATTTTCAGTAACATTTTTAAAATATAAATTTTACACTGAAAGTATGGTTCGAAAGTTTTAAAGTACAAATTTTCTAAGAAATAGTACTTTTTGGTAATTATGGTAAAATAGTTTAATTGCAATAGGAAAACTTATCACGAAAAATATTCATTTGAAATTCAGGGTTAAAACTGTGGGGTAAAATGGTAAAAACTTTAACCAGTAATATCTGTATCTTGCAAACGTTCAAGGGAAAAGGGTATAATCTTAGATAAATTGTAGTAGCAAAAAAAAACTAAATCGAGAAAAGTTTTAGGTAAAACACTACCGTATTCTTTTGCAAAATAATACGATTTGTTTATAAAGTGACAACATACTTTTGAATCAATCGAAGAAGATAAAAAATAAATACGATATATCTGTGCCTTCGAATATGAAAAATGCAAAAAGAAAGCTTGAAATTTAAATATGGACCGAAATGCCTGGAAGAGAAAGGCAGTAAAAAGTTGCCGTAAACAATTACGTTGATACGTTTTTATGCCTGAAAATGGGGAAACGGGAGTAAAATTGCAATGGTTTTTAATAGGACGGGAGAGGTATTCAAAATTTCCCGGGTCTCCATAGCCCCTAAGCATTTGCTGTTTTTTGAATGCTAGAGTACTGCTATGTATACTGCTGGGATGTGCATAATGCAAGCGGACATTAAGTTGTGTGCTTGCTCCTTGATGTGTGTGTACGCGTGCTGAGGCAATTTGATTTTATTATTATTATTATGATGTTGGAGGAGAAAAGGGGAAAAGGGAGGAGGGGTTTGAGGGGAAGCGAAGCGAGGAGGGAACCGTCACTCGCAATATTTATTTCCTCCGGAGAAACTCGTATTCATCATGTCTTCTCCCAAGTATGAATTCATGAATAAATATTCCCTGTGATCAAACAACCTCTCCAAAACATTACTTTTCTGTCCTCATCATAACTTAAATGGCCAGCTTGAAAGGAGATCATGTCAAACAGAATTTTTCCCATTGGTGCAGTCAATCCAGATTATTCCGACTGGCAGAGTCAAATTCCCAAAGTTGTACTAAATATATGGAGAAAATATTAACAATGTAACTGGGACCCTTCGGAATTTCAAAAATACACAAAACATACATAAATTCAAGGGATATTACGCAACATTTTCCTGAAAACTGCGTGAAAATTCCCTGGATTTTGATAACATTTATGTTGGAATCTGCGTTCAATTTTCATGGAATTTGAGCAACATTTTTCTGAAATCTGTTTTAAATTTTTCTGGGAATCACATAAAGTTGGTTATGAAAATTTTTTGCAAATTGTGTTAAATTTTACAGTCAATTTGTTCAGAAAATTTTGGTAAATTTTCCTCCAAATGTTGCTAAATTTTCAAACAAATTTAGACAAATTTACAAGCAAATTTTGACAAATTTACAAGCAAATTTTGACAAATTTACAAGCAAATTTTGACAAATTTACAAGCAAATTTTGACAAATTTACAAGCAAATTTTGACAAATTTACAAGCAAATTTTGACAAATTTACAAGCAAATTTTGACAAATTTACAGCAATTATTTCGAGTACAAGTAAATTTCGGTAATTTTTCAAGCAAATTTTGGTATATTCTCAAGCAAAGTTATGCAAATTTTCACGCAAATGTTGGTGAATACTCAAGCAAATTTTGATAAATTTTCCAGCAAATTTTGATAAATTTTCCAGCAAACTGTGATAAATTTTCCAGCAAATTTTTATACATTTTCAAGCAAATTTTGGTAAATTCTCCAGCAAATTTTGATACATTTTCCAGCAAATTTTGATAAATTTTCCAGCAAATTTGACAAATTTTCTAGCAAATTTTGATAAATTTTCAAGCAAATTTTGATAAATTTTCAAGCAAATTTTGATAAATTTTCAAGCAAATTTTGATAAATTTTCAAGCAAATTTTGATAAATTTTCAAGCAAATTTTGATAAATTTTCAAGCAAATTTTGATAAATTTTCAAGCAAATTTTGATAAATTTTCCAGCAAGTTTTGATAAATTTTCCAGCAAATTTTGTTAAATTTCCAAATAAATGCTAACAAAATTTGAAACATATTTTAATAAATATTCCAGCAAATTTCGGTAATTTTTCCAGCAAATGTTGAAAAAATTTTAAACAAATATTCACAAATTTTTATTCAAGTTTTGAAACATTTTCAAACAAATTGTGTAAAACACAATTATTGTAAAATTGGGGTGAAACGGGAATACTCAGAAATTTGATTCTGGACCAGATTCATCAAGTTGAGGTTTGACAGTACAAAAATATTGTTTGCTCGAAAGGACTTAGTTTTTTTCTACATGACTCAAGTCAACTTTTCCGAATTGTGCTCCATCATAGTTTTCCCCCTTTTGTTTATATATTTTCCTGTCAATTGACCAAAACTTTCCCCACTGTCTCCGCTCACTCGCATCTTCTTTTCTCCTCCTCTGATTTTATTTCCCTCCCTCCATTGCTCCCTCATACTTCAAGTTAAATAGAGCGGAGTCAATCAAAGCAGCAAAGTTTTTGTGGGGACGGAGCAAGAACAGAAAAAAAACCTGGGAGTCATTAATAATGAGAAAACTTTCTCAATTTACATTCATTCGTTTTTTGAGACAAGAGGCAATTTCCAGCCAAGAGTCACAACGACCCTCTTAATATCACAATTAGACCCTTTCCTCATTATTCCAGCCTGGACTCCCCCAATACAGTCAAATCCTAGCGCACGAGACATCCTTGCAAACCCGCCATCCCAAATACTCCACATCAGCCTCAATTCACTGTGCATTCTAACGCTCGTAGAATCCTTCCTGTAAATTAATTATAAAATTTTTTTTACACAATATTTCCTCTAAAATAATCCTTTTTTTCCAAAATTGCCTACATTTTGAATCTGGCTCAAATACAGAGTATATAAATACCTTGATTGAACGTTTTTATGCTAATCAAAAAAAAATAGGCTAACCAAAAAATTGGGGCAAGCTCAGACTCTTTTGCGCCTGAGCTGACAATGAGATGCAAGCGGATGAGAATCTTTACACGGAAGTGTCCATGCTCTTTGTCACGGTGCAGTTTTGAAGCTTGCATTTCCTCCCGGAATTAACGAAGGGAATTGGAGGAGTCGAGCCCAAATAAAGAGGGAAGGAGAGAGCCGTCGTCCCATCCATTCATTAAGTCCAAGCCATTGCACCGAGTTAAAGGGACTTAATTGACTAGAAGTCTGTTCCTCTGTGTTCAGTTCCGGACTCTCCTCCTCCTCCCAACACTTCCATTTAGAACCCTTCTTCCTTTAAAACTTCATTCATTCCTTACAAAAATTGAACCTGCAAATTCAAACCCCGTCCTGGAACAATAATATCAAATCTTGCGACCAGATACAAATATTTTTATCATCATCCCAAAAAAAATATCAGCCGCAAGTTTAAAAATTGCTGTAAAATTTTGAAATACTTTTTTTTCAAAAATATGCTAAAATTGTAAAAATACAGTAAAATCTGAATATAATGGCTTCTCTTATGAAAGTTCGTTTTTATTATCCTGGGAGTGAGAAATTGTACGCAAATGATGGGGCTGTAATTGGGTTGAGAATTTAAATTAAATACAAATATTTGTATGACTTCAACGCCACTCAATGTTTTTTATTGGATATTGGAGCATATATTGGTTGCTCGTAAGATGTTAAAATCAAGAAATATTTTTGTGAATTGTGCTTCTGTGAACGCGCGTCCAGTTTTCGCATTTAAAATTCAGCGTTCCTTCCACCCGAGCTGTCTGAGAGATGAATGTTGTACAAAGCCCCGGACTAGTACTGTAGAAGCCCAACAGCATTTATAATCCAAGAGCCTTAAGTTTTTTTGGGAGGGAGAGTTGGGAAGAAAAAACAAAAGAGACAGTGAAATGTTGGCGGGGAAAAGTTGATGAATTTTCGGCCTGACGTTGACAAAGTTGATGACACATTTCGCTCCAGACTTGTGCCCCTTTGTCTTCCTTATGGATTTTCTGGGAATGTTTTAAAACCCATTATTAACAAGTGTGCATACATACGTGTCGGCACATGAGCTTCTCTCTCTCTCTCTCTATGGATTTAAGAAGGAGGACAAAAAAATTTGAATTTCCCGCCGTACTTAAACATGTCCAATTTTAAATTTCCCGCTTGAGAGAGCGCATCATTAGTGAGGAAGGAGTAAATAAAATTTGGCTTGTGAGCTTCAAAGAAGATGAATGTGTGGGGCTGATGGGGGATGACAACCTTTGACCTCCCGCTCATTATTCTTAGGCTTGTCAGCAAATTGGCGCTGCCATTAAGACACTCGAATTAGCATCTCAACCAAGGAGATAAGGGAACGTGTGGAATTCTTAAAGTTGAGCTTTTTCCTTTCCAAAACATTCGCATATTTTAATTTCAAGTGTGTTTTTCTTATCCCAAGATTCTCAGCTCCTTCGAAATATACAATCGATTCGAAAGAGTTCATCGGGTACATCCATTACTGTACAATTTTTTTTTTCTTTGGCCTAGTTTTGGTAAAATTGACCAAAACCTTTACACTGATAGAAAGCAATTTGATCGAAATTATTCAATGAAATTTAACCTGACTTTAATCCATTCTTGATATTGACCCGATCAAAAGGCCAGGGATAAGTTTGGTGCGCATTTGGTTGGATTTAATAATATTTGTCCCAATTGATTAAAATTTGACTGAAGTTTAAATATTTGACCCACCATAATAAAACTAGATTTAATAATATTCGAATCCATTTGACCCAATATTTATTGAATTTAAAAAAGTTTGACATATTTGACCCATTTGAGCTAAATTTGACCCAATATTTATTGAATTTAAAAAAGTTTGACCTATTTGACCCATTTGAGCTAAATTTGACCCAATATTTATTGAATTTAAAAAAGTTTGACCTATTTGACACATTTGAGCTAAATTTGACTGGAATTTATAATTTTGGCACTAACATTGGATAAAATTAACCACACTTTGAACCATTTGTTCCAATTTTGACCAAAATTAACAATATTTGATCCACCGCGATCAGAAGAGGGTCAATTGTACTCAAGTTTGACCCACTTCATGCGAACTTAACTTAATTCCCATTTAATTAAGGTTGGCTCACTTGATACAAAATAAACAGAAAATAAAAGTACTTGACCCACCTTGATAAGAATAAAACTGACTTTGCTTATGTTTGACCCATTTTGACCCGGACTGGATTGAATTTAATGACGTTTGACCCATTTGAGTCAATCATAACTGAAATTAATCATATTTGACCCAACTTGACTACATATAACAAAACAGATTTTAATAAGGTGTGACCCTGTTTGACCCGAATTTAATTGAATTTAATAACGTTTGACCCTTTTAAGCCACATTTGACCGGAATTAATCCTATTTGATCCAACGTGACCAAAATAAAACTGGCTTTACTCAGGTTTGACCCACCTTGACCCAAACTGGTCTGAGTATAATTAAGTTTTACGCATTTGAGCCAGTAATCAAAATTGAACTGAATTTACCAAAGCTTGACACATTCAACCCATGTTTGACCAAAATTAACAATAGTTGACCCCCCTTGACCAGAATAAAGCTGATTTTATCAAAACTTGACCCAGTTGACGCGAAATCGGCCGCCTTTAGCCACCTTTGATCTGGTCACCTGAATAAAATTGAATTTCATAAAGTTTGACCCAGCTGACCGAAAATTGAAATTTGTATGTACATAAAAATTGGATGGCTTCCCTGGAACTTGACCCGTCTTGACTCAACTACATCCCTACAGATCAATGTCATGCTAGCTGCTCAAATTTCGACCCAATTGACCTGATTGTGCCCCTCACTGTCCTAATTTTACCCACACATTACAAATTGAATGCTGAACATAACTATGAGCATGGCACAACACAGGGAGAGTCTATAACCATGAACTGAAGGAAATTTCATGCAGAAATGCTTTATAATTTCCGACAGGCCATTCCATAACCCCAACTTCGAAAACTTGACTCTCAATAAATTGAACTCCACTCCGAATCGAGAGGGATAAGGGGATGTGAGAGATGTAAAACCAAAACAAATTGTAAATTAATGGAAATCAGATGAAAGAGACTAGAGGAAAGAGCATGTGACAAAAATTAAGATCAAGGAAGTTTCCAGGACGTCAGTCCCAAGGAGAGCGAGAGCCCTAATAAGGCGAAACAGATGCGCTGATAGTGCTTGCCAGACATGTCATTTCCAGTAAGGTCTTGGAAAAATCCTGTCATGGGAATTATTTTTTCCTGTCATTTGCCACCACTTCTCCACATTCACCTTTTTTCCCTCTCTCTCTCTATCTACCAGCACGCATGGGAAATTGAGGCCCGGACGGAGCACAATGTCACGTTGACTTAATAAGGGGAAAATGAGCACGGAAAATACATGCAAGGAAAAATTTGCCTCTAAAAAACAATATCCAACCTCAGCCCAGAAAATTCTTCCACTGAGGATGACAGTCTAAAACAATTTTTTCCTGGGCTCCTGGCATCCTCCACAGCATTGGCTTTTGTCTCTAAATGAATTTTATTGGAGCACAAATCCCTCATCAAAATTGCCACGTGTTTAAATAACGCTGGACTAACGTTTCCCCACAATTTTCTGAACATATCCTAGGGCAAATATTCCCCCTAAAAATTCCCAGCCCTCAAGTTCTTCCACAACTTTTAATAATTACTCGCTCAAAAATTTTCCCCTCCAAGCATAATTTGTGCAAAAGCCTTTTTTTGTTTGAAACCACCTGGAAAATTTCCTCACTCATGCATATTATAGGAGTATAGGCAGATTGCTCGGTAATCTGGACTTTGAGCGCACATTGCACATATGAGCGGGTCGAAATTCGAAATGTGAAATTACGTTTTTTCGGTAACGGGATTTTTGAAGCGGCCCTTACTTTAAACATTAGGGAACGTAAAGACCTGAGGCTACTGTGCTGGCTTGAGCAAAGCCTGTATGTATAGAAGATTGAGGAGGACCGTTGGAGACCTGTGTTATTTACTGGATCCAAATACGTATGTACATGTAATGTAAGTGAGGGACAGATAAAGGTAAATATATCAATTCCGCTCCTGCTCCCCGTTCCACACAAAAAAATACTTCTGACACTGTGCAAGAGATAGGGATTGGAGAGTGTCTGTGAGAGAGAGAGAGAGGGAGAGAGAGAGAGAGGAGTGAGTATGTTCGGAAGCCTCAATAATATCTTTTTGACTCCGACAAGGAAGAATTGGACCGAAGGGAGCGGAAGTAGCTGATTGTTTTGTTTCAACTTAACTTTGTCTACAAGTTTGGTTTCGTCAGGTCTTTTACAGTACCGGGGCTGGGGTCTCACGTTCCAGGAGGCAATGCCTGTCTATATGTACTCAGATCCCATAGGAAATCTGAGGGCAAGTGAACTATTCCTAATACAAACATTTTAATGTAAACAATACGCACCAATTCAGGCGTAACTGCCTCGGAGCTAATCCCACGTTTACCTTACATCAACTTTTCCCTCGTTTTTCTTGTCCCTCTCAACGCATAGTCCAATGAATCGAGCTCATGTCAAGGAACCGACCGCTCCTTCCGAAACTGTAGGGCTTTACGGAAATAATTGGAGGAACAGAGCCCATGGCTGCACTCTGTCTATATACTTTTGAAAATGTTCTTCGGCTATTATCAGTGCATCCACTCAATGGTTTCCTTCCGACATTCAAATAATTTCATAAGGACCCTCGAAATCACTGATTTACTCTGCAACAGCTCATTCCAGCATCAACGCTAATTTTCTGGATTTTAAACTTACAACAAATAAGAATCTAAAGCTGGGTTTACAAAAACAAATATTTGGGGATCACAATTTCCGTTACATCTTTGGACTACATGACTTGCGGCCTTACAATTGATTCTTCTTCCGTGGCTATCCTCGCCACTTGATCACATGGGAAATTTGATTCTTACAAAATGACAAGCATACTGCTGTCCTTAGGTTCTTAGGAACGGAAAGTTTTTAAAACGATCAATTGTTGGAGCAACTCTTGGAAGGCACGCATTTCTGTATTTAGGAAGACGTAATGGTATTGATTTGACTGAGCAGCCCTTGAAAGGCGGCATTCCAAATCCTATTTCACATCCAATGAATTACATTCACATCAAATCACGACTCTATTAACGAGTTTATTGCAAATACGGACTCTGTACTGTATTTTTTATACAAAAACATATTACCTAATACCCGAATTCCAATTCTGTTTTTTTAACCTATGTAATGGCATGGTGACGGCTGTACGGACCAAGCCCTTATTATTAATCTATTTACTAACGAATTATTCGGGATCCAGGACAGCAGGACTAGGAACCTATCGCTTACATTGAGCAAAGTAAATATGATCCAGTCTTTGACACCCTTTTTCATCAAAGGGATCAGCATGGATTACAATCCTGTGAAAGTAGGTGACTTTCGGGATGAATTCATAATTTACTTGCCGTATAGAAAGTCTGATGTGCTATGAGACTATAGCCTATCTAGCAAAACTATCCTTGCCACTAGATCACATGGGAAATAAAAGAGGAGGAATTTCATAACAATTCGGAATAAATTCTAACAGAAATAATGCAAAGGGCACGGTTGCCAGAGAAGCTTGTAATCATTATTGTAATAAGCACGTAGTGGAATAACGTGCTTGGAGGGATTTACATGCGTCTTGTACATATATCAATGGGATGTTGCTGGAGTGTAATGAGCAATGAAAAATAGTAATGAGCAGTGTGAAGGCACAGATGGCGGTTGAAGTGCTTATTTCCCTTCTCGGCCCATCTTAATGCACTGCTTTTTATTATGTGTACAAGCCATGAGCTGCGTATTGGGGCTGGCTGTAAAAGTCCTAGTTTTGTGAGCTGCTGTGGAGGTCTATGTGCGATTGAGAATTAGTAAAGAATTAGAAACTAGAAGTAACTGCTTTTATTGTTGACGTTGGTAATTATTACAGATGTAATTGAGGAGTTGACTTCCAGTATATGAATTGCTATTATGGGAAAGTATTAACAAGAGTTTTTATTGATATGGCAGTAGTTTCTGATCTGACTGAATTCCATTACAAGCATAACAGTCGTCATTGTATCTTGTTCCAATTGTGTCACCAATGCTGTGCATTCGCAATATGAATGCAGTTTGCATTACGTTTTAAGGGTTTTGTATTAGACTTTGCATTCAAGCCTTTGATTCAGAAATTTATAACTAGTTTAAAACACTTCATTACTCGGAAGTGAATGTTTACAAAAATTGTATTTTTCTCCATTGTGCAAATTATTTATCACTTGCTTGTTAGTCAGTTCCTGAAGATTACAGTCTGTTGGATATCGAAAATTGCACATACATAATTTGTTTTATAAAGTTAACCGCCTAAGCCAAAGATTTGGAATGTACTAAGTTGAGATGATTTCTTAACTTTAAATACAATAGGAGCATCAAAGCACTTCATCACTGCTACCTCACCGCAATGGTCTCCTATTTCACGAGCCAGCAGCAGCTACAATGTTAATGGGTATTTTTACTTTCTGGCTGCTGCCGGAAGCCTTGAGTGCGCCTTGAGAAATTGAAAGAGTAAACGTTGGTTGACAATCAAGGCTTCGGATTGATGCACAACTTCAGGTCGTAAAATCCGAGAGATACATTTGATTAGTGATACTGAGCTGACTGTAAGTAGTTGTTTGAATATGAACGGAACTAAAGTCTTTGGAGACCTGATTTTGTACAGTTATTTTTTTATATAGAGCTATCCTCGCCACTAGATCACATGGGAAATTTGTTTCACAAGAAATATTGAAAATTGGTTGATTGGGTGCATAAGTTGCAGGGAGAATTTGCATTGCGTGGGAGTTTGAGAGGGAACTGCTTGGGTGAGACAATGGTTGATTTTCTGGAAGAATTCACAGCCGCATTTATGCAAGCATCTCTCCAGGATGGGAAGTTAAGCGCAAAGCAAACTTTCCCTATTTGTCTACTGCTTTTCACCTCCCGACTAATTTGCTCTTGTTTCCCGCGCGCTCTTTTGTAATCTGCTCTCTTTGAGAGAAGTTGGAGAGACCCTTGAAGACTCCCTCATCCTCGACCATGTACACCGCCTTGAAGCACACTGAGCAAAAATTGTGTACACAGTGCGAGAGAGCCCCTCGAAAGTCAGCTTGCATATTATATTTCCCTCGACTGTCGCAACCTTTCAGGATCCGAGCTGAGGCTAACTAAATCTTGGAGAAAACTTCATTTCACTCTTTCAACATTACCAACTTCCTCCTCCGCCCAAATCATTACTTACGTATAACTTCTATTACATATTTGATGCGGACCGATCTTGCTTTCACTTTTCTTTCTCCTTCGGGAGGTAAGTTCGGGATTGGGATATTAAGGATCCGTTTTTCCGGGTCTTGATGTAAATTTCCCATTAATTTAACCCAAAACTTTACTTTTTCGTAATTTGATTCTAACTTGTCTTTTATTCAGTTTAAGTTGATCGTTTCTCGTATCAAATTTAATTACCTTTGGGCATAAACTAATTTTTTTCTTCCAATGACCTTTTATGACCTGAAATTGACCTTAATGTTTCCAGCTTGGTCTCTGTATACTTGATCAAGGTTTTGACTTAATTTGACCATTTTATTGGCATTCCATGTTTTATCTTGAACTACTTTTCCCTTACTGTGACCTAATGTTGACCCAAACCTAGAAGATGTGACCTAGATTTGACCTTGCATTTCCAAACGTTACTACTGCACAGTGTACTTTAATTTTATACTAAATTAATATTTTGTAATGCTCCATCAACCGTAATGATTCTTTTATTTGAACCAGGCTGAGAGTTTCTTGACCCAAAATTGACCATTTTTGACCCGAACAGTTCATTACCGATTTTTGAACTTGATTTTTGCTTGAACCAAGCGACATTTAATTGCAGAGATTAACTGCAAATTTTAATTAATTCGTCTTACTATTTGACCTGAATTTGACCTTTCCTGTGATTTGACCTTCTTCTACGCTTGGAATGAGTTTGACCTGGAATTGAGGTTAAGTTGACCTAGCCAAGCTGAATGCTAAACCCAACCTGGAATAGGAGAATCAATTCAACGGACCAATGAAATAACTTGTCACGTGTCTTATTGATATTGTTTAAACCAAAATAAAACGTTCGCATTGATTTGAACACGCTTGACCCATCGTTCAGTTGAGACTTGGCGGGGATTTGATGCACAACTTGAACGAAGCCCTATGGAACGTATACTTGTACTTTTGCCACTCCACGACATTCTCCATCCCTGACTTGATGTTAGAAAGTTTTGTAAATTTTCTTGAAGAAAGTCTATCGACAGAAGCCAAACATGTGTTGAAAGAGAAGTTGTGTGGAATTTCCGATTTTAAAATAAATAACTATGGAGACCCCAAGCGGAGAGCGGAACCTTAACCTTTTGTGAAGGAATGACTGCCGGCGAGTAATCATTGCCCTGATCCAACTTTAATATCCCATATTACCTCTTTCCCTTGTATTTGCTCAACCGAAGGATGTAAGGACTTTAATTTTCTCATTTGCCTTCAGTCTATTTATTCTAACGCAGAGCCCTACACGTGTACCATTAGCAACCTATACGCTCCCTTGTCATACAAGCGGGGCTGGGGAAACTCTCCAAACCCTCCAAATTTAAGCAGTTTTCCTAAATTCATATATTCCCTTTCTTTTTAAAAAATGATTTAATTTTTTCCCCAAAATTTACTGCAAATTTGTTCGGAAATTGGGCAACCTAGAAACGACATGTTCCCTCAACTAATTTTCCCATGAATCTAAAAACAATTTTTTAAACGTTTGCTGCAAAGCGCCCCAAAAATTTTATTTGTTTCCACAAAATTTACTGCACAATCAAAGACAATTATTTTCTCCTCCCTCCAAAAAAAATTTCTACTCGATTCACCAATATTAATTTCGTTTCCCTAAAGTTTGCTGCAAGTTGCCCCAAAATTATTTTCGTTACCAGAAAATTTGCCACACATTACCCAAAAATTATTTTCGTTACCAGAAAATTCGCCACACATTACCCAAAAATTATTTTTGTTACCAGAAAATTTGCCGCACATTTGTTGCACATCGCCCGAACATTTTTTGCACATTGAGCCCACATTTACGACAAGTTTGATGCCATTTACTCAAAATTGTGAGGACATTGCACTACCATTTGCAACACTATGCTCAAAATTTGCTGTACATTTCCCCAAAATTACTGTAAATTTTTACAATATTAGCTACACTTTACAGAAAATCGCCTGTTTATTGCCCCAAAATTTGCTGCTATTGCCCCAAAATTTGTATCATATCTTTTCCCACATTTTTTCTCCTAAATTTTTTGTCTCAACGGTACACCAATTTTCCGTACCCCCAAATTTTACACATACTGTCCCCCAGTTCTTGTTTTTTTTCAGTGACGCTATAAATTTGTCCAGCCCCGTTTTATTGGACTCTCTCGAGCCGTAAATAATATTCGGGGCGGGCCTGCGAAGTGTGTTTATGAAATATTAATATATTTTTAATACAGGGGAATATTATATTTTGGCGGATATAATTATTAGGAAATCCCCGAGGAGTTGTAGAGGAACTTGGAGTTGTATAAGTTTGATGAAAACTTGCTCAGTTTGTAGTTAGATAAAGGGGGGATAAATTCATTTGGCCGTAATTCACAAAGTTGCAAACTCAAGGAGCATCACTTTGTTGACAAGCTATTTGGGCAACAGTTTATATCCCATACAATTTGTTTTAAGCCCTGTCCTATATGCCATTCCAGGGAGTCTCAGCCCCGAACTGTGGAGACAACAGAGAAAAAGGCCAGAGAGATATGAAACATAAGTATTGTCGTTGGAGAGCGGGGGAGACATGTAGCAGCAATAAACTTTCAAACTCCAATTTCAACAGTTCACAACTTTTGTTTTAAATCTGACAAGTTGAGTTGCGGACCTCATTCTCCCAGTTTCCAAGCTACAATATATATATATACACTCGCACACACACACACACACACACAAACAAGCCCCGTCCAAAAACGCCCTGGTATCAAAATCCACTGTGGAAATCTTCAGTCCCCTGAATTTTCGCACAACTGTACATCAACACATTTATATCTAGTCCACTGAGATTTTCGTTGATATTCCTCATCTCCTTTTGTATTCACGCACTAGTTCCTATAGACAGACACACTGGGATAAATACGGGCTGGGAACCTTTAAAAACGATAGCGTATTATTGAGGGCCAACTTCCACCATGGTGGGAAATGCAAATGTTCTCAACACTCCAGGTAGCATGTCAATCCGGTTTCAATCTGAGGATCAAAACCAGGAGCGGAATGAAAAACAAGGCGAGAGTTCCAAACAACAAATTATTTCCTCTTAGTTTTACATTGATCACCCCCGTAAAATTTTCCGTGAAACTTTCTCCAAATAGAGCAAACTAGAAAACACTTTTGGGGAGAGTTCGCACAAAAGTCTGGGAAATATTTTGCAGAGAAAAGTCCCTAAACATTTCATTAAATATTTTACCCGCGAATTAACCACAATTCAAAAACTATTACAGAGCGGGCCTATTCTAAGTAATTTTTTTGTAAAGTCAAATTTTTATACAATTTAAAATGAAATTTTAAGGGTTGTATTGAAAATTTTTTCTTTGGACGGAAAATCCAGAAAACATTTCCAGGAACACTTAAAGTCTTACCTGGGAGACAGTAAATTGCTTTCGTAAAATTTCTTTAAAAAGGGATATTCTATATCATCTAAAATTTAGGGAAAATCCTTTCTCTGCGTGTTTTCAAAATCTTTTGAAGGTTTTCGGGAGATTTGGCGGAATTCTTCAAATCAGAATGGAAAATTTTGTGAGGAAAATTGTGCAAACATTTTGGGTGTCTGGAAAATGTTGCTAAACAATTTCTCCCAGTTTTGCAAAAAGAAAATTTTGTGTACACCCAAAATTTTTGCGCAATTTTCCCCGTATAACATTTCTGTGGGAAAGCGTGAGATGATAGGAAAAACTATGTTTTTTCCGGGGAATATTATGGGCTTGGACAAATACGGGTTCAGTTATTGTGATAGCTGATGTTTTTGTATTGGATCAATTGGGATCGAAGGCCATAAATTCTTGGAGTATTTGCTCCTTGCACGGAATGCATAGCCCTTAATTAATTAACAAAGGCCGGGGAAGAGGAATTTAAGGAATTACAACCACGCCTGGTTATGGGTTCGTTTTGAGTCGTATTTCCCCATTTAAAGAATTTACGGGATTTCCATCCCTTTGCATATATATAGTTTTGCAATGAGGCGGGAAACTCCGAGCGGATTCCCAGCATTTGGGCACGCTAAAATTTACGGTTTAATTTCCGGCAAGAATAGAATTTATGGAACTGGGAAAAAATTCCCGGTACCAGAAAATATTAGGTTGTGTTTTGAAATACGGAAAATTTCCGAGTCATATTCAAATAAATAAATCCACAATTATACCTGCTCAAGTATGTACTTACATCTATCCTTATGAGAATCGAAAATTGCTATTGTGTTTTCAACAGAGAATTTAATTTCGCAAATAGCACTTCCAATTGAGAGCTTAGCATTCTCCAAAATCTCTATTGTGTCTTCACAGGCGTTTTTTTATCCCACAGATGGCATCTCTAGTACAAAATCATCAGCCGGAGCATGCATGCAGAAAACATGGTATGTACATATTTTTTGTGGAAAATTTTCTTGGAAGATTTACTACCCCCATATTTTCAAGTTCAAAATTATTTAAATGTAATTCCCTTTACATGGGATTTTTTTGGGGGAAATTTTACGCTTGAGAAATGCAAACCTCGTTTTAGTCAAACGAAGTCAATTGTAAAGGCATACATTAGGTTTACGCAGACTGACTCAAAATTTTCAGCACGTTGAGCATTAAAAAGTTGAGGGAAATCGACAGGGAAGTTAGACGTGGGTTTGGCTCCAGTAGATCTTTGCACGCTTTCTAGTATTCTTGTAAATGGAGGTAGAGGTTTGGAGGAGTCGGGGAGGGCATGTATGAGTTTTAGCGCTGCTTTTGTGCCTCGTCAAAGCCTGATTAATTAAAGTTGCAGGGAGTCCCGACCCACCGTTGGGATTTCATTCGAGCTTCCAGAACGTGAATAAAATACACTTGCCAATGAGCCCAATGTGTGACTAAATCCATTATTCCTGGCTCCTACTTAAAAGCACATGGGACGGAGTGAGCATGTAATGTACAGCCCCTTTAGTACCGTCTTCAAGGGACTGTAAAATTTAATGCGGAGCAAAACGCAGGATTTAAAACGCACATTTGTTGGAACAATGTTTTGTACGGGTATTTTTAACGGAGTGTTTGAAGAAGCAAAATTTTTAGGGAAAATTTTTATGATAAAAATTTGAAAGAATAGTTTTCTGTTAAACATTTTAGGGAAAATTTTTACGGCGAGCAAAAAATTTCAAGGAACAAATAGGTTAGAATTTTTTTATTCTAATAGAAGACCATAATAGAAAATGCTTAATGATACATAAATCAAAAGTTCAAAATTTACGGGTAAGCCAAAATGGGAAATCGTATCAAAAAAATAAAAATAACGAAGGAAAATTTAAGAACAAAATTTTAAGGGCAAATTTAAAAAGTAAAATTTTAAATGCAAACACTTTAAGGGTAAAATTTTCCGGGAAAGTTTTAAGTCCAAATCTTTAGATCAAAATCTGAAACACAAGTATTTTACAAGTAAATTTTGATAGCAGAATATTTAGGACAAAATTTCAACGCCAAACTTTAAAACAAAAAATTCTAATGGCAAATTTAAAAACAAAATTTTAAGGGCAAATGCAATACATGCAAATTTTAGGAATGGAATATTAAGTGCTAAATTTTAGAGCAAGTTTTAAAGCTAAACATATTAAAAACAAATTTAAACGGCAAGTATTTTACAAATAAATTTTAAGAATAGAATATTAAGGACAAACTTTTAAAGTCAAATTGTAAGGCCAACAATTTTAAGGGCAAAATCTGATACGCAAGATTTAAGGACAAACATTTTAGGGATAAAATTTTAAGGGCAAAATTTCAAACCCAAATTTTTTAAAGAAAAATTACAGCAACCCAATTTAAGTGCAAAACTTTCAGGACAAAAATTTGTTATCAATTGTATATTTTCAAATGTATAAAGAAAGTTACCGCTGCTGTTTTAAAGAATTATTTGTATTGTACTGATTATTTTGTAACGCTCCGTGTGAACAATTCACCTCTGTAAATAATAAGCTTCCTCACCGAGCATACGGAATTTTTTCATTTGGAATCTGTAAATCAATACAAGTTGCTATATATGCTGATGAAAAAAACGGTTTGGAGTGGAGCCGCACAATTTCCCGCACAACTCTCAGCCCTCCCTAAAAATCTGATATGATTTGAGTGAGTTTTTCTTTCCAGGACCTTTCAAACCCTCAAATGCCTTTTCTATTTGCTGTGTCTCGAAAATAAATGGAGATACGATCAATTGCCTAACACCTCGTTAAGAGTCGGGAGTAAGAATGACGTTTCCACAATTGCCATCCCATTTTACTTCATAAATTGATTAATTTTTTCTTTCCCTTTGAGTCCTCCAACAAAGGAAAATTTAAAATTCAATTTCTTCTTACTCACGATTACTCTTATCATCGCCCGGGACGAGCTCAACTTCATGCGAGGAAGCGGCTCTGGCAGGTGTCTGTCAGAGTCCACAGATTGAAGAGCGGGGGTCCGAGGTATCTAAACTAACAAGATCCTACAGTGTATCCTATTTATGGCTTCGAACGCTCTCGTATAAAATTCTCTGAAAAATCCTGCATTTTACTGCAATTAAAAAATTTTCTTATTCAGTTTTTGATTGCGTCTCAGAAAAGTTTTTTCCAAATTGATTTTTAATTTGGGAGAATGTTAAGGGTTATTTTGGTCAAAAATTAAATGAAATTTTCAATAAATTTTGGAGGATTTTAAGAAAAAATTTATTAGAAATTTTAGGGCTGTTTGAGAAATTTTAGTGGATTTTAAGGAAAAATTTGTTAGAAATTTTAGGGCTGTTTGGGAAATTTTAGTGTATTTTAAGAAAAAATTTGTAAGAAATTTAGGGATGTTTGGAGAAATTTTAGTGGACTTTAAAATCGCTATATGAAAATATTAAAATCGAAAAAAAATTTAAATAAAATTTTGCAACGAATTGCTGGAAACGTTTAGGAGATAAGTTTAAAAAATAATTTTTGTTCCACGGATCCGGAACAAAATGGTCTACATTACGCTCAGTCCTGAAAAACAAAGCTGAGCAGTCAAGACCCGGTAAGTCTTTTTGAGGTATTTTCCTTTTTCCAGACTCAAGGAAGAAGTCAATTATGACAGGAGTAATTTTTTCTCGTGAATTGTATTTCCAACCGCCCTCAACCCTTCCCAATGTCCAGCATGACTTTTTAACAAGGAGATAATCATTTGAGGCAAAGCGTCATTTCCAGGGGAAAATTACAGATCGACAAGCCCTCGCAAGTAAATAATATAAACACACTCTGTATGAGTAAGAGCAGCAGTCTAACACACAAGAGCGTTTAAATAGAAAAAAGGGGAAAAGGTAAGCAGGAAAATAGGAACAATGGGTCCGGGCTTTCGAGGAAGATCCCTTCAGAGATTAAATCATCAGCACGCACTTGAGCAGGCAGTTCTGAAATTACCGGGGAGTAAATATGGCTCTGGGCAAATTGTACAAATATAAACGTCCAGCCTCAAGCCTTCTTCAATCCCTTCATATTCTTCATCAAAAAATTACTAAATTCAGTTCTACATTGGAACTCAAATTTTATTGAATTTTCTCAAACTTTTGAGAACGAATCAATGACGATGCATCGACATGACAATTAATTTGTCTCGATGTACAAACATAAACGTCCAGCCTCAAGCCTTCATATTCTCCATCAAAAAGTTACTAAATTCAGTTCTACATTGGAACTCAAATTTTATTAAAATTTTTGAAACTTTTGGGAACGAATCAATGACGATGCACCGATATGATAATTAATTTGTCTCGATGTACAAACATAAACGTCCAGTCTCAAGTCTTCTTCAATCCCTTCATATTCTTCATCAAAAAATTACTAAATTCAGTTCTACGTTGGAACTCAAATTTTATTAAATTATCTCAAACTTTTGGGAACGAATCAATGACGATGCATCGACATGATAATTAATTTGTATCGATGTACAAACATAAACGTCCAGCCTCAAGACTTCTTCAATCCCTTCATATTCTCAATCAAAACATTACGAAATTCAGCTCTACATTAGAACTCAAATTTTATTGAATTTTCTCAAACTTTTGAGAACGAATCAATGACGATGCATCGACATGATAATTAATTTGTCTCGATGTACAAACATAAACGTCCAGTCTCAAGCCTTCATCAATCCCTTCATATTCTTCATCAAAAAATTACTACATTCAGTTCTACATTGGAACTCAAATTGTATTAAATTATCTCAAACTTTTGGGAACGAATCAATGACGATGCATCGGCATGATAATTAATTTGTATCGATGTACAAATTTAAACGCCCAGCCTCAAGCCTTCTCTAAATCCCTTAACGCTCTTCACATTCTCCCTTAAAAAATTCCCAAAATCAGTTCAACATTTAAACTCGAAACTTTCTGAACGAATCAAGGACGATGCATCGGCTTCACAATTAATTTGTCTCGATGGGAGGAGGGGAGTTTCGAAATACTTATTTTTCACGGTTACCAGAATGCCAAAATAACTCCCAATCACGCTAATCAATCGATTCTCTGAATCAAAATCTTCCATGTAAAGGCCAATGGGAAACCTTCATTCACGTTCATCAAATTCTTCTCTGATTGGTGGATTATTAAGCCCTCGATTTTTCTTAATAATCGATTTGGTTCTTTTATAATTGACTTGGAGTTATCCCAATCGATGCAATTTTTTCTCATCTATTTCACTCATCAACAAAAACTCCGTCAATTAAAGAGCAAGATCAGCGTCTAATTGCCTCACAATCATCTCCACCAATCAAAATCAAGTAAATTCCAAGGCAGTCCCCAGTCCTGTTGAATCCTCAAGGAAGTTCGATGTGATCCCGAGAAAAGTGTATCTTGACTTCGTCAGGGACTTCCATCCCCCTAAAAAGTATAATTTTTGAAGGGAAGAGATCCGGGATGAGATAAATGACAAAAAGCGAGGGGTTCTTGGTGCACAGATCGGAGCCTCGGATTTGGCTGTATTTGTTACGGACGGAATGGAAACATCATCGTAATTGTAATCTGAGGAGGAGGAGGAAGATACAGATCAAAAGCCAGGTCACCAGGGCTCCTTTGGTTACTTGCATTCCTCCAAGATTAACGAGTACGGCGAGCGATGACGGATTTAATTACAGATTTATCTTCCTGTCTCATCCGCTCGACAGCTTCAGAGAGCTTTGAGCCTCGCACGTTGTTCAGAGGGACGGCCGAGGCCCGAAACAACATTCGAAACAAATAAGAAACTTATTTACATTAAATCAGTTTGCGTGTATTTATAAACAAAACCTCATCCCTGCCTGTCTCCAACTCACCTTGTGTGCTTTTGCCGCCCGAACAACCTCCAAAACGTTACTCATTATTCACTTCGTAGTTCGGAGCTCACAAGAAAAGCATCTATGTTTGGTGGAGGTGCGTATTTAATTATTACGGTTGAGCATGTGTATGTACATATATGTACGCCTTTGTATAAGATAGGAGTATAATTACATGGAGGGATGAAACACAATAAGGCGGGGAATCTGCGCCAGTGACATTTTGCTTAACGTGACCGAAACTTGTGTATTCATAATTTATTGCACGTTTACTTACAATTGAGCAGACCCCCCCCCCGTAAAAACTCTTGGAGAGAAAAAATTTTTAAATTGTAAAATTTTTGTCTATATTTTTGTTTCAGGATTTTTGGTTGATTATGAAAAAATTTCAAAAAAAGTTTTTGATGAATAATGTTTTGGATGACAATTGAGGCTCTGGGGTTGGATGGGATTGGATTGGAGGGAAAGAATGGGTTAGAATGTATTGGGAATGTGTATTTGAAGGAGCCAGAGGCGGGCTCCAAAAGTACTTGAGGAACCACATGGGCTTGTTACAGGGGAAATAGTTGTGTAATATAATAATTAGGGAAACCAAAGTGGAACATGTGTAAACGGTGGAAGTACTTGAGCATCTCCTATTGTGGACATGTATCTTGAGTTGAGGGGAAGATACACACAGAGCGGAGAGCAAACATAATTTGTGGTTAACAACCTTCCTGGAACAACTTTGTACCTCATCTTCTGTAGACAGTGGAGAGGGCCGAAGAAAAAATTTGGTTGGACTCAAAGCAGGGGAATTTCCCTTTTTGTACAAATACATATGTACGGATGGGCAATTATGGGTTTGTAAAGTGAACGGGTACAGTCCATGATTTTTATTACGGTGGATGAGTTGTATTTGTACCTGGGAGGATTTTTCGATTAAAATTGTTAACAAGGAAATTTTACGTTTAATAGTGTGCACTGGAAAATCCGGAATTTAAAATTGTGCATACAAATTTATAAAATTTTCTCCCCTAAATTTTTGCGCACCAAAATTTGAGCCTAAATTTGTACACACAGCAAAAATTTGCCCACAAATTATCACAACTAGAAATTTTACCCACAAATTATCACAACTAGAAATTTTACCCGCAAATTTTCCCGACTAGAAATTTTACCCACAAATGTACACGTACATATAAAGATATTACCCTTAGAATAGTGTACACCTCAAGTTTGTCTTTAAATTTGTATGCCGATCAAAATTTTACCCCTAAAATAGTGCACATCTAGTGTTTGTCATTAAATTTGTACACTGACCAAAATTTTACCCGTAAAGCTATGCACAGATTAAAATTTCACTTTTCAATTAGTGCACTTCAAAATATGAGCCCTAAATTCGTACGCATTAAAATGTTAGCCCTAAATTCGTACGCATTAAAATGTTAGCCCTAAATTTGTACACTTCAAAATTTTAGCCCTAAATTTCCCTTAGAGTTTTAAGCATAAAAATCTTACCATAAATTTATGCACATCTCAAGATATTACCTGTAAATTTACACACATCAAAATATTACTTTTACGTATTAAATTTTTTTCATAAATTTGTACACACCTTTTAATTTTTCAAAACATTTGTACGCACCTAAAAACTTGACGCTTAACATAGTGCACATTTCGTTTTTGCCCTTAAATTTTGTACTCAGGTCAAAATTTTGCCCTTAATATTGCCCGCATCAAAAAATTTACCTTGAATTTACGCACATAAAAATGCTCGCCCTTAAATTTTACTTTTCTAAAAATAATTTTGTTTAATACAAAAATCATTATAATGTTACCCTTGATTTGGTTTACGCATAAAAGCTTAAACATTAATTGCGCCCTCCAAAAGGAGTGTTGTTTACATCGCAAATGCACATTACGCTCCTCCACAAAAGCATTTCCTTAGGACATGACTCACAAAAATAATCACATGTTTGGGTTCTATTCCTAGGAAAAAGTTGAGGTACTGAAAGAAGTATAGGCTTTGGCTGCTGTAAGCTCTTGCGGGTCCTATTCATGGCTTTGTGGTTGCTCAGTGTTCATGCCTACAGTAGAGGCTCCCTAAGTTCGCACCTCAATAGCGTAACCAAAATTTGACATAAGGTTTCACTATGTACCTTTATTTTGTGTCCAGAGGAAAATTCGACGTTAATAAATGGGACTGTTTTCTAAATCTTTTTGTACACAGACAGTACTCTGAAACAGGGAGTGTGTCATACCAAGAGCTGACTGTTATTTACAACAGCTCCGGAGTGGAATCGTGCGCCGAGACCTATGATTAGCGAAGATGATTTCTTGAACAAATTATGGGGCTCTCAGACCCAAGTTTTAAGTACTTTTAAGCACTGCAACTCCCAAAATATTTATACAACTTGTCATCTCTTTGTTTTTCCGAGTTTCTTTATGCTCACGAGTTCCTATCTAACGGATGGATCCTTTTCAATAAAAATCCATACATTTACAAGCGCTTCTTGTGCATCTGAGTAAGAAAAATTTGAATTGTTTGATATTCGTAAAATTTTTGTGAATTGGGTTTTTTTTCAACATTTTACCCTTTAAAAATTTTTTCCCAATAAAAAAGAACTTGCTAGAGTCTTGCCCATATTTTTCATTAAAAAAATCCCCATGACTTTGCCCCTAAATGTTCCCATCCTTTGCACATTGATTTTTATGGAGATGCATTGATACTAATGTATCCGAAGGTTTGTGTTATACAATATTAAACGTAATACATATAAAGCTACTTAATATACATGAGGAGATGAGGAACGAGTAAAAATCGGAATTTCCCTTTCAGCTTGACTGAGCTCTCCGTCCATGTGTGCCATATTATGGGAAAATTTTTACTCACAGCCCATATGCAGACACCCGTCCACGAAATCATACATGGGATGTACATAATTTAATAAAATCGTATAGACATTGTATGTACCAAGACAGAGGAAAAAACTGTGAATGTATGGAATGCAAGTTGCACCCTTCATGCACCAATTGACGCCAGGCTCGAATTGCATCCGTCAAAGCTGATGACGAACGGGTATTGACTACTGAAGATAAAGGCTCGGAGAAGAGGGGACACCCAATGAATTGCATTCTTTCAAACTTCCTTCCTCAAATCTCCCTTCACATGACGCAACTTCTATTTACTTAGCCCAAGACCCTCTTCCTTTCAGCCAAAGACAGGCATCAGGTCCCACAAAATAGCTCCGACCCCTTCAACCCTAGTTACAAAAAATTGTAAAACAAAATTCAAACTTTTCCCTTTTTTTACTCGAAATTTTAACCGCCCATTTTGCAGAATTCGTAAAAACATGCAAAATTATATCTTTCGCCAGAATTCCGCAAATGTTTTCTGATTCCAAATTTTTACCACCCATTTTGCAAAATTTGTATAAAAACATGCAAAATAACTTTTTTGACCTAAATTCCGCAAGTGTTTTCAGGTAACACAATTTTCTGACTGTTGCTTTCATTGTGCGTCAAAACGTTTTAGAATATTTTCCCCTTGCAATGTTTTCAACCTAAACCATTAAACTGGAAAATTTTTTCATACAAACCTGAAATAATAGCTCAGCGTCACATGTTTCTGGCTCTTTCCGCCCTAATTATGATCTTGAGTGCTCCAATTAAACTGTAGGAACAAGGGCTTAAGCCAATAATTATTTGTTTTTTGGCCTTGTACAAAATTTGATCTCGTAATTACAAAATGACCTGGTAAAAAATGGTATTTTCAATTTTTGTTCTGGCTTCAAAATTTGACCGAGTTCAATGCAAAAAAAATTTACAACCAATTCGATAAATTTTAAGAAATTCGTATGGGCTATAGTAAAGGGGAATAAAACATTTTGCGGGTCCCAAATTACGTATGTACACGCCATGTGGTACATATGAACGTACGTCTAAAGCAAGATTTAATACAGACATATGTGTGAAGGAGCATTGTCAGTGTGAGCTGGTGCTATGGTCGGCGACGATGACGACCACATTAGCTCCGCTTCACTTTCCTCTCGTGCTTTTTACTCAATACGGGACTTGTCGCCATGTCTCCAACAATCCATTCCTTCCTCGTCCGCTCTCAAGCACCATTTCCAATCAAATCGCTCATCCCCTTGTCCAAAAAAACGGAGAAACACTCATTACTTACAATTCTGCAGGGGTCCAGCCTCTCCACAGCCTTTTGTACTCGTTCTATTCTTCATATATATGCGTATGTATACAAAGTCCAGACACTCCTCAAAATAGGAGCAAGAAAATTTGCACTGCAGTGGGTTCATTTGGGGCTCCATCAAATTCGTTGTAACTAAAGTGAGTGGCAAAACACTTGCAATATAGAAATTAAATACCTCCTGGAATTATATGGGTCCGTGTGAATCATTCAACAAGGGGATAAATGCAGCTGATGCAATTAACTTCCGGGTTGATTACAATTTCCAAGAAAACGTCATCAAACGCAGTCAATTCAATTTATTACCAATGACTTCCTGCAGTTTTGGTAATAATCACTTCTGCTGTAAACCCTAATTATTGGGGGACTCCAAGCAAATTTAATTTATTTCGGGAGAAAATTTAATAAAATGAAACAAAACCAAGGAGAAAATTGCTTTTACCAGGAAAATTTCATTAAAATATGGCACTACAATAAAGTTGCATTAGGCGGAAAATTTTGTAACGTGAAAACATTTGCAGAATTTCGGGTGGAAAATTTATTTTGCATGTTTTTACAAATTTTGCAAAATGGGTGGTAAAAAATTTGAACATGAAAAAATTTGCAGAATTCGGGTGAAAGAAATTATTTGACATGTTTTTACAAATTGTGCAACATGGGCGGTAAAAATTTTTAGTCAAAAATGTGAGGGTTGGTATAATAATTAGGGGATTTGAGGGCGATTGGATTTTTTAGGCATGCTTAGGGGAATTTAGGTAAAAGGAAAAAAGGCACTTGTTATTTGGCGGAACTTTGAAAAAGTTACAGGGTGAGCCCTCAAGTGCGTTGGTGAATAAATGGGTGATAGAGGAAGTAATGGGAAAAGGCAAATAATTTGTACTTGCTGAGATTGACACTTGAGGTACCCCCTTGCATTAGGCAGAGTATTGTGGAACTCGGGATATTTTCAGGGCTGAAAGGACTCCTGAGCAAATACGACTCCAGTGTGTGTAATGTGTGTATTTACAGAAGCAACGCCAAAGAACCCCACTCGCACTCAAGAGGAGTAAAGAGCTATGGATGCTGATATAAAGGGGAAAGGACCCGGAGCGGAAAACTTTCATCTTCTCATTCAGTCCGGGTCTCAAAGACTCACTTTTTATCATTCCCACAATATTCTCTTTTTCCTGTGCAGATACAAATGCACTAGTCATAATCTTCGTCGAAATATGTCTCCCAAATATCCACATCATTTTTTCGGGTTTTTTCCTTCTTAATAGCACCCCAGGAATATTAACGTTAATACCGATGCAAAAGTTTCGATCTGAAGTCTTCAACGAGAAACACAAAAGAATTACTTCTTAATAAAATCAATGTAATTTTCGCACCGAGTTAACTCCCCGATGCCAAATTACCTTTTTGATTACTAACATTCCCGCCTGGGAAATCCTAATCCAGTATTATCACCGATGCAGCAATTTTGCATCGTAACACAGCCTCCGTCAGCTCTCCTTGACAAAAGGAAAAGAACAATGATTTGCGTATGGATCAACACCGATGCAGATAATCTTAAGAGCCCCACAGGATATATGTATATATTTATTTTGCATCGATGAGCTTAAACGATGCGGGCATACAAATTCCTTAAACAATCTATCCTCAATGCATTCCAACCAGGGAATTTTTCAGAGTCGCAAGTTCCCCCAAATGTGAAAAGAGATCTTCATGAAACACAAACGAATCGTGTTCTCTAATCGGAAATGTTACCCTGGATGTAATTAATTATTTAAATCGGACTCAATGGATTTTTAGGTAAACTAATCGGGAAAGTTTTAAGGAATTGGGAGCGTCGAACCTCTGGAAATAATTGACATTGGGATCGACAATTCCCAAATTAAAGTCTTGCTCGACAAGGTAATGCGCATTAATTAAAACAATCCCGTCGAGTCTGATCAAATATCTTCCGTGTGTATTTGGGGCTTAGGGGATCTTCTCAATTCCACAATTACACCATGCTTTGCATCCTATTATTTTTCTGCCTGGCTATACATATATTCACATGCTTAAACCCAAACATTAAATTTCCACGTGTAAAATTTCTATAGCAACACCCTTCAAATATATTTGCTCCACAATATGACATGGTACAGCGGGACAGGAAGGCGTTAAAAGAAAAGGGAAATTTGAGATGAGCAGAAAATGTATTTAAGCTCATAAGGGCTGAAGTAATTAAACTTTTGACGATTTTCCCAATCCGAGCAAAGAATTAAATGAAATCAGGGGAGGGAAATCAGCGTCGCAAATCGGAACATCGTATTTACTTCCACGCTGCCCCCTTTCTGGCTTTTACTATTGGGAGGGTTCCAATAGGGACGGACGCATTTGTAAGGACATAAGTGAGTCTTGTGCAGAGGGACAGGGGCTCAAAGATCATACATCGGAAGATTCGGTGGCTGATGGAGAAAGAGAGCGGAACGATTGTGATAACTGGTACAATTGGCTAACAAGATGTAAATAGTTCAATCCCTGGTGATCCGATGGGGAGATAAAAATTTACTCAACTTCCCTCATCCCTTGGACCTCGTCATGGGACAACAGGGATTTCTTTATTAATCGTATCCACGGCTACGCTTTGCGTTTTTCCTCGATTGCATTAACGGGGGAGACGCATTTTTAAAGCCTGGTCATCATCATCCCGCTACCCTTAATATACACCATGGTAATTTCATATGTGTGTGGGCAATGAGGCCAATTCTTTTACATGGAGGGTATACAGTGGGCTATGGTCGTTCCAGCACCTCTGACAGTATTTCGTCAAAAACAGGATATTTTGTAGCAGGCTCTTCGATCATAGACTCTGATGTACATATGTACTATTACAGTCTGTAAAATACATTAGTTAACATTAGAGTGGTTATTTTCTTGTAAAATTCTAAAGCCTGATAATAATGGGTGTGCATGTGTGACGCATGTAGGGATTATAGTATAGATTTGTATTTGTGATTGGAAAATATTTTTAACTCAAACTTACTCAAAATATTTAATTCAAATGGAATTTTCGTCAGAAAGGAAAATACATTCACTTCTTGGCATAAAATTTAAATTGAATTCACGTCTTGGTCTAAAATTAAAACTGAATTCAAGTTCTGGGATAAAATTACAATTGAATGCTAATTCTTGTCAACAATTTAAATTGAATTCTAATTGTGGTCCAAAATTTAAATTGAATTCTAATTGTGGTCCAAAATTTAAATTGAATTCTAATTGTGGTCCAAAATTTAAATTGAATTCTAATTGTGGTCCAAAATTTAAATTTAATCCAAATCTGGTCTAAATTTGCGAATAAATTCAGATTGCGATGTAAAATTAAAACTGAAATCTAATTCTAGTTCGAAATTTAAATTGAATTCAAATTCTGGTCTGAAATTAAACGTAAATCCAAATTCTGGTACGAAATGAAATGTAAACTCAAATCAAAACTTAAAAATTTCATGGTCCTCAAAATTTTAAACAAATTAAAACAACGAAACTTTAAACATTTCTTTTGACAAATATTGGAGAAATTGAACATTTCAAAAATGTTGTAATAAAGCAACGCACAAACTCGCGGTTACGTTGTACGCCACTCAAAACATTTCCCAAACAATTCCTGCAATGCCCGCTAACAAACAACGTAAAAAATTTTCCATTAAAAGAACTCGGCCAGTGTCATAATACATAATAAATACAGCAGTCAACAAAAACTGTCATAAACAAACTCTGGCGTCCAATTTATAATCAAAGTGTACTTTCGTCCTAATTTGTCGCATCACTATATGTCATCCCCATACAAAGAAAATGATTACATTACCGCCCAAATTAATCCTACAAAGGCTAACGTTCCAAACTGGACTCCAACTGGCATACATATTGAAAATGTATCATAGAATTAAAAATTCATGAGAAACTTAATTAAAGAGGGGAAGAAATACTCCAAGTTGGTATAATTCTGCATGTGAGGGAAACCAGGAAAAAATTCTTTAGGGCCCTCTCAATGGATGGGAATGAACGTGTGGAAGGGAGTCTCTAAAGGAAAGAAGCTTTTAGGGCTGTTAATTACAATCCCAATTTACAATTCCGTTTGTAAAGATAGGAAGACGGCTCCCTTGGGTCTTGTGACATTAGCATTGCGCCCAGTGCTTGCACATCCAGCACTTCCCATGCAATCCTACGTCTCGAATTTAACCAAATGCACCGAAAATTTTTGCAAGCCTTAAAGATTTTTAGATTTTTTAAATCACAAGGATTACACCCAAATAAATAATTTTAAAAAAATTCTGACTCGACATTTAGAAACTATTTTCAAACTAATCTCTGAATTTTATTTCTAATGAGGATTCAATACCCAGTTAAAATTGTAAAAAATCCTGGAAATTCAGAGAGGTTTTTATAACGAGTGGTGACTGTACAAAAAAAAGCGGGAGCAATAAAACCTAAGACCGCAGTTATCAGGAGGCCAATCATCACTCAAGGCCCAACAGTCATCTCATTTCTTTACGCACATCATTTTCGAAGTGAAGTTTACCATTCCAATTTGTTATGCACTTTTAACACTCGCACATTTCATTTGGGTTTGTATTTAGGGGCGCATGCTGGGCTTGTATGTACATATGCACAATGTATAAGATGTGCATATGTGCTAATGACAAGACTTTCCCCGTTGAGGGGGTCTTGTGTTTTAATCATTATGTAAACTTGCATCTGCACTTGGGGAATTCTTCTCCCTTTTGTCCTTTGTGCGTTCCGTGTGTGTGTGTGTGTATTGTGTATGGGATGGATAAAACCCGAGGCGAGAGATGAAGGGTAAGTTAGCGCAATGTTATTTCCTCGTCATATTGCTTAAGCACGGGGGAAATAGGCATGGGATGTTGAGCAATGCGAAAGTGTATGTATGTATGGACAAGGGTGGATTATTTAGTTTAACAAGGAGCAAGTGGAAGAGTCCTTATGTACGTTACGTGTGGAGTCAGATGGAAGGGCATATTAAATGGAGGAAATGTTACAGCTCAAGTAATTTGTTCAAGACTTTCCAACGCTCCACGGACCGACTCCCACACATACATAAACATACATACACACTTACACACTTGTGTAAAACTACAAATGTACTAACAAGCGCGAGTGTATAGTTTGAGCCGACGATCACTTCCACTTGAATAATGAATGGAGGAATGAATTGCTATGCAAATGTCACATTCCCAACCCTTTCGGATAAACTCACGTCTCACTGAGTCACATTTTCTTTTCCTCTGTCATTCCCACGTCATGTGTAGCAAAAAGGAGGATTGAGTGGGATCGGGTTCGGGATGGAGTGAACTTGAAATTTGGAAGGAATTATGTTTTTTTTTTTTGGAAATTGATAGAAATATAGGAGCTATTTTTAAAAGATTGAGTTTACACTTGAGAAGAGACAAACCGCTGGAGCGTACTTGAAAGGGACTGATCTTTGGAGTGTACTTGTAAAGATACTGTCCTCTAGAATGTACTTGAAAAGATGTTGCTCTTTCGAGTTTACTTGAAAAAACGCATAGTTTAGTACTAGAAAGGAAGTTAAGTTTTGCATGCACTTGAATAAAGGTAAAGTTTTGGAGAGTTCTTGAAAAGAGGGTAATTTTTTGAGTGCACTTGAAAAAATGTACAGTTTTGGAATGTACTTGAAGAAAGGTATAGTTTTGTATTATACTTGAGACGAGGTTTAAGTTTTGGAGTGTACTTGAAAAGAGGTGTAAGTTATTTGTGTCACTGGAAAAGGCATAGTTTTGGAGTGTACTAGAAAACCAATTGCCAATTGGAGTGCACTTGTAAGGACGTATAGGTTTCGAGTACACTTGGAAAGAGGTTAACTTTGAGCGTGTCATTTTCAAATGACGTTGAACTTTGGAGTGTACTTGAAAAGATATTGCCATTTCGAGTGTACTTGAAAAGTTATTGCCCTTTCGAGTGATCTTGAAATGATACTGCCCTTTCGAGTGTACTTGAAAAGATACTGCCCTTTGGAGTGTACTTGAAAAGAAATTGCCATTTCGAGTGTACTTGAAAAGAAATTGCCATTTCGAGTGTACTTAGAAAGTTATTTCCCTTTTGAGTGTACTTGAAAAGTTACTGCCCTTTCGAGTGTACTTGAAAAGATATTGCTCCTTCGAGTGTACTTGAAAAGTTACGGTCCTTTTGAGTTTACTTGAAAAGTTACTGTCCTTTTGAGTTTACTTGAAAAGTTACTGTCCTTTTGAGTTTACTTGAAAAGTTACTGTCCTTTTGAGTTTACTTGAAAAGTTACTGTCCTTTTGAGTTTACTTGAAAAGTTACTGTCCTTTTGAGTTTACTTGAAAAGTTACTGTCCTTTTGAGTTTACTTGAAAATTTACTGTCCTTTTGAGTTTACTTGAAAAGATATTGACCACTCGAGTTTATTTGTACTACGTCAACCTTTCGAGTACATTAACTTCAATCCTGAAGGTTCAAGTGAACTTGATTCACAATAACTTCCAAATGTACTTCACCCAGAACTTAATTTTTTTAAATTAATTTTTCCACAATTGCCAATGTGATGAGGTTTGAAATTCCCATCATAACCGATTATAAAAATTTCAAGTGCCTTCAACCAAACCTGAATTTTAAAGTGCACTTCAACAAAATCCTTGAATTATTCCTGAGCTTGTACTTATTACTGGAATTGCTAAATTTCTCAATAAATCCAAACTTACCCGAATAGCATTTGACCCAAGTGTGGAATTACCCGACCTCATCCGAACCCTTTGTCGCCATAGCGTCACAATTCCTTTATTATCTGACATAACATTACACGATATTACATCATCCCTTAAAAATGTTACACAACTTGTAGTAAAAGTTTAAAGAAATAATTGGAGCCCTCTCCGTAAAGTTTACACGTCCAGAAATAACAAGTTCCCATTTGCTAGCATGTGCTCAACAAGTTGAATTAATTGGCGGGAATTACGGGAGAGGAGTGATTCAAAAGCATACGTGTGATTGACTCATGCGAACGCTTTCCTCGCAAATAAATTAACAAAGCTTCGCGCTCAGATCGTTCCCTTTAATAATAATAATAACTCGGGATACTCAAATGGCCCAATTATAAACGGAAATATTCCACTTGGTTTCGGCTCCATAACACAAGTAACAGTTTGTAGGGAGCTCAAATACCCTGGGAAAATTATGAAGCTATGTTTCCCCTCATCTCGATATACACCAAATTCATCCTGCTTATCTTTGCACATACAGTGCACTCCTATTATTTTAGACCCCTTTCGCTTAAAACCTTAAAGTAAAATATTTAGTAATCATTACAAACACTATTATTATAGTAAAATTACCGGAAAATTTTGCCCCAGAAAAATGATCATTCATCAAAAATATTTGTCACTCATTTACCAAAATTCGAGCTCAATTTTGATCCAAAAGATTTCCTTACTCAAACAAGCAATCACCAAATTTTTAAGGAAATTCTGTGAAAATTCCTGGGAAATTGTGTGCACATTCTGAAAGAATTTTCAGAAAAATTTTTGAACTGAGAATTTCATATTTTAACCCAAACTTTGAAAAATATTTAAAAAAATGTTAAACATGTTTTAAAGAAAATTTTATTGAAATTCGGAGGAAATTTTGCGTACATTCAGAGCAAATTTTTAAAAAACTATGAAATATTTGGCAATATTTGGAAGAATATTTGTGTGAAACTACGGAAAATTTCGATCGGATTTTGAGCAGAATGTGAGAAAACTTCTGGACAACTTCGGTCATTCTGAGTGGTTTTTAAAGATGCTTTGAAAATTTTTCAGATATTTCAGGAACGTTTTGGAAATAGACTGTAAATTCCGTGGAAATCAGGGCATATTTTAAGCAAATTTTTTAGAAATGTTTGACAAATTTTGTAAAATTGATTTAATCAAATTTAGTGGAAAATTTTAGAACAATTTTTGAGTAATGGTTCTTAACAAATATCTCTTTAAATCTCAAATTTTGTACAAAATTGTCAGAAAAGTTGTTATACAATTTTTCTATAAAAGTTTGACTTTTTCCGCATTTTAGGCAACTACGATAATTATTGAAGTCCTAAAATTGTGGGTTGCTTTCACAAAGACACTGCACTGTGCTTCTAAATATATTGGCACGTGCATATATATATACATTCAGGGAATAAAAGTTTGAATGAAAAGGGAAAACTGGAGGGATGAGAGTTGGAAGAGATGCCGAACTTCCCTCTTCCTCTTGTCTGCTTAAAATTTGGGAAGTTCGTATGAGCCGAGAAAAGGAGAAGAACCAACAGAAGGGCTGTAGCAGAATTCAACTAATCACATTAGTTCAAGTATAATTGCGGAGGCGCAACTTTCTCAACTTGACAAACTTGATCCGATCCTTTGTTGTATCTTGTTTCACATTACCTTCAAATTTATCCCGTACAGTGCCCTCGTCCTACAAAAGCTCCTTCCGAAATCCCCAAATTTAAGTCTCTTTTTCAACGAAAATTTTATCCACATAAAGAATCCCGTGCTTAGGAAATTTCCCTTTATTTGCGTTCCTTCCGTCAACAGATGGCGTCCGCTGTACTTTAAATTTGTCCTCTCACATTCTGTCCATCGTTCAATGTCTCAGAGGAAATTTACTCTAATCAGGGTAATATGATCAGGATTCACTCAAATTATTTTTAATTCCAATAAAAAAATTTTATGGGCTAATTTTTTTAAATTTTTGGGGAAAACAAAAAAAAACAGTCTGCATTTTCAAGCTTAAAATCTCATACAGAGAGAGCGCCTTGTAAATGCAAATCTAGACGGAGGATTTGACTTAAAATAGGTCATCGATTTAAAGTATTATTAATTAAAGGCCCTGTGGTAACGGGTAGTCTGATAAATATTTATTTTATGAAATTTTAACCAGGACTCAGTGCCCTAAATCCAGCAATTAATAATACATTGTCGTGCCAAAGTTTCCCTGATAATGGCTCCGTATTTGAAGGGAAAAGGGCAAAGTAATTGCCAATGCTAGGGGAAACGTAAACAAATGGAGGGCCATAATGAAGGTTGTAAACAACTGAGTATTACATCCGAGTCTCTAAACTATACAACAGGTCTAGCCAGTACTGTGCGTCCTTGATGTGAAACACCCTCCAAAACAATGGTTGACAAATATTTAGTGGACAAAATTTTGTTTCAATCTTTGCAGGTTTTTTTGCCCAATTGTTTTTAAATGTTTGCCCCAAATTTTATAAATTTTTTCCGCAAAATAAAACAGAGTTACGTACAAATGTTACAAACTATTTCCATGTTGTAGAAACTTTTGCTCTATTTTTTCAGACGTTTTTTGGACAATTGTGCTTAAATTTTTGCTCGAATGTTTACATAATTTTCCATTTTTAAAATTTTTCTGGCCAATTTTTGCAAATTTTTAAAAACATGTTTTACCAAATGTTGTCCCAATTTTTACGCATTTTTTTTCCACTAGCGCCAACAATTTTTGCAATGTTTAGACAATTTTGCCTAAGTTTTTACCAATTTCTTGCCTAGAAGCCTCCATCTTTGTAAAAACTTGTCCCAGGTTTGAAAACATTTTTACCCATTCTTTACAAAATCTTACCCTTGTTTTTGAAATTTTGTAGTCAAACTTGTAGCAAATTTTACAAAATTTAGCCCCAATTTTAAAAGATGTTTTACCCAATTGTGACTGGATTTTTGCTCAGGTGTTTAGACAATTTTTATTTAATTTTGAGCTCCTTTGCCAATTTTTACAAAAGTTTGCTCAAGTTTTAAAATAAGGGATCCCAGTTTTTACAACAGGTTGCCCAGTTTTTATTGACTGTTTAGTTGTTTTAGTAACGAAAATTTTCTAGGTCTTGAGGGATGCGGTTAAAAGTGGATGGACTGTAGGACAATGCTGGAGCAGCTTGTGCATATAAGAGTGCACTGCAGCACTGGATGTTATTTCCATGCAATTAGACATTTTGAGGGCTGAGTGCTATGAAGTTGGACGGAGTAGCGGGTTGAGTGGAATAAATAGCGAGGAATCCTTTGGAAATAGGGCCAATATTTTAAAGCCGAGTCACAACCCATTGACTGTTCAGTGCATAAATTGGGATTGTGGGACAGACTCATAATTCCCTGTCGTTTCTCCCTATCCCAGAGCACTAATTGAACACGAATGCACTTCCATGGGCATAAATTCCCTCTACGTATCAACACAATCGAGATTGCAGTCCTCACGTCGTTTCTTCCCAGCCCTCCCATAAATGCCTTTTTCAGCTTAGCTTTACCATTACAATGTCCTTACCTTAGTCTCAGTCTAAACAGAGACATGTTTCAATGCCAGGGGTAAGGAAGGATCCTTTAACTCAATTTCTCGTTTGGATTTCCAAGGGCTATATTTTGAGAGCGGGAAAAATTTGTTCCTGACAAATTTTACCATACGAATTCCGGCTATGAGTATTTTCGAGCAAAAGTATTTACTTTGGAATTTTCAAAACAAAATTATAGAAATAAATACACTTACTATACATAATAAAAACTTTGACATAGTCTTCAAATTACTTTTGAAACTGCTTGTAATTTTGAACTTAATCTAATGCAAATTTTGACCCAAATCAGAACAAAATTCAAATTCCCCAATTTTTTAACCAAATCAAGTAATTTCTTACCCCAAATCTAGCCAATTTGATACAAAACAGATTAAATTTAACAAGAATTTGGCTAAATTGTTTACTCAAAACATTGCAACAAAATTTTGCTTCAAATTTGACCCAATTTGAATAGAAGCGATTATATTTTGAACCAAATGTTTACACAAAACAAATCAAATTGTTACTAAATTTTAATCGAATTTTCACAAAATTTTCACAAAATTTTTACCCAGTTTTAACTCAGTTTTTACCCAGTTTTAACTCAGTTTTCAACAAGTTTTTAACCAGTTTTAACTCAGTTTTTAACCAGTTTTTACCCAGTTTCTACCCACTTTTTACCCAGTGTTTTCCCACTTTTACCAAAATTTTACCCAATTGTTTACACGAAACAGACTAAATTCTGACCAAATTGTTACCCAATGTTGACTCAAAACAGACTAAATTTGTAACTGTCTTCTGGAACGTCAATTTGTCAAATCTAAATTAATTTCTAACCCAACGCATTTTTATCCAATTCAAACCATGTTTAACCCACAACAAATCAATTGGTTACTACTTCCAGTGAAAACTTCACTTGAAAATTGGAGTCTCACTCCAATCCATCCCCTGCCCAACCGAGCCCAACCCTGTCTACACCCACCACACACAACCATATTTACAGTCAATTCCAAAGCCCCGTCTCACTCCCATTAAGAGGGAAAATAAGGAGCTTACTCATGAAATAACGGGAGATCACATTCCCAGCCTGACAATCTCCACTGCACGGATAACTGACTCGAAAATTGAAAACAAGATGTTTGGAAACATGTGCAAAAGTCCAATTAGCGTCAGGGAATTCCATAGAAGTGAGACCACGTCGGATCTCTTTCTCTTTAGTCCCTACACAACATCCATATAAATAAAAAGACATATCTCCCATACTCAGTTTTCAAAGACACACACACACACACACAGCCAAAAAAAAGGGGAACTGGTCTAAAATATTTTTGTAAAATACTCACAACACAGAGAGCCCAAGCATCAGATCAAAGGAGACTCTGAAGATTTCATAATTGCGTTGTTTTCAACTCTCGAACGACACATCTCTGGGCCAGTGAATGACAAAGAGCTCTTTGTTGTTTTCAATTTTGTCTTCCATCCTCCTCAAAGGGGGAAAAGGGCTAAAGACACTCCAAAGGCTCGCAAATAAAAGTCAATACGCGTCCGAATTTTTTAATACAAAAAGATATCCACAAAAAAAAATCCCATTTCCTTTCACTATATACTCGGCTCAAAAACATCAAACTCACCTTCCCAATAAATTCCCCCATAAGCTTCTCAAATTTCTTATGACCATCTTCAAATATTTTTACGCAGAAATAATGCACTCTTCCCAATGTAAAAAAACCATACTTTCCTCTCTAAAAAATCCTTACTGTTTTTCTCAAAAATTCCTACTTTTTTTCTCAAAAATTCCTACTTTTTTTCTCAAAAATTTGTGTAATAAAATTTGTTACCATTTACCATAATGCTAATTTTGGTCGTTTTAAAAGATTGTCCCACTTTGCCCCAAAAATCCCTTAAAATTCATTCTTACAGCATTCCCAATTTTGATTTTTGTTACACTTCAAAAACTCAAATGTTGTTTTCAAATTGTGGAGGAAGGACTAGGAGACGTGGATTGAGTGAAGCTCCAACAATAATCTCGAATCCTGTTTTGTGTAAAATCAGATAAGGATCAAATGACACTGGAAGGATAGGAAATGCTAACCCTTGATTTCCTCTTCCACAAGTACCACTTAACTATTTATCCTTCGTATTCAATTTCCAGCTGCGGAGCAGCCTTATTTACAAATACAAAAACACCTCTCACAACGGAGCCCATGGAAGTGTCTATATTTTCACTGGCTATTAAATTCCCAGTGTGTGAAGAGACCTCATCTCAAAATTTTTTTCCTCATCAACAAACTTATCCCAGTCCTAATGGTTTTCATCAATAGGATTTATTTTCATAGCTCGCGTGGACAGAGTGTTGCTTTTTTAAGGGCTGGATCAAATATCATATTTCCGTACGTCCATTCAAAGAATTTCAAAACCAGAATTGGCTGACTTCAAATTATATAAAGTCCATGTCATAAATAAACATTTCAAACGGCGTTGAAGCTTTGCAAAAAATTAAACCTGCCTAAAAAAAATTTACCCACAAAAACATATGAAGTGAATAGAAAATTGAGAGGAAAATCTTTTATCCAAGAAATTTAATTCGATGTTTTAAAAAGCGTAGAAATATCAGGATTGTTTCATACATTTTTGGTAAAATTTCGGGAACATGAGGAGAACTTTGAAAATATTTCCAGCCCATATAGCATTCCTATGATTACAGTCGGATTTTAAAATCCTGGGTAGATAAAAATCCGGAAATCGGGCATAAAAATATTTTAAAGGGAGTAAAATTTTTCCCCTTTTCTAAAAGCCTTTGAAGAGGAGAATGTTAGTCGTAAAAATGATATAACGACCACAGAGTAACTTATGAGAGGAAATAAAACCAGAAATCTCACCTTTCCATCGCATTTCGAGCATTTTCTCCAATGACACGGGCTGGCCAGTGCTAAAGGGCCAAAGGGAAAGATTTGTGCCTGTGCCCTGATCCTCATCCCAGATACCTTTTATATGGCTCAGGGGAATTTCCAAATGAATTGACCATCCAAGTTATGGGTCTGAGAACCCTTTAATACTTGCTATTATTTACTTGCAATATACATATATACGCACAATCTGAGAGTAGGCAAGCCCATAGGAATGTATAAAATTTTTATGTACATTAAGGGCGAAGGTGGTAAAAATTAATAAATCCCTGGAGCCCTATATAAGTATAAGACTGTAGTAAATTTTTGTGCTGCGTATGTGTGTGTGTGTGTGTGCGTATGTATGTGTGTGTGTGTGTGTAGGGAGATAAAAAAGGAAGAAAATATTTTGGTACTTGATATAAGGAATGTCTTTTATTCCACTGTTCCCTTTCAATGCCAAAGGTATTTAATTCCTCTGAAAAGAAAATGCAAAGCAAACAGAGGATTTTCCTTTGAAAAGGAGAACAAAATCCTATACAAAATACATGTAACGTGTCTTTTGTTGCTGAAGGATTGAAATTGAGAATATTATGTGTTCAAGGTATCAAAAGGAATATATATATGTATATGCATGTATTATACGGGAAATTACATGGAGGAGGATATGCTAGTGTGTAAACATCCCATGGACTTCTTATGAAGAGCTAATAAAAAACATGTTCAAACTGCTCCAGTTAATCTTACTCTTTTGCCTGAATTTTTTTCCTCCCCCTCTCCAAGGTATCATTTCATTGTGGAGCCTTTTCATACGTAGGAACTGCAATTGGCCATTAGTGCAGTCTCAAAGACGGACCAGACAAGCCTCCCTGACAGCTTTCAAAAGCCCACATTCAAATAAAACTGGCCTACATATCTAAGCACTCCATACCCTGTGGATGGACATGTTCCTCAAATGGATCCATTTCCTAAGCTCCTTTACTCATGTGTAATCCCCTATTCATTTTTTATCCAACGGACATTGATCCGGTAGTTAATTTACGGGCCACAAAAAATTATATCTCCTTCCCCAAAATTTTGTCAGGTGCTGCTTCCCTATTGAAAATTTCCTTCGTATTTTTCTTACATACTGTAAGGACGTTACAAAATTTTGTAGGGTTATTTTACCCTTAAAATTTTATCTTGTCGGTTGTAAATAATTGTAAAACTTCCACGCCACTTGAAATTTTCGGTCTCTGAACAACGGACTGAGATATTACAGATTTCCACAAAGTCAGCAAAATTTTAGAATCGAATCAAACGGAAGTTTAAATACATGTAATTTTCTTTTATTTAATATTTGATACACTTTAATACTTGCTGAAGATTCATCAAATAAAATTAGGATTTCCGATGCAAAAATGATGCACATGCTGAAATTGGAAAATTATGGTGTCCAGGAATTTTGTCAAATTTATATTTCTGATGGGGTGTTTAGTATTTCGAAGTAAATGCAAAATTTTTGGGAAGATGATCGGGAAGTATGGAATTGGGATGTACAACGGTAATATTGCTGTAGTTTCAGAGTGCAGTGGAAGATTGGATTAAAATAGGAGGGAATTCCGGGAAATGACGTATCGATGAGGGAGGCCTGCATCGTTGAAAAAGACGGATGATGTAATTAGATTGGAGTCAAAGGATGAAATAAAACAGCGGTGCTATTCCCCGCTGGCTGCTTATGAGTAAGCCAGAAATGCAGCCCAAGTGTGCATTTGAGGGAATAAAATATCAATATCCTTCAAAAGCGTCTGACTGTCTACTCCGAGTCAGTCAGACTTCCCAACAACTCCGTGCACTTATGAATTAACTCCCATTGCTCTAATACGGAGCTAAGCCTCTATTTACATATGCGTGGAACGACTCTCTCTTTCCCCTCCGGGCGGACCCCATAGTCCCTATCCATTTCATCTGTATTACACACGGAAGCCCAAATGATCAAATCACAATAGAATAACGATACTGTCGCACGAATCTGTCCATGCCGCATCTGGCTCTCACAAGGAGAATGGACAAGCTTTGAATAAGTTCGAGAGCAAATATTTTATCTCATGATTGTGTTCCCCTTCCACGGATTTAATCTGTCACAGACCTACTCTGTCAAAAACTCACCTTCGACCTTCACAATCTCTTCCCTTTCATTAAATTTTTTAAGAGTGAGATGCATTTTTCATCCTTTTTTAAAATTCAGCTTCCAACGACCATACCACATTGAGAGCAATGCTTTAATTATTTCGTATCAGTTTTTAACGATAAAATCACAGCATTTTTTCAATTTGCTAAAATTCAATTTCCAACGACCATACCACATTGAAATAAATGTTTAAATTGTTTTCATATTCAGATTCCAATGACCAAATGACAGCAATTTTTCAGTTTGCTAAAGTTCAGTTTCCAACGACCATACCACACTGAAAGGAATTTTCCAGTTTGCTAAAATTCAGATTCCAATGACCATGTCGATTTTAAAGCAATTTGCGTAACTACAATGGGTTGCCCTTAATAAATCAACAGCCATGACATGAACTGTTTTCAGTTTGCATTGAACTTCGCAAGTACTTACAAATTTATTGAACCCCAACTTCCTTCCTCAGTTCCTTCAGGACAAACTGAATGTATCTAGGGATTTTAAGTCAATGTGTATTAAAAGAGCCCTACTCGATTCTCGTTTTATGCATGACCTGAAAAATTTTCAGAGAACTTGGAATAAAAAAGTAAGCCGTACCTGTCCCATTCCCCCAGAGATAACTCGAGATGATAAAACTTTCATGTCGACATGTTAATGGGGAAAACTTCAGCTTTCCATACTTCATTGGGACAGAACTTCAAGACCTACTTCCAAATACTTGCAAGACTCACAACGAGGGGTCAACCTTTATAAAATTGGGAATTTCTGGACCAAATTTCTAAAATACAATAATAACTAGATACTTTACCCACTCGAAATTCTCGGAAACCTTGAACTATTTCTGAAATGTCAAATTTTTGACGAATTCCCCGTTTTACTGGAGAAATGACCGGGAAGGGATTTTAACCTTTAAAAATCCATTCAACTTGAAGCCATGATTTTCATAATTTTCCCGCCCATTTCTGATTAAGTACAATTGACAGCATGACATCCCTTAGATAAGTCATGACGTGAATAAGAAAACGTCAGGTGAGACTGCTCCAAGTAATTAGCTCTTATTTAGCTGTTTTAATAGTTTTAAAATTCAACGACCATACCATGCTGAAAGTACTCAAATATCCTCAATAATTCCTTGCTTCCCTGCTATACCTATCTACAAGGAAGTTTGGAATTGTCAAAATGGTAATTCAATTCTATGAATTGCTTGAAACTCGGAGGAAACCATTGTTAAGTAGCGTTTAAGCCAGTTAGCCGGAAATAATGGAATTGTCGGAGAGCGTGCGAGGAAGTAGTTTCCCTCAAACTCAGAGAAGGAGGGAGTGAGGAGGGATGGACGCTTCCACGGACCAAATACGAAAATGAGTGACATCGAGTAGGAAATAATTCCAAATGTGTCTATTATTTACACGAAACGCACAAAAGAGAGAAATCCGCTCCGAGCTCATTTCCCACTTTTAGATCCATTACTCCCAATTGCCCATACTCCGTCAAACTTACTCCCTCATAGAGCTTAAGTCCATTCATTCATACGCGCTGATGTGACGTCAGAGTCGAAAGTGTCCCATCCAACCACCTGCAAAACAAGCTAAATCCTGCCCCACACTATTTCCCTCCCTAAATTAAAATAGATACTGCTAAATAGAAATTTCACCACAAAGTTTCACTCAACTTTCTCAAAAAAAAATTTTCTTAAATAAAGAGCCCTCTGTAAAATCCGTTAAAATTTCTATAATACTGCACAAATGAATTTTAAAGATTAGTCAATTACAAGTTCCATAACTTTAGGCTCATTTCCCACTCTAAATAAAATGTTATTGAAGGAAACATGAAAAACAAATCGGAGCCAGTGGCATGGACTTAATGGATTTTTTTTGGGTCCGCAAGTCCTGGAAATAGCTTATTTTGCAGAAGTGTCAGTCTCGGGGCTAACAAGGTAAAAAAAGAGCCAGATGACAAAAGTTGTGTGTGTGTGTGTGTTTGGACACACGAAATAAATATTAAAGGTCTCCCCCATCCCTCATCATTGGACGGAGTCTCTCCCCTTCTTCAGTATCAAGATTGTACGTCGTCTCCGTATTGCCAGAGGGACGGAGGAAATAGCATGTGTGTCTGTGTACGTTTGAGGGGTGACTCTCGAATATATACTCCTTGAATATAACGATAAACTAACAACATGATGTGAGATTCCAGTTGCGATTTCCCCATTGGAAATTAACATGCCTGGAACAAATCATAGGAAAGTCGCACGCTCATGTATGTAGCGTCCGCCTCAGTGGAGACGGAGGCGAACGTTGTAAATACGTCTGTTGGATTATTGTAAGGAAATACGCACACACACACACACTCATATGTACATACACCCCGAGACACACATAAACTATATACTGATTGGGAACCAATGCATGGTGAGGAAATTCGGAATCTACAACTCACCCGAAATGATTGATGCAATTCTCTTGTTTGCTTTTCACATGGATAACTGACTCCGTTTGAATAACATTGTTGGAGGGAAAATGGCTATCATTTGGATTCATAGGGGATGCTTCTTTTTACGGATGTACATACAAAACACAGAGCTTGTCAAATCAAAGAAATTGCTATGATTAAACCTTTCAATGTGGTATGGTCGTTGGAATTAAAATCCGAGAGGGAACAGAAATTGCCGATTAGGAAAAGTTCCGTCTCTGTTTTATATCAATCCCTTGCAAGTGGATCGTCCATAAGGCAACAAGTTTTAGTATTTTCGGTCGTACATTCTCATTTATATCCATCCACATCACCAGAACCAATTCACAGTCAATTCCCTTTACTAACAAGATCTCGCATCGGTCTGGAAGGTCCCGATGTGACATTCATAGGATTCTAGGATTGTTATTTTAGGAGCCAGAATTGATTTCAGAATTTTTGTGTGTGGAAATGCTAAGGATGAATGAAAAATGACAATTCAAATTTTGAGTTAAAATAGCATGCTCGGTTAAGACGCAGATTAGCTTGCAGCATCGGTTAAGGAACTATTTTTACATTGAGTCATCAGGCTTTTGTAATAAGCTAGCTTTACATTATGTACGTTTGAGTTTAGTATGTGGTGCTGGATTTAACAAAATTAAAATTAAAATTATTATTTTAAGAATCTGTCGATTTTATGTTGAGACGCATCGTCTTCTAAGATTCCAAAGGAGTAATTTTTTCTGAGGGATAATTCATTAAGTTTGTTATTATCGCTTGGATAGGAAGGATCTGGAGGAACATTCCCTGGAAATAGCTGGAAAAGAAAAGGGGTGAAAATAAAATCAATTACGAGTGAGAAAAGAAAATAAGTTTTTTGTCTCTCCTCACATTCATAAAAGCAAAAAATGGTACAAGTTCTGGGTTGAGGAAAAAAACGAAAACAAATTATCATTTACATAAATTAACAGCTGCCGGCCATAAGTTAAGCCAGTTATCCAAAGCTTCCTTTTCATCTCCTTTCCTCTCTCTCTCTCACTCTCTCCACAAGTCTTAGCAATGCGGAGGAATAATTTCCAACGTGAGCCTCGGAAAAAAAAAAGAAACAACCAGAATTTGTTCTATTCGCAGCCCGTTCGTCATGAGGAGATAATTCTCTATCTAACAGCACAGGCTGGCCACTAGTGGTTCCTGCATCTTTGTCTTTATGCTAGCAGAGAAGTTTGGAGGGAATTTCAAATTTTACGACAATTTTTTAAACATTTTCTGTCCTTGAATTTTTGGTACGATTGAAATTTGATAGCCTAGAAAAATTTGTGCTTCTGCCAGATCCTTCATAATTATCAGAGCTAATGGTTTGATTTTGTGCCCTTAATAAATACTCACTCTTTGAGTCTTACTTTGATAGAATAGAATTAAATCCGGAAAAATTTCTCAAGTACTCGGATAGGTTTTTTTGGCAGGAAAACATTTTGAGGGACCCTGGACGTAATAATAGGAAGAGTAAGAGAGGACGAGACTTTCAGCACCCTCTCAGTTCGTTGCTGTGATAAATGAGGCTCTGGACTTGTCATAACTCTTGGAAGGAATGGGCCCTTCGGGAGTGCATTTCACTCTCACCACAGTCGTCTTGTTCACCCAGTCTGAGGGCCCTCGTAGGGTTCCTCAAAATCTCGTGATAAAAATCTGATTTCCTTTTCTTCTTCACCGCCTCCTCGTCCTCTCCCTGTCTCACTCTTTCTCTCTCTCTCTTTTGCTCACTCTCTGCTTCTCCTCACTTGACTCACCCCAGCATTTAAAAGTGTTTAGGGAAAGGAGGATGAGACGGGAAAATCGAACTCAATCTTAGGATTTCAAATCTTCAGTGACACTCCAAGTTTTTTGCCCGCCTCAGTTTTCTTGGCATTTATTGCTTTTAAATCTAAAGACGCGAAAGAGGCATTCCGGGGATTCCCTTCCCCCAACTTGACTTTTTTCATACTTTACTCTATTCTGTGGTTTTTTTTACAAAGAGGGAAATTGCAGTGTCTTTTTCTGGAAGACGATAAAGGATGCATTTTTTGGAGGAGCAACTCCCTCACCCCTTCCAATCCAATAAAATAACGCTTGTGAGCACACTGCTCCTGGCTACATACATTGCCCTTCAAGCAGAATCCGTATGTATGTATGTTGGGATATGTATTTGAATTATAGGGATATAGGTAGTTGTTTGCGGGCTTTTGTGTATTTATAGGTGCATGGATGTTTTAATATAAGAAGTATGCAGGGGGGAATTTTTCTCGTTTAAGTTATGGTGGGATTCGAAATGGTTCGTCTCAAGGCCCATTGGGTTTAAGGTCAATGTTTGAGTCATCGTGAGGGAAAGGTCGAAGCACTGTTTGGTCTGGTTTTGGGGACTGTATGGTCATTTTTGGGTTCAGTTATTACAGGTTTGGGCCAAATAATGGTCAAGTTAGTGGCACAACACTGAAGGCTTAAAGACTGAAGGGTAAGTTCAATTATAAAGTTAGGTGGTCCTTGTGTGCTTAGTAAGGTCATAAAAGGTCGAACTTGGGTCAAGGCAGTGCTTTAATATTGTATTCAATTCAGGGTGAAAATTCTACCAATTAAGAGTACGTTACTTGATCAGTAAACGCATACAACTGGGTCAAATGATGTAAAATTTTTTTGAATTTCATTTAGATTTAATTATGTTTAAATTTTCATAACATTGTGCTCAAATTTGGGTAAAATGGTGCTCAAATCTGGACTACGTTCTGCTTAAGTGTTAATCCAATGTGGTCTAAAATTTACTCAATTGGGCAAAATTCGACTCAAAATTGTGTAAAATTTACTCAAATTTGGGCAAAATTTACTCAAATTTGTGCAAAATTTACTCAAATTTGGGCAAAATTTACTCAAATTTGGGCAAAATTTACTCAATTTTGGGCAAAATTCGACTCAAAATTGGGCAAAATTCGACTCAAATTTTGCTCAAATTTAAAATCGATTTTGCTGAACTAAGGATTAAATTTTGCCCATATATGTCAAAGCTCAAATTTTGCTGAAATGATGATAAAAATCTGTCCATCGGCTAAAAAATTTAAATTTGACTCAAATTAAACCCAATTATGATTATTGAACTATTAATAATTTTTACTAGATCCTCAGATTCAAAAAACGAATTCCAAATGAAAACCTTTCAGTCGAAAATTGTACACTACCAGAGTTTAGTCACAAAAACAACCCACAAAAATTGAAGCGCATCTCAAGATCAGGTTCAGCAATTCCACCTAGTCGACTCAAACGGAGTTCTATCCCGGAAACTGCACCCTCAAAAATGTTTTTTGCATATGTAATTATATGCAGCAGCCTTTTGATCCCATGTAACGACATTCTGCTCTTTAAAGGATACGTAAGGAATTGACGGTGCGTATGAAAATAAAGCGTCGACAAATATGCACATCCAATGTAAACTTAAACGCATCTCATTCCACTAATACTAAAGCCAGGAGCATTACAATACAGGGGCAGAGAGAAGGAGCCTCGGCCTCAGAAAAGGTAAATATCTCCGCTGCATTACAACATCCGTCAAAAAATAGCTCCTTTCCCATCCTCCAATGTAATGTTTATCGCTTAATGTATTTAAATGGGAAGTGTGTTGTGCGGAGATGAATAGGAAAAAGTTTCGAGCATTATCCCTTATGCAGTTGTTATGGGCGGTAAATGCGCGGCTGCAGTGTAATCCCAAGTATTTCAATGTAATGAGATGCGGCCCCCGCTGGAGTCAAGAATGGATGAGATGCATTTCCTTCACCCGGACCTTGTGAAAAAAAAATCCCTTTTGAAATTATCTGCTGAGTTGAGACTCTTTGCTTCTGCTCCATTCCTCACTTCTCTTCTTTGCCCCTGAGCTCTGTCTCTCTCTCACACACAGGCACAACACTGTGTGTGTCTATGTGTGTGTCTATGAGTGTGTGTGTGTGTGAGAGAGAGAGAGGAAGGGGAAGAAATTATATATTATTGCTCCATGGGGGCTTAAACTCCTCAACAAGCTAAAACCTCAGAGCACAACTAACTTTGTAAACTCTTCCATGCTTTTTAACCCTAACAATAGCTCGAGCGAGCTCAAGTGAGTCCCGGCGCGTGCAGTCTCCAAATACATGCAATTCCGAGGCTAACTTCCAAATTGTCCAAATCTACCCCAAAAAGTCACACATCCTAACATTATTGGCTTTTGGACCCAATTCCTCTCAAAACACTCAATTTACTTCGTACAGAATCAAATATCCCGCAAAAATTTGAGTTAACCCCAAAATATTTTCAATGTTTTCCCATAAAATTCATAAAGTTTCCCACCAATGCCACTTTCACAATTCAAAAACCCTTAAAATTTAACCCATTTTAACAATCATAAACCCTGATAACCTTAAATGACGCTTGCCTGGTATTTGCGCAAAATTTTATAAGCTTCCAAAAGTTACCAAAAGTTTGTTTTTCAAAAATGTTTTATGTTCCATAAATTTCCCATCAACGTTTTTACCAAATTTTTACCCTCTGCTTGCAATCACAGCCCTTAAATTGTACTCGAAAATTTCAGAAATTTCAAGCAAAAATTGAAAAAACTCTTGCCCTATTTAGACATTCTTTCGTTAGATTTTTCTAAATTTGCTTCAACCCTTTAGCTCAAAACTGTGGTTGGAGAGTTTTCGGAATTGGAGCAAAAAGGAAATTTTGTTTACAAATTTTTAGTTTAAAATTTCACATTCGCGCCCAAAATGTTTTGCAAAAAGCGTTTTGATACTTGTGGGTAGTAAATTTTCCGGACTTTTCAGGATGCTATCACAGAAGTCGCTAGGTTAAAAATTGAGGACATGACCCGTGGGAATACAGAGCAAGGTTGAGGAGATTTATCTTGAGGAGCAACGAAGAAGATATTCTGAAAGTCCGTTAAATCTGGATTTGTTAAAATTTTAAAAATAAATTTGTCCTGGATCTCCTGCCCCTGTCGATCTTACAATGATAATGTATAATCTTGGAGCTAAATGTTTCCAGGGAAAAATGGATTTGAGGAAAATCGATAAGGATTGAGGCGCTTGATGAGAGAAAAAAGGGAAGAAATTCAGTTGACTTGGTTCCCCGGCCCCTGTGAGCTATTGAACTGTCCATGGTCAATTAAACGGTCGGATGCTCTGCGTGTGCATTTAGCAAATCGATACAGTCATTACTTGGGAAGAGCGGAGAGGGCACGACAACAACTCTTCCGATGTAAAAAAAAATCCCTTGGAGGAGAGAAGTCACGAGACTCGGAGTCAAAGCTAATCGTCAATTCGCCGTGTCAATTATTCCCTGCCATTTGTCTTCCTCGAAGCCATTCCCAGGGCCCGGGATCTTTTACAATGCGTGTATGTATCTACATATATTGGAGGATCAGGGACCTACATATAGAGCCATAGCATGTTCACTTAGACATTAGAGAGATACAGTTCTGCTTCTCCAACCAGAAATTGGAAACAAATTAGGGAACCGTTAATTTAGCGAGAGGGACACAAAAGAGCAGGAGAAAAAAAACTCTGGGAACAAATACTAATTCATGGGCAATTGTTTTCCAATGCGGACATTACCTCCTCCAAAAAGCACACAATGGACAATCTTCGCCTGAGTCAATTATCCTCTCCGACAATCATTCCCTCATTGTCCCATTTTAATTGCAGGCGTCCGCTAATTGGGCTCAAGGTTCAATTTTTATTACTGCCATTACAGTCAACACTTCCTCTGCCTTCATTTGAGGGGCTCTCAATTTCGTAAATTCCCGGTCAAATTCCAACAAAAAATTTCTTTTAAATTATAAAGGTTTACAATATTTTCGAAATTGCCCCAAATTTTTGTATCATTTCCTAAAATTTGACTCAAAAACATTTAGGAATTGCCCCAAATTTTTCAAAATTTCTAAAAATTTGACTCCAAAATATTTACACACTGACCTAAATTTGTCTACCATTTGTTAAAATTTTACTCCAAACATTTAAATATTGCCACAGATTTTGAACTAAAAATAAAAATGTAATCGAATTTGAGCAAAAATTTGAAAACAATTCCCCAAACTTTAAAAATGTATTCAAAATTAAGTGCGCATCAAAACTGAGCAAATTTAAACTTGCGCTTTAACAATTTGCTTCATGTGGGCTGAAAAAATATTTTTCAGGACCAAAAAATGAAGTGCTAAGATTTTACGGGTGTAAAAATTTTAAATGGTGTGTGCGCTTTTAGAAAAAGAATGTTTTCGAGATTTTGGGCTAAATTTAGTCAAAATTGTAAGATTTTTGGAAATAATCCACGTAATGTTATCGTAAATGTTTGCAGAATCGGTAAAAATTGTACTGTGACGTGTTTAACTTTATTTTTCGGGTTTTACAAAGAATTAGGATTGAATTAATACTTGGGATAAATAGTAAAAAATAGTGTTGGAGAGCTAATTGAGAATAAATAATTAAATGAGGCCATGAGGGGGAAGTGTGCAAAGGAAATGAAGAGATGAGGAAAGGGGTGAATCAAATGTGATTTGAGAAGTGGGCAAAGTGCTGACTTATTCTTTTGCGGAGTGAAGATGAGTTGATTTGAAATTCAAGTTGTGGTTGGTGGGTTATGAAGGGAAGTGCGGAGCATCTTCTGTCATGAATATAGATGACCGTCAATGAAGATTTGAGGAATTCCCCGCATCCACGTTCCACACATCAATTCCTACGCTTTCATGTCGATATGTAAAATAATGGGCTGGCCCTTCTGCATGGAAAAAATAATGTTCATGACATTGAAACTATAAAAGCCAAGACGTTACTTGTACCTCTAATCTTTCCGGTCTTCTTCGTCTGTCTGAACAGCTTCTTCTATCAGCAGATAACACTGTCTCGCATTTCACTGGCAGTTCAGTGATTGTCGAGTGGGGCTACGCTCCTGTCAAGTCCTTAGTTTACTCGTCCCAACTTCAAACATTTGACCGGAGTTTGAGGCTTCTTGTAACTCAAGCAACACTTGGCGGTGTTCGAAAACTATGGATTTGCGGAAGGTTAAAGATTTACGCTATTCTGAAAGTTATGGGCTTGTTACTATTAATGTTAATGAACTACGGTATTTTCAATGTTAAAAACCCAGGGTATTTCCAATGTTAAAAACCCAGGGTATTTCCAATGTTAAAAACCCAGGGTATTTCCAATGTTACAAACCCAGGGTATTTCCAATGTTAAAAACCCAGGGTATTTAAAATGTTAAAAACCCAGGGCATTTTCAATATTAAAAACCAAGGGCATTTTCAATATTAAAAACCCAGGGTATTTCCAATATTAAAAGCCAAGGGTATTTAAAATGTTAAAAACCCAGGGAATTTCCAATGTCAAAAACCCAGGGTATCTTTAATGTTAAAGATCTACGTTATTTTCAAAGCTAGGGATGCAAGTGATGATCAATGTTAAACATAGCTACTCTGTTGCTAATGTTAACGACCTACGTAATTGTAATTTGAAATACCTACACCTATGTACGTTATTGTCAATTCTTGGGACCATAATTTCGACCAATGTTAAATGTACCTACAGTAAAGACCTACAACATTTACCGTTACGAATCCATACTATGGTCAATGTTAAATATACCTACTTTATTTTCAATGCTAATGATCTGCATTATTTTCAATGCTAATGATCTGCATTATTTTCAATGCTAATGATCTGCATTATTTTCAATGCTAATGATCTGCATTATTTTCAATGCTAATGATCTGCATTATTTTCAATATTGAAGACCTACATTATTTTCAATGCTAATGATCTGCATTATTTTCAATGCTAATGATCTGCATTATTTTCAATATTGAAGACCTACATTATTTTCAATGTTGAAGACCTACATTATTTTCAATGTTGAAGACCTTACATTATTTTCAATGTTGAAGACCTAAATTATTTTCAATATTGAAGACCTATAAATCCCTTAAGTCTGTGATACCGTCAATATCACATCATTGTCAACGTTCAAGTCCTACGTTATTGTCATTGTTACAGATCGACGCTGATTCCAGTGTTAAAGACATTTGCTTATTTCATTTTTAAAGGAAACCGCTGATTTCAATGTTAAAAACCTGCGCTGACTCAATATTAAAGTCCTTTGCTGATTTCAATAATAAACCCCTTCGTTAATTATTTCTATTTTAAAGACCCACTGAAATGACAATGTTAAAGTCGTTCGCTGATTTCAATAATAAAAACCTTCGTGGATTTCAATGTTAAACATCTGCGGTGACTCAATGTTGAAGACCTTCGCTGCTTTCAATATCAAAGACCTATACAATTTTCGACATTACAAACCTGTATTATTTTCAATGCTAAAGCCTTATACTACTCTCAACGTTAAAAACCTATTCTCTTGTAAGTTTTAAAATTCTACTAAGTTGTTATTAGCCCTAAAGACTCACACTACAGTTTATACGTAGCCCATAATCACCCCAATTCCCACTGAATTATACCCTACAACCTTTATTGCTCATTGTCAGCCAAAATATTGTCCACATACTTAAACCCAAACTTGATCTCTGATTTTGTAAATCCTTACCAGAGCATGACCGAAGTCACACCTGAAGAGGAGTTGTCGGCCGAGTCTTTGTGCACATTTAGATGAGCTCACGGAAGACATAATAGTTAAGATTATGAGGAGTCCATGAGAGACTGGAATCTTCCTCAAAAGGAACACGGTCCAATATTTTTCCCAAGGAATATTATTTCCTCACAGCATGGCTTTCGCTCCATACCGGCGTGTTTAATCCTTAGAGTACGATATGGTGTCAAGTGACGCATTTTCTCTCTTCCTCCATTAAATATCCCTAGCTACATTTCCGCCTCTATGTATTTAAATTCTCCCAGTCATTCCATTTCAGGCTAATAGCCCCTTGCAAAAATTATGAGCCTTTCACGCTCGCCTCCCTTATCATCAAAACTCTCTATTAAATTTTGGAGGTTACTCGGGCCCATAACAGCCCTGTTTCCACACCTCAAACCATCTTTTCCCATGGAATAAATCCCCTTAATTACACTTTACACAATTCCTTGCAAATTTCCCATTACGGCCCTATTATTTATTTACATAGAATTGCAAAACATAGAATGGAAATTTACTCCCTTTCAACCTGCTCTGTATAAAATTTTTGCGGGCATCAAAACTTGTCTAAATTTTTCCTCAACAAATTTCCATATTTTCTCTAAAAATTCCTGGAGGATAATTCCGGGTATGTAAAATGTTCAGGGCTGCTCTGGAAATTGGGAATAAACAAATTAAAAAATTTAGGAAAATTAGGGGCAAAACTGGCAAAAAAATATTCTCAGAGCATATTCAACGCCTCCACTCACATATAAAAAATCCTTGGCATAAAATTCCTTGGAGAGGCAGGACCTGCATGTGAATCGTGTCCTCTCCAGTCACTCCAGCTCATAAAACATGGAAGAAACTTTTTTTTCTCAGGTTAAATCTCATGGGGGAGAGACAGAGAGAGAGAGAGAGAGAGGGAAAAAAAGTTGGATGAAGAGAGTGCAAGGCATTAAAAATGAAGAGTCAAAGTTGAGGATGCACCCGAACCAGAAGAAGAAGAAGAAAAAAGTAAGAAAATGAAGAATACGAAGGGGAAAAGAGAATACATGTTTTATACAGAGGATTAAATCACTCTTTTTCCCTTACAGTCCCTGGCAATCGTATATTTACATATGTATACGTACATTTATTTGTACGGGAAATAATGGATTGAAAAAGTGAGGAAAGTTGTCCCAGCCATGGGAAACGGGACATTTTAGGAGTAGGACGTCATCTCTCCTTGGCGTTTTGGAGCTCTGTCTCTCTCTCTCTCTCTCTCTCTGCCTTTCCTAACGTCCCATTTATTCAACTTACACGGACTTTAATAAGCCAATAAAATGTTATGGTAATGGGGAACAAGGACATGAATGTGCCAAGAGTTTTTTTCTCCTTTGATGCACCCGTTTTGAAGGATCAGCGGATTTGAATTTTGGCCCATATATTTAGTGCTCGTTTCAAATGGAGTTTACACTTTTGTCAAATGGACTGTATATAGTTGTAATGACTCCTTTACCGTTTGTTTTGCCATTTTAAGCAAATATCCGCTTTATAGAGATCTATAAAGGTTTTGAAGGAATACCTGACGGAATTTTAGAGCACGTTTTTTTGCCTGAATGTTTAGGGTTTCGGAAATATGCTGTTGTTTATCAAATTTGGAGAGGATTTTTGGGATCAAATAATTTGAGAGAGCTCGATACACTGTTATTGATATATTGTGACTAGGAAATAAAATCATTGGAATTAAAAAATTGTGGTGAATTTTTTTGACAGTTTTCGGTCAACTTTACCGAAGGTTTCTGGTTAACTTTACCGTAGACTTTTGGTTAACTTTCCTAAATATTTTCTGTTAATTTGTCTTTAAATATTTTGCTTAATTTTTCTGCAAATGTCTGGTCAATTTTGTAAAAAATGTTGGGTCAACTTTGCAAAAAATATTTGGTCAATCTTGCAAAAAATATTTGGTCAATTTTGTAAAAAATGTTTGGTGAATTTTGTAAAAAATGTTTGGTCAATTTTGTAAAAAATGTTTGGTCAATTTTGTAAAAAATGTTTGGTCAATTTTATAGAAAATATTGGGTCAATTATATAGAAAATGATGGGTCAATTATATAGAAAATGATGGGTCAATTTTATAGAAAATGTTTGGTCAATGTTTGTAATAATAATTGACATTTTTTGTGAAAATATAAATATTTGTCAAAGTGTTAGGTAATTTTTCTCGAGATGTTTGGGTAATTTTTTTAAAACATTTTGATTAATTTACCTGAACATATATTTTTTTCCGAAAATTATGCAAACTTTTACAAAAATGTTTGCAGAATTTCCCTAAACATTTTACAGAATTTTTTCGAAACGTTTTGCAGAATGGTTCCTAAAATGTCTTGCTAAACTTTCTTAAAATTTGTGGTTACTTTTGATTCAAATATTCGCCCACATTTACTTAATTACTCATAGAAATTTGTAAGAGGCGTAAACCTAAAAAAAATTGACCCTGCGTATAATTTCTATTAAATTTCAAAATTGTCACCCCATAAATTTTGCTGCATGTTACCCAATTCGGGACACCCCTGAATTTTCTCAAATAAATCTGCTTAAAATATTTTAGAATTTTAAATAATTTGCTTATTCTACAAGTTGATTCTAAGTAAGGATATAAATTTGGAGATATTGTGCCCAAATAGTAATTTACATGGAATTTATTTTGGAAAAATTTCCCCGTAAAAGTTGTTGATTTTTTAGTATCCAGGAGAAGTGTATCCCTGACAATGGTAGATTTTGAATAGGACAAATGTTGGCCTTTGGAAATCAGAAGGGCGAGCAGGTTCTTTCGATTGATTGGAGTCTTGTTAAAATTTCTCAGCTCAACAACTCCCCCAATTGCCTGCGTCGGACGGAATGAAATTCTTCTCTCATCCACAAGAAGACAAGTGAGAGAGAGAGAGATAGAAAAAAAAAAGAAAAAAAGGTACTTGGTGGTCAAGCTTTGTATATTCAGGGTTTATTGTATTCATTGTGTGAGCATAGTTCATGTACAAGTCTTTTTTTCTCCTACACAACCTGATCCTCGTGAATGGTCTCAATAGGAAATGTTCACTTCACCGAACAACACTCCACCATTACTTTTACATTTGAGCCAGGAACGAGGGACTGATTGTGAGACAGAGAGCGGACAAAAAATCCTGGCCAATACCTGCATTTACATTCTACAACTCTTCTTCTCCTCACGCACACACGTCCCAGTCCCCACTTCGTACAGTGAGGGCTTCCTCCAAAGCCCTTCTATAAAATCCTGGAAACATTGCATTTTTAAGCTATAATGAGTTCTTTTATTCTAAGGAATTAACGTAGGGTCAAATATATCTTTCTTAAATATTTTTGGTCCTGAAGAGAGACTTTTAAGGGGGTCTTTTATAAAGGGAAATCTCTGTATATATTCATATGAGCAAAGGAACGAACTAAGGATTCAGTCCAGAGCTGCTCCTGGTCCTGGCTTATTCCTAAAGCGCTGCTCCAATCCTCACAGAAAATTTCCATCAAATATTCTTTTACGACCCTTTCTACATGGTCCGAGTCTTAAGTAACTGTTTTCAAATGACTCTCACAGCACTGGACATCTTCAACGACTGGCCTAATGCAAATTTAATGACTCTTCAAGAATCAATATGTGAAACTAATCGTCACACTTGCATTTTTGAACACATTCAAAGTTATGCATTTTGTGAAACAAGTAAAGACATCCGAGTAATAGTTTTTGAATCTATTAAACTTGGTACGAACTAATCAAAGTATAAAAAATTCGAGGATTACCAAATTATGGGAAATCTTTTACTTTGTAGACCATTTTTAGATTTTACAGAAAATTTTTAGATTTTAAAGAAAGTTTGGAGATTTTACAGAAAATTTGGAGATTTTACAGAAAATTTGGAGATTTTACAGAAAGTTTGGAGATTTTACAGAAAGTTTGGAGATTTTACAGAAAGTTTTGAGATTTTACAAAAAGTTTGGAGATTTTACAAAACGTTTTGAGATTTTAGAGAAAGTTTGGAGATTTGACAGAAAGTTTGGAGATTTGACAGAAAGTTTGGAGATTTGACAGAAAGTTTGGAGATTTTAAAGAAAGTTTAGAGATTTGACAAAAATATTAGTGATTTTACAGAAAATTCGTGGAAATTTTACAGAAACTGTGAAGATTTTGCAGAAAATTTTGCTAAATATTTGAAGAATTTGCTTGAATTTCGAGATGTATCAGAAAGTTACGAAATTTATAAAATTTGCTCAAATGATGTTAGCATAAATTTGCTTTACAATTTGGGCTTTTATTAAAAATTGGTGGTAAATTCAAAAAAATTGCTAATTTACTAAAATTTTCTAAGTTTACTAAATTCAGAGAAATTTCTGCCCTTATATTTGCATAGGACGTCAAATCCTGTTTGAAAACCACATTAGAATGGATTTGCCTATACATTTTTTGTTAAGACGAGGGAAAGTGACAAGTGCGACCCGGAAATCCGAAGCAAAAAATCGATAAAAATCACGTTTCGTTTGCGAATCAAAAGGCAATTTAAATGTCAAAGGTGGAATAGAGCGAGCGTTGACTCTCAAATCCAGGAAAATTCCTCAATTGCCCTAAACCATGAAAAACGTATCAAGCGTCAGAGGATCTTTTGAAGATAAAAAAAGGACTGTAAAAAAATTTCCGCCATTGGTATAAGTACGTATGTATGTATCATGACCATGACTTGGGTTGGGGGGAGAAGAATGGGAAGAAGAAGCTATGAGGATGATATCAATCCATAACGATCTCTGTCGGAGTTTCTCACACACGGATCATTATCAGTTTAAGTTGGAAGGAGTTGGAAGCTCCACAAAAAACAATGGCTCGTTGACGGGAGCTTTAATGGAAAGAGAAAGGAGGTTTGCTAAGCAGACGTACAACGGGGAAGACGTCGAAAGAGAGGTAATATCATTAAATCCAATGAGTCCAGATTGTTTCCCAAGAAGTAACCCAGTAACTATTTTATATGACGGGTGTATCATGTCCCTTGCTATGTACATTTCCCTACATATTTATCTCAACATCCTGCGTATCATCTCTATACATTATGAAAAGTTGTGCGTTGCTCAAGATGCGTTCTGGATCACTCTCAGCAATTCTCCCCACTCCTGTCTCATCATCCAATGACGTCTGGAAAAACTTTTTACTTCACAGGTAACTACAGTAAACCCTCCGTAGTCGGGACTGTCTTGAAAAACGCTCTGTCCACGTTCATTTCGTCCAATGAATTAGGGACTTCATCTAAGTGAATTTAGTAACTTGACCCGAATTTGACCTGATCATGACCTAAAATCCAGACCTTGGCCGAAATTAATCATCACCATGTGTAAGTATAACCAAAATGTGACTTGAGATACATTCGACCGTAACAATGAAGAACCAGACTTAGTTTCAAGTGTTTGTAGAAATTTGACCTGAGCTTGACCTGACTGTCAATTAAGCAAAATTAGACCAGAACTTTACCTAATAAATATTGCGTCCTTTGCTCCTTCTGAGTTTAACTAGATATTTATACTAATGTTAGGTTTATCTTGGTTGGAACTAAATTTGACCTAGTTATACTTGACCTGAGATAGGGTTGGACTAAACTTGACCTAGTTGAATAATGTCAAACTATGACCTGGAATATTTTGAATACGACCTCGTATCTAGTATGATTCTTGTAGCCAAAACTAGAAAGAGTTCTGTGTGAATTGCGTCTCAGAGTGATGCAACGGAGATTTGACCTTGAGTGTATTCAACTTTGACCTAAAACACTTATGACCTGAGCAGGAATTAAACTTTCCCGAAAGTAGACTTGACCTGAACTGGATTTTTGTGTAAAGACACGATTGAACCTAGTTGACACCAAATTTGAAATTGGTCACTCTTGACTAGCTCTTAAACACCATTTGACCTAAGACTCTTGACCTGAGGTGGTTTCAAATCGGAACTAATTCAAGCACTAATTCACTAATTTGACCTGAACTGTATAAAAAATAGACGTAGACATCAATTAATTTGGGAAGTCATTTAAACCTGTCCTTAACTGGAAAGTTCCTAAAAATGAACTTGATCTGAACTTGACCTAATCGTGATCTAATCTTGACCTAATCTTGACCTAATCTTGACCTAATCGTGATCTAATCTTGACCTAATCATGACCTAATCGTGACCTAATCTGGACCTAATCGTGACGACCTAATCTTGACCTAATCTTGACCTAATCTTGACCTAATCTTGACCTAATCGTGACCTAACCTTGACCTAACCTTGACCTAATCTTGACCTAATCTTGACCTAATCTTGACCTAATCGTGACCTAATCTTGACCTAATCTTGACCTAAACTCGACCAAAACTTGACCCAGAAACAATGCAAGCTAAATCGAATAGCTAAAATCAATCTAAACTTCACATTTCTTTTCCACAACAATCAGAACACACCTCCGAAATTTCAACCCTCATCGGATCTTCAAATGCCGTGCAGTGATAGTGACATTGGACGTTACGCCAGACTCCGATCCCTCGCTTGTCTCACTGGCTCTCTGTCAATATTTACTGTTGCAATGCGGTGCATTACTTGAATTACAAGTTGAGAAGGGCGAAAAAAAAACTCTTGGAGTTCTTACAATATGATGAATGTTGAGGGCGTTAAGAAATTCTTGAGAAACAACCTACTTGGATCATCATCATCATCAAGTTCATGATGAAACCAAGAAACAGACAAAAAACGTATCCATTACACTTGTTCGTCCCTTGTACACCAGATTTTTTTTTTCGACAAGGGAAATAATTTCCAGGGAAAAAGTTGAAGGAAACTTACAAGACAAATAGACAAAAGACAATACTCAAACGAGGAGTAAATCTGTTCCTATAAAAAACAATGGAAGCGCTTGTCCATATGTGTACCTCTACATTGAATGTATGTATGTATGTACATGTGGAGACACACTCACTCCAATACACAATCGCTCCCCTCAAGTCTATATTGCCACGTAACTTTTACACAGGTAATAATATCAAGCCCCAAAACGCACTCACACACGTACTCTCAAATTACTTGAGTTGGGTAATTCCCATTAAAGTGACTGCAGTGGAGGATGTTGGTTTTCGCTTTTTTTTTACTCCTCTCACAATATCAGCTCATTCAAGGAATAACCACAGTTTAGCTCCGTCAACTTTTCCTATTGGGAGGAGCCTTCAGTTTCTATTACCAGGCCATTAGTATTTACGAGCAAAGTAACAATTATTACTCCAGGAGTTGCTACTTACTTTGTATTTATTTTTACATTACACTTTCCTCACTGCCACGTCAAAATCTTGTAACGCTACTATTTACATCTCCCAGCCCTGGGACTGTAAACTCCAGCTACGAGGGTCCCTTCACTATGAGAACCTTCTTACAAAAAAATATTTAACCAAGGTTCATTTGCTACTAATAACAGCCAATTAAAATAAAAATTCATCAAATATCCCAAATTTTAAAAAATGCGTCAAATACTAATTTATGATAAAACTAAAGTATACAGTAAATCTGCACACAGCATCAGATACCCAATTTTAAATCCTTTCATGAATCCCCTGCAAATAATTATAATTTTCGCAGCAGACGCGCTCCCTCACAGAATCTTTTGCATTTGATTAATTCCTTCCTAAACGGAAATCCTCTTATGCATAAAAATCTCTGGAGAGAATGCTGAGGAGCGTGCCAGTGGGATTTTAATTTTGAGAGGGAAAAATAAAAAGCCTGGACATTGCTATCCATTTTAAATACAGGAACATTACACGACATCTATGAGGAAATCTTGTGTATCACAAAAGCCAGCTACGTAATTCTTGCTTGGCCTTCCTGCAACATCATTGTCGGACATAATAAATTAGCGTGCTCACAAATGCCAATGAATTCTCTATCAGCCCTGGATTTGTGAATGTATTTATGAGGGTCGTAACTAGGACAATAAATTTAGTGCCCTTAAAACCAAACACTACCTTTCCTTCCAAATTTTAAATTTTTGCTTCCTGTCCTTCAACAGGTCTCGCAGGGAATTCCCAACGAAAACACTTTGGGACAGGAGATAGTTTAAGGATATTTCCCAACACTAATTATTTACATAAATAAGAACGCAGAGAGGACTTTGGTAAGTGGACGTGACTATTTATGAATGAGAGATAAAGGCATGGAAGAAAATAAGGAATCCCGTGAATAAAAGCACTTAAGGAAACAAGCAAGGAAAACGCGTGACAATGAAGCGTTGAACTTGGAGTCATCCAGGAGGATTTACATATTTGTGGAGGTTTTGCATGACTTGGGTGATTGTAATCGGTGTGGTCAGAAATATTAGTAAATCAGATCAAGGTTGAAGATAATGTGGTTCAGAGCTGGGGTAATTGATGTACATAAAAAGTGACAACGGAAACTTGCATAGCTGTGGTTTTAATTATTTGTGAGGGGACGGAAATTGTGTAATGAGTTTCAGAAAACGTGGGGACGGATGTAATGGGATTTAAAAAACCTGGGGACGAATGCACAATGAAGATATTTAATAAACGGTGGGGAGGAAATTTTTCAATGTACTTGAGAAAACGTAAGCGTATTTTCCCAGCCCCAGTTTGCACATCAGCGTTGCAGCATCCCGCTGTTGTTCGTGGGCTTGTGACATTAGGGTTTGTATCAAAATTCGTATATCGAAAATTCAGCGACATGGAGTACTCCGAGGATGCAAAGCAAGTGCAAAAAGTGTCTGAATATGTAGTGGCATACGATTTTGAAGTGTACGATATTATTGGGACTATCACTTGGTTCCGAGAGTACAGGATCATTATGTACGCCACAATTGGGATTTATATGTTGAGCGTATATTTTGGGCAGAAGTGGATGAAAACCAGGCCGGCGTTCAAATTAGCCCTTCCTCTATTTCTCTGGAATTTGGGACTCGCTCTTTTCTCCATCATTTGTACTTTGAGGGGAATGCCAGAGTTTTTATTTTTGCTGAAAAAACCTCATGGATTATATTTGGCAACGTGTGTTGGGTCTGTAAACACGCAGAAAATATTTTCTAAAAAAATTACTTTCGGCAAACTTATCTTTATCGCTTTATGTACTTTTATGGAAATACGATTGAAATACGGTATCCACTTTTGGTTTAAAATTTTTAATATTTTTTTTTGCAATTTTAGACTCCCGCATAACTATGCGACATCGTTTTGGGGACTAGCAATGGTTCTGTCAAAATTTGTGGAATTAGGGGATACGGCGTTTATAATTTTGAGGAAACAGAAGCTCATAGCGTTGCATTGGTAAATTATAAATTATTTTAATTTTGTAACCGGCAAATATATTTTTGAATCAAGCTGCTAGCTTCTTTATCATTCCTTAATGTTTCCGAATTCAGGTTTCATCACGCAGGCGCGCTAATGATATTTTGGATTGGATACGAGTACTATGAGACCGCAGGACGTGGTTTCTTTGTAAACACTTTCGTTCACTCCTTTATGTATTTTTACTACGCGTTAAAGGTGAGAGTGAATGAACCGTTAGGGTCATGTATCACCATAGGTTTTGTATGTTGCTTAAGTCTTAGACAAATAATTTTTGATATTTTAGGCAATAGGGGTTAAAATTCCGAAAAGGGTTTCACAGGCTCTTACAACCCTTCAAATAGCGCAATTGGCCTATGGGGTGTACGGTGCGCTGTGTATTCTATATTCTTGGGGTAAAATTTTATTTAATGGTTACAACGTATAAATATATGTGGTTACAATTAGTGGTTGCATAAACGATATTTTTTAAATTTTAGTCCGGGGACGTCCTTGCAGGATGCACTTTGAGACAGTTTGTTTGGGCGGAATGATGGTCGGGATGTTCTTGGTCCTTTTTGTTAGATTCTACAGACAAAGTTACTTATCACGTGAGAAAAGCAAGGAAAACTGATAAGCACTCTGATCTATTTGCTTGAACAGGGTGCTACAAACTCTTCATCGTTCTCTCTAGCCCACATAAGGGACATTGATACAAAATATTAAGTATTTTCATTTTGTATACAAAGTTATGGTTTTTAGAAATTCGTTTCTGTTAAATTATGTCCAAATTTATGATTAAAGCGATCGTAAAAATGAATCAGGATTTGACGTTTATTCGTAAATCGAAATCAGAATCTTTTTTGAAAACAAATCACAACTTTGATTCCCCTTTCTAGATTCGACAGCCATAATATTTGACTTGAGTTTATGTATATAATTCACCATAATTGATTCTCCATAAGTTGTTCAACAATTCCAGCAATTTGAATTTTTACTTAAGATCACAACCTTTACGAAGAAATTGTCTATCATACGCTGTCTTTCAGAACTTAAATGATTTTGGTGTCGTTTTAAACAAAATTTCGTATTCAGAGGATCCAGTATCTCCTATAAATTTGCTGTAACAAATGCATTTTCAAAATTTTTTACAAAGTTTTGACTGCTTCACGAGATCTGGGCCCTATTTAATAAACATTACAATCCGACAATTTGAAAAGTGACAAATTGTCAATTGTCAATTGAAATATTATTTCATAAACCGTAGTGTGACAATGACCAGTGACAGGAAAAATCGACTGACAGTGACATGAAATTATAAATTATTTACAATTATTACGTTTCATATAAAAGCGTAATTACAAGTGACTTACAATTGTCGCTCAAAAGTGACAGCACCTTAAACCGCTTTCAAATTGTAAATAGAGTTTATAAAATTGTTTTAATATAGACATAAAGATATATTGTATATAAATAATATTGATTTAGACAGATTTTAAACAGTAAACTATGAATTTTTTACTCGATACAAGTAAAAGTGACGAAAATGATCAAATATCTCTTGAAAGAGCAAGGAGAAAATTTAAATCCCGAATCAATTTTGAAAATCAATTCATTCTACTTTATCGAACAATTCAGAATATCCAAATGAACCTTTAAATATATTCTGGGTAAAATTGGTGGAAAGGTTTTGCATCAAACTTCTCGTGATTTCGCATTACACCCTAGCAAACAGCTCTTGACTGCAGTGACATGGTTTAGAAACGGGACATAGTACCATGTAATTGGGCGTCAGCACAGTTTATCAAACTGAGTACTTTTATTGGCTAACTGTTTGACACTTCCCGGGTCTCGGATATTATTCCTCAATGACAATTTGTAAATGTGCACCAGTAATTACGGTTGGTTTGCGAATTGTTTATGAAACTCCTGTACTTGTCAATTGTCAATAATCCAAATTGTACTTGTAAAATTTGTAGAGAATTGTTGAGAAATAACAGATCAACAATTCCAGGTCTAAATTCATTACTTAGATTCTTGTAATGTGAATATTTATTTAAAGAATATTCCTGGACAACAAACAAAATAAGAATCAACCCTTACATTGGAAATTCTCTTCCTTATATACTAGAGAGAGAGAGAATTGTTCAAAAGTTTACAGTTTGAGAGTTCATGAACTCTCTATTTTAATATTGCATTTAGCCAAAATTTCCATATTGAGTAAATGACAAATATACTTAATACAATATTTCCCGTGTAATTCTTCAGTAGCTTATTCAACATAAAGCATAAATTATATTAACAGTATTCTTGATTTCTTATCTAAATACGTAATTGTATATTAAGGTTAGCTGAACATTCAATAGTTATAAGAATCAACTGTTTGATGTACCGAAGTGAGAAATGGAGTAAGGTGCAATGGAATTGTGTCTTAGTATCCCAATCTTGTATCTCATACATATCCTACACACATATAATAAATAACGCCATAACGTAAAGGAATGGTACAATCCTTTACAAACTGTCATTGCCGGGTTGTAATGTTTATGAAATAGGGCCCTGAATGTGCGATCTATGTTAATTGCATAGCGATTGTGTTGTCTCGTTTTCAACTTACGCTGCTGATGATACGTTGAAAGACGCGTTTTCCTGTTTGAAAAAATTAAGGATCTGATCATTCAAGTACTTTCTAGTGGTTTACTTGGCAAAGTTTTTACTTTGCTCTGCACATACTGTGATGTTCTATTTAACTCCAAGTATAGTATATCTATCCTCTCTTCTAATTCGAGCGAGTGGATAGTGAAAGTTATGGTAAGATTCAAATATTCGCGCGCTCTTGATACATCGACGAACATAGCACAGCGCAGCTAGCTATTGCATGCAACTATTTACTGTCATCCCAACTTACATTTATCTTGCTTAGACAACAATATGTAGTTGGCTGTGCAGTGCTCGTTACAGTATAACGAGCTCTAGTAACTGCATCATACACGATACAAATTCATGTAAGCCAAAATACAAATTACATAGTATAATGTACGCTTAGTACGCAACAACTTCTTTTGTACTCACATTTTTGATTCCGTTTAAATTGAGTCTGCCAGGGGTCGGATTTTTGAAGGAAGTCCACAATTTATTTAATAATTGCATGATTCCGAAATATAATTTCTTATACGTATACTAAATACTATATTGCCCACAATAACCCGCCAAGCAATTGAGAATCCCTAGTGACGCAGAGTAAATGAGTAAGTAAAAAATCAATCTGTGATTCACATGATCGCAAATATGACTGAATGATAAATGTAGCAACAGTCATCAATTTTCTCAGATAAGTCAGTTTTGAAAGCAATGGCAATGGGTATCGTAAAATCTACTTTGAAAAAAGTGGGTACAGATATCGTAAACTTAGTTGAAAAACGTGAGGACGGATATTGTAAAATGAGTAAAACTGGGGGTAAATATCATAAAATCTTTTGTGTAAAAACTGGAAACGGATAACATCCAATTTGAGAAAAAATATTCCCTGTTTCTCAACCCAATTTTGCATAAAAGTACAACTGCAACCTAATCTTGGTCCTAGGCAAGAGACACTTCAAGACTTGCACACAATTTCTAGCTTCCAAAAATTCACCATCAAAATGGAGTACTCCGAGGAGGCAAAACAAGTACAAAAGGTGTCTGAATATGTAGTGGCATACGATTTTGAGGTCCACGACATTATTGGAACTATCACTTGGTTTCGAGATTGCAGGACCATTTTGTACGCCATCATTGGACTGTATTTGTTTGGTGTATATTTTGGGGAGAAGTGGATGAAGAATAAGCCAGCGTTCAAATTAACTCTTCCTTTATTTTTTTGGAATTCCGGTCTTGCTCTATTCTCTATCGTTTGTACGTTGAGGGGAATTCCAGAGTTTCTATTTTTGCTTTCAAAACCTGATGGATTTTATTTGGTAGCATGCGTTGGGTCCGTAAATGCTAAAAGAATATTTTTAATAGAATACAATGTCGGGAAAGTATTTTACTTCCGATTGATATCATACTATAAAAAGAGATAAAAACAAATTATTTTTGATATTCTTTTCTGAATTTTAGAACCCCGCATAACTTTGCAACATCCTTCTGGGGTTTAATGATTGTTGTGTCGAAAATTGTGGAACTAGGGGACACCGTGTTTATAATTTTGAGGAAACAGAAACTTATAGTGTTGCATTGGTATGTAAATTAGAATTTATTATTATAACTTCGTAGCCCGCAAATATATTTTCAAGTCAAATTGTTTTTTGTTCCTCAATGTTTCCAAATTCAGGTTTCATCACGCAGCAGTGCTTATGATATGTTGGATTGGTTACGAGTACTATGAGACCGCAGGACGTGCTCTCTTCGTCAACACTTTCGTTCACTCTTTTATGTATTTTTACTATGCATTAAAGGTGAGAGACGAAACTCTAAAAGCACAGGACTTGAATGTTGCTTAAATCTTATAAAAGTACTTTTTGATACTTTAGGCATTGGGGATTAAAATTCCGAAAAGCGTTTCGCAGGCACTTACAACTCTTCAAATAGTACAATTGGCCGCTGGGGTTTTCGGGGCCATATATATTCTATATTTACTGGGTAAAATTTTATTTAATGGTCACAATCACGTGTAAATATAAGTAGTTAAAATCTTTGGGTGGATAAATGATATTTTTAAATTTTAGTCGTCCAAGGACGTCCATGCAGGATGCATTTTGAGACGTTCTCGTTAGGAGTATCCGTAGTGGCAATTTGTTTGGTCCTTTTTATTAGATTTTACAAACAAAGCTACTCTTCAAGTGATAAAAAGAAAATTAAATAAACAAACCCATATTATTCACTTGGACAGGTTTCCAGGAAACGTTTGTCTTCAATTTTTACACATATAAAAAATTTTCAACGGTTTTAAAAATAGTTTCAAAAAAATTGAACTTTGAACCACAATGTTCACACGGAACATTTATTCCTGAATGAGTACAGAAAATAATTAAGCAACATGTGTAAAAGATGCGATCATGTCAGGGTGCAATAATACAAGAATAAATGATAATATCTCTTTACGATCCGAAGTGGGTTTGCGACAGACGTTTTTTGTCAGTTAGGTTCAACTAATTACGGATTACGAAACACACTGCCCAGAATACCCACACTATAGTAATAATTGATTCGTCTGTCTTTGATGCCAGTTATTAAAAAATAATTGCATGTGTAAATATACGAGAAAACTCTCATTATTCGATTTTGCAAACCGAAACGAGCGAAAATACCTCCTTGTTTCCTCCGAAATTAAATCTAGAAGGTAATTAAAGCTAAACCAACTAAGAGGCAATAACATCATTCATATACATATTATATTTACCAGCATGTAAGCCATGAAAGTTGCATACCCTTAATAATTGGAATCACGTAAATCCTAGAACTGTGGGACTTCCCTGAGTAAAATTCTCCAATAATCCAATGAAAGTTATGGATAAAAATGAGTTTCTCAAAAACAATGCAATAATAATTATTGGTGTATATAATTATAATGACGTATCTTATAATAATAGATGAACAATTCGAAACTTTCAACTCCAGATTAAAACTTTGTGCAAACATTTTACGCCATCCACAGCAATCTCAGCATCATGGAGTACTCATTGGCTGAAGAATCAAAACTAGTGGAAAAGTGTTGAAGAAAACGTTTTTCGTCAACACTTTAGTTCACTCTTTTATGTATTCTTACTACGCATTAAAGGTGAGAGTGGATGAACCTCTTAAAAATAAGCCTTGTATTTTTCTTGACTCTTATTAAGGTATTTTTTGATATTTTAGGCATTGGGGGTTGAAATTCCGAAACGTATTGCACAGGCTCTTACAACTCTTCAAATAGTGCAATTGGTCGCTGGGATGTCCGGGGCTGCTTATATTCTATATTTATTGGGTAAAATTTTATTTAGTGGTTACAATCACCTATAAATACATGTAGATATTTAAAATTTGTGGTTGAGTAATTGTTATTTTCAAATTGTAGTCTTTCAAGGACGTTCATGCAGGATGCATTTTGAGACATTCTGGCTAGGGGTATCTATGGTGGCAATTTTTTTGGTTCTTTTTATTAAACTATATGTTCAAAGATACTTATCACGTAATAAAAACATGGAAGTATGATTAGTCGACAATCGATTTCCTGCATATATTTACTTGAACATATTGTTACAAAGTCTCATCTTCCTCTTTAGCCCATATAAAGGACATTAATACCAAATATTCTATATCTGCAAGTTGTACACAAAATGCAATGAGTGTATTTAAAAATTGCTTTTTATTACATTATGTAAATATTTGGGATAACACTGGTCGTATAAATGAAACAACATCTGGTTATTTTCGTTTGAAAATTGAAATCAGAATTAAACAACCCCAGCTTCAATTCTTAATTTTTGGCTTAACAGCCCTAAAATATTCGCAAAGCCATTAGAAATGCTGACTTGTACTTGACTAATGAAGCCGAACCGAGTTCTCGTATACAATATGTAAGGAAATTTGAATGTATTTACTTCGGTTAGATAATCGTTAAATTTTCATACAGTGTAAATAAAGTAACTCCTACTGCAGCAATTTAGAAAAATTAACCCAAAATAAGGAAGACAGAAAAAAACACTGGTCCGATACACCTTGATAAATACGCTCATGTAATTAATTACGTGTAGCTTTAATTTTTAGATTCTTGAAAATTATACTCCTCCAAGTATTTATATTATTAATGTCATTGAATTATTGTTCCTCAACTGGTCACGTGTTTCTATATGACTGAGGTAAGTCTATAAATTTTAGACTTCATTTTTAATGCCAACAAACTATGTTTCCACCATTTTATGGAATTTCCAACCACCAATTATGTAATAATTATAATTTTTAAACTTCAGTATCATTTGGTTCGTGGGACTTTACTTAATTAAAGTGTATCCCCGTTTGTTAATCATTAGTTTCTGGTTCTATTAAATAACCTAATCGAAAGAACGTAACCGGCGTAAGCTTTTCACTGTACATGTAATTATTTATATCCCACAACAATAAGTACCGAAACAACATGTGTTCACATTTTAATTGCTAGCATTTGTGGCATGAGAGTTACGTAAATATCTGTTAATCCTTGGAATAAAGGAAATCCTAGAACTGTGTGACTTTCCTGAGAAAATTCTCCAATAATCCAATGAAAGTTCAAAAGTGAGTTTTTCAAAGATACTAATAATTATTGGAGAAATTGTTAAGACATGTTATAATAATTAAGTGAGCAGTTTCTCCAATGCGGTTTAAAACTTTGCACAAACAATTTACTCACTCCGACAATCTCAGCATCATGGAGTACTCCTTAGAGGAAGAAGCAAAACTAGTGGAAAAAGTGTCGGAATATGTGGTGGCATACGATTTTGAAGTCTACGACATTCTTGGGACTATGCATTTGTTCCGGAAATACAGATTTATTTTGTGGGTCACCCTCGGACTGTATTTAATTAGCGTATATTTTGGCCAGAAGTGGATGAAGAATAGGCCTCCCTTCAAATTAACTCTTCCTTTATTTTTTTGGAATTCCGCTCTCGCTCTCTTCTCCATAATTTGCACCTGGAGGGGAATCCCGGAGTTGTTATTTTTGCTTTCAAAACCTGATGGAGTGTATTTGGCAGCGTGCGTTGGGTATGTAAACACTAAAATAAATTATTTTTAACACACTACAGCATACGCCAAGGTAATACAGTATAAGCGACAAATAATATTTTGATTTAAAAGTTATTATTTTTAAAATATTTTTGCACGTGCTTAGACTCCAACATAACTATGCGACATCCTTTTGGGGACTAGCATTGGTTCTGTCGAAATTTGTGGAACTAGGGGATACGGCGTTTATTATTTTGAGGAAACAGAAACTCATTACGTTGCATTGGTAATTTATTAATATTTTCACTGTATGTATAGCCCACAAATATATTTTTAAATCAAGTTTCCGCCTTCTTTATCATTCTTCGATCTTCCCACGTTAAGGTTTCATCACGCAGTAACTCTTATGTTATGTTGGATTGGATATGAGCACTACGAGACTTCAGGACGTGGTTTTTTCATAAACAGTTTCGTTCATTCATTTATGTATTTTTACTACGCATTAAAGGTGAGAGTCAATGAAGGGCTAAAAGCATTGGGCTTATATGTTGCTTAACTTTTATAAAATTATTTTTTGGATATTTTAGGCATTGGGGATTAAAATCCCGAAACGTGTTTCACAGGCGCTTACAACTCTTCAAATAATGCAATTGTCCGCTGGGGTATGCGGGGCCATGTATATTTTATATTTACTGGGTAAAATTTTATTTTGTGATCACAATCACCTATGAATCTGCGAAGTTACAATTAGTGGTTGAATAGTAATTGTTACTTTTAAATTGTAGTCCTTGAAGGACGTCCGTGCAGGATGCATTTTGAGACATTCTGGTTTGGGGCATCTGCAGTGGCAATTTTTTTGGTCCTTTTTATTAGATTCTATATACAAAGCTACGTATCACGTAATGAAAACAAGAAAAAATAAAGAATCGAAAATGTAAGCAGCTCTGGTTCCGATACCGTTACCGATACCATCGGAAACTATTCGAATCCGTGAGGATCAATGACGTTTTCAGAATTATCCAGAAAAAAATTACATTTTAGCAAAATTTTATGTCACAGGGTCCCCTAAACCATTGGCGGTTGTCAGAAATTTCACAAACTTCCACCCAAAATGTAATTACACGATACCATAGAAAATTGCAAAATCACTAAATGCACATGCAATTGTTTTAATATTTTAGTACTTCATGGATGGAGAAGTTTATCTGTAAAGCGTCTAGAGACATAGTAAAACACATACCAGAATCTTTTTAAATTCGGATAAACCTTAATATGAGTTTCTAAAATCAGGTCACGATTCTTCCAAATATTGCTGACAGTTGAGCAGTTGACCTTGACAAAAATTTTTCTGTGCACACTTTCCTCCGCAATTTGCCGAACGGTATTACAAAAGTTATTGACTTTTTATCCCAAATTCAAGATGTAAAACTTAATGCTGCATATTTTAAAATAACGTACTTCCTGGTTTTAAATACTGGTTTGTCAAAATTTGTAAATTTCGACAATATCTTCGGTAACAGCTCACATTTGCTCTCCGGAGACATCGTGATTTATTCAAGTATGAAGAAAACTGCAGTGCAGAAGTAAGCTTAGTAATTGGCACTTTTTGGTTTATTTTTTGAAAATCCCTAAAAGAATGTTTGTATTACTCCACCGTACCTTGAGATGTGTTCACTCATTGGAAGTTTTCCCTTATAGAGTACTAACTTTTAGACAGTAAACTGTATTACAAAATATGTAATTAATTATCCAAAAAACCTAATCATTCATTTTTGCAAACCCAAATTAAATAGCTATTAAACTTCAAATACTAGGATGTGACGTTGAAGTGCCGTGGGAAAATTTAGCTTTGTTTCCTTCAGAAATAATCTCTAGAAATGAATGCAAAACATAATGACAAAATGGCACATTCTTTCAATACTCATCTAGTTTATACACGTTCAAGCAATTACTCAAAATATGGAGTAATTGTATTAAATTAGTGGTCGGACTAGTTCAGTTCAAAACTGAAAATATCAGTTCAGTTTAGTACAGTTTGGTTCATACAAGTTTTGGTTCAGTTCGATACACAAACCAAACTGAATGGTTCATCGGTTTCAACGTAAAACTGAACTGAACTGAATCGTTTGAACTAATTATTACGCGTCGACAATAAAGCCTGTTTCTGTCATGACGCACTTCTCATTTCTGACGGTTGCATTTGCCGTGCTATAAAATTATAAATATATAAGAACATATCTTATATGTATCTATGTATGTGTGTATATGCAAAATATATATAATATATATTGTACATACCAAAATGGAAACTATTTGCGTTATAGTTTTAACCTGGCGCGTTAAACTGTTTTGTAATCAGTTCAGTTCAGTTCATAGAGAAAACTGAACTGAACTGAACTGAACCGACGAATAGTTAACTGAACTGAAATTTTGATTTCCGATTCAGTTCAATTTGTGAACCGAACTAAACTGAATTTTGCGAACCAAACTGAACTGGTCCGACCACTATATTAAATTATAATGGCGTTATTAGACTTCGTGAAGCTTCATTTATTTTTGACATTTAAATGCCTTCAATTATTTATCGTTATAGCCATTCCATCGCATGGTGTTTCCAAATAGTAATTATGTAATTATTAGTGTTTCAAAACATCCATAGCATTTGGATCGTAAGAGTTTACTTCTATGATGTGCCTAAACGTATGCCCATCATTACTGTGTCTGGTATTAAATAACGTAATCGAAACAGCCTAACCGGCGGAAACGCTTTACTCTTCATTTATACCACATTAAATATAATTATTGCAACATCATCTGTCCGTATTTTATTACCTAGCAATTGCTATGAGCGACATATCTACCGGTTTGTTAATCCTTGGAATCATGGAAATCCTAGAACTTTGGGACTTCCCTGAGTAAGATTATCCAACAATCCAACGAAAATGATAGATAAAATAGAGAGTTTCTCAAAAAAGTGCAATAATAATTGGTGTAATTATAATGACCTGTGTTATAATAGTAGATGAACAATTCGAAACTGTCCATTGCAGTTTAAAATTTTGCACAAACATTTTACGCCCAATAACATTCTCACTACTCAGTATGGAGTACTCCGTGGGTAAAATAGCAAATGTGGAAAAAGTTTCGGAATTTGTGGAGGCTTTCGATTTTGAAGTCTACGACATTCTTGGGACTGTCCATTGGTTCCATAAATACAGATTTATTTTGTGGGTCATCATTGGACTATATTTGTTTGGTGTATATTTTGGCCAGAAGTGGATGAAGAATAGGCCTCCATTCAAATTAACTTTTATTTTATTTTTCTGGAATTTTGGTCTCGCTCTCTTCTCCATCATCTGCACCTGGAGAGGAATCCCGGAGTTTTTATATTTGCTTTCAAAACCTGATGGAGTTTATTTGGTAGCGTGTGATGGGTGTGTAAATACTAAAATAATTGTATTTAACAACTTACAACCTCTAGTAAGCTAACTCTTACCGTTATATATCGTCCAGTCAATAAGAGGAAAATGATATTTTTTAACACTTTTAGAGACCCACATAATTTTGCGACATCCTTTTGGGTACTAGCATTGTTTCTGTCTAAACTTGTGGAACTAGGAGATACGGCGTTTATTATTTTGAGGAAGCAGAAACTCATTACGTTGCATTGGTAATTTATTAATATTTTCACTGTATAGCCCATAAATATATTTTTAAATCAAGTTTTCGCCTTCTTTATCATTCTTCGATCTTCCCACGTTAAGGTTTCATCACGCAGCAACACTTATGTTATGTTGGATTGGATACGAGCACTATGAGGTTGCAGGACGCGCTATCTTCGTAAACACTTTCGTTCACTCTTTTATGTATTTTTACTACGCATTAAAGGTGAGAGACAAACCTCTAAAAGCCCAGGAATTATATGTTGTTTAACTCTTATAAAAGTATTTTTTGACATTTTAGGCATTGGGGGTTAAAATACCAAAACGTGTTTCAGAGGCTCTTACAACTCTTCAAATAGTGCAATTGGCCTTCGGGATGTACTTTTGCACGCATATTCTACATATAATGGGTATTATTTTATTTAGGGATCTCAATCACTTATAAATCAATGTTGTAGTTACAATTAATGGTTGAATATTTATTGGTGTTTTTAAATTTTAGTCATTCAAGGACGTCAATGCAGGATTCATTTGGAGACTTTCGGGTTGACGGCGTTCTTAACAACATCGTTTTTGATCCTATTTATTAGATTCTATACTCAAAGCTACTTATCGCATGATAAAAACAAGAAAAATTAAAGAATTAATCGACCGACGAATTTTGTTTACTTGAATATATTCTCGCATTACCTTATCTTCCTCTCTAGCTTATATAAGCGATATTTGTACCAAATATTCATTCCAGGTTGAAGCATGCTTTTTTACGAAACATTTTTTCACCAGCTCTGCCCCGTTGTGAAAGGTTTTACTTGACATCAATTATTTAAACACCATGCTAATTGGTGCAATTAAAAATAATTACACTGTTTTTCCAGAAATTGCCAAAACATTTGTTTTAAATGTTTCATTTCTTTTAATTTATAATGGGCATTTTTGAAATGAGCTCAACATAATAAAATAAAGCAAGTAAAGATCAGCTACTTTGCTGACAGTGGAAATCAATCTTAGCCACTATAAAGCTAGACTTAATAGAGTGTCATTATTAATTGTTACTTTTCTTGTTATTTATGTACATACATAAACGACCCAGAAATTTTCTGGAAGATTGTTTGGGGCTCAAGCTACCTCGTACTTGACTGTGTTTATTATATCATTGTAAATCTATATCTAGCGAGAATCCAACCTCCTAATTCTGATCTACTGACATTCGTCTGAATTTTTTGACGGTTTTAATTAATTTACATTTTGGGCATAAAATATTACCAACTGCGAATCCAGACAATAATAATTCACGCATTTTTTTATATAAGTTACGTCAGGTCCGCACCATTGCATCTCACACATTCCGCTAATGAAAAAATGTCCACAATAGCATCAGGTCCATACGAAAGCATGCCAAATACTTACATATCAGCTTATGCCGATGACACTCATATACTAATAAGTGACTTGAAACAACTATTGTTAATTGAAGAAGAACTTAAATTATATCTACAACACTCAGGAGGACGGCTAAATAGAAAAAAATGCAGTTTACTGCTTTTGGGTGAATGGAAGAAATACAAACCAAATTGCAACTTTCCCATAATAACAGAAGGAGTTAAGATTCTAGGCATGTACTTCGGGACAGACAACTACTGCCAACGTAATTGGACCGAACTAACTGAAACCTTCGGCATTAAGATGAACTTTTTCAAAACCAAATTCCCATTTGCAAGCCTTCACCTAAAATCAGCAATACCTAACGCTTTCCTGCTTTCAACACTATGGTTTCGACTTAAGACCCAAGATCCACCAATAACATTCCTTCAAAATATTGATGAAAAAGTTATTACATACCTTTGGGAAGATGGAAAACACTAGGTAACCAAAAAGTTTGTTTACAGCGTTCAGAAGCCAGGTGGATTAAATATCAAGCACGTTTTGTCCCAAATGTCAACATTCCGAATCAAACACATAATTCAAGTGGTACAAGGAAGATGCAATAGTTACTTTACTGAGGAGAGCTGTGACAGAATAATAAAAATGCTATCAAACAGCACCCCCACCAAAGCAACTATTATTATAACATGAACCAAATTCTTCAAACCACAATCTTCAGATTTAAAGGTTTAGACGAGACACAAATGCACAAAATATCAATCCGAAACTATGTCCAAAAAACAGACCAGAACTTCCTCAACAGTGTCGGAATCCAAAATCTTGCTCAACTATACGACGAAAATTTTAGTGCAGGTCTACCAACCCACAAACTACGAACTTTCAAAAAAATATGCAAACGCTACGAGTCTCAACACGAAAATCTCAAAAAACACGGTAAAAATGAACTGCACTACGAGATATACGACTTCTTAGAATCCAAACACACTAAAATGAACAAGTCCAATCTCTACCAACTGTGTATGTGGAATCAGTTTCGAAAACACATAGACACAAGTACAGCAGCAAAAATTAAGAATTATCAATGGAAACAATTAAAGATATGTTTGAGCCTGAAAGAAAAAGATGTCCAATGGAAATTTTGGCATAAAGCGTTATGCTCATCCACGATGGCTTTTCAAATGGGCCTCACACAAATTAATCAATGCACCTTCTGTTGTAAACCCAAAGTTAATGCAGAACATTATTCTATATGCCCCTTCTTCACAACTTTATGGTCCTACTGCAAACAAATTCTACTATCTGCTGGCCAGTTATGGTCAGATAACATTAGAGTCTTTGGGATACCAGAACTCAATGCATCAAACCAATGCCTATTCCATGTAGTAAGTATGTCCTATAATGTAATTTATGAGTATCTGTACCTAGAGCTAAACAACCACCTATACAAAAAGGATCCAGTGGCAAGGCTAAAACAACTGCTTTATCAAACTATCTACCTGGACTTTCAAAAGGCCAAGTCTAGAAAGCATACAAAGCTTTGCACTTTCAAAAGTTACTGGAACAAATTAAACTTCCTGTATAAGATTAATGATGATTGTATAGATATACGGCTCCCCAGATTACAGCCAATAACTGGTCCAGACCATTGATAAAGCTGGGGAAATAAGCGAACCCTGTAAACCATTAGCTGGTGGCATGTGTTAATGTGGATGGTGATGTAGCAGACCAGACAACATATGCTGGGATATTATATCCTGTAATCTCTTAGGGGAAGCTGTTGTCTGTGGATGCTCAACAGGATTACTACATTTGAAAAGGCAAAATGTTAAAAGACACTAAATAATCTTGTAAACCCAAATCTTACAAAAATTATCTACCTGAATAAACTGACCATTCAAACCGTAAAAAAAACACATTCCGCTAAACCATCCAATGTTATCAGTTAGTTCACCAATTTAACCCAAGCGAAACTACAAATGCTTATTGATAATTGCAAAATCACTAAATGCACATGTAATGTTTTTATTATTTTAGCAAATTATGAGTGGAGGCGTTTGATTTTAATAAAGCTACTAGTAAAGCACATGTCCGAACCATTTTTAAGTTCAGATCAACCTTACTATGATTTTCTAAAATCTGGTCACAATTTTTCCAAATATTACTGTCATTTGAACTTGACATTTTTCTTGGCACACTTTACTCTGCAAATTTCCGGGTTGTATATCAAAAGGTATTGAATTTTTTCCCAAAATTAAAGGTGTTATGCTTAGTGCTGCATATTTTAAAATTACGTATTTCCTAGTTCTAAATACTGGTTTGCAAAAATAAATAAATTTCGACGATCTTTTTTTCGATCTTTGGTTACAGCTTACATTGGATCTCAAAATTAGTAATTGGTACGTTTTTGGTTTATTTTTTGAAAATCCCTAATAGAATGGTTTTATTACTCCACCGTACCTTAAAATGTATGCGCTTATAGGGAGTTTTCCCTTATAGAGTACTACCTAGTCGGAAGAAATTAGACGGGCGGCCCCAAAACAACGTGCACCGGGTTACATGTCTGCAGAGTTAGCCCGTGGACAAACAGCGCGTCCGAAAAATGTATGCCCAGCGATGGTTTACATTGCATCGCATCAGCATCAATTTATTGTTAGTAAATTACGCTGCCCCAATGTAAATGTACTGTTGGTTTGGCATATGCTTTCAATTATTATCCAACGTCGCCCTTGAGTAGTTATTGTTGACAGTGGCGCTCAAATAATTCTCAATTGGCAAAATTAGTTCTGCTTACAATACAATGCGATAGTAACGGAAATAATCAGTCAAACAAGTAATACTTTTTAGCTCGTTTATTTAAACAATTAGCAACAAAAGGAATACATACAAAATGCTCCATATCTTCTAAAAAATATCATCAAAACACATTTGCTCAGGATTTTAGTAGGATCAATAGTACAAACACTGGATATTTTACTTGTTTTAATTATTAAAATTGAAATTAGCGAACTACAGAATGGATTTTCAAAAAACAATGTCGTACTGAGAAACTTAACACCATACAATGTCCTAACAGTATTATCGTCATTTAAAAGAACTTCATGTATTTCAACAACTAAACCGTCGTTACATAAAACAATATTGTCCCTTTGTTTTGATAAAATTTCTGAGGGGACAAGATTAACTTTTACTTTTTGCACACCCAATTCCAATATTCTACGAATAGCTTGAGCTAAATGTTTAGAACTTTCTTTTTCCAATCGTTTCAAAATTTGTAAGTAGTTTTCAAAATTGAAAGCGCTAACATTATCCAATGGACCAAACTGACTTGCGTCATCAGCAATGTGTATTAAACTGTGTACATTGTAAACCATCCACTTTTTTCCATACAATTTGCTAACATTATTTACAAAACTAATCATGATATTCTTAGCGAGATCGTTCCAAATTGAATCATCAGCATTTTCACTTAACAAAATATAAGTCGCTATACTACGGTTAATAAAATGGTCGTATTTTTCTGCCGGTAAAATGTTATGTAGTACAACAGGCCGTAATATAAAAAAAGAATCTAAATTCAGTGGGCTTCCATCTACCTACCTCAAATACACTCCTCGGTTTTCGGTGGAACTCGGTGGGAACAAATGGTTTAATTTTAAGTAAGTTCAAGTTGAGCCTTTTTAGGCTGTTTCGGTCTAACCCAATAGGTTTTGAACATTTTCCCAGCCACGGACAAGTTTTCGTACAACGCCTAAACAAATCATCTGCATATAATCTAAAGACACCCTGCTCACTAAGTCAAAGTTTACATATAGTAAAGGAGATTTTCCCTGATGATGACTGTCTTCTAATTGTAGCTTGAAACTCATATCTGTTCCCGCTCTGCACTGCATGTCACAAAACACTACTCTACCATTAAATTTACCCTTCATTACGCATCTCTCGGAGCCAAAATAGCTGTTGTAAGGAACACAACATTTAACGAATGAGCGTGCTGGAGCGTCAGCAATTAAGCACTTTAAACTTAAGGAGAACAACTTATTACATAATATTATTCCATTTCGATAAATCAGATTAATTTCTTTGCAAAATTTTGCAAAAAACTCGGCAACATTTTTGGGCTTTGATTCTCCATAAAATATTCCAATACAAAATGTATATTTGACTCCAGTAAATTCTACACAACCTAAAATTGGCCAAAAACATGCTGCTTTTAGACATTGGAAGGCCATCCACACCTATTGTTAAATATATTGCATTGCCGCTAAACATGCAAATTTCCTTTTCAATTGATTTCAGTGACTTTTCAATTCCAAAGGGATAATAATAACCACCTTCAATATTATCAATTTGATAATTTACTAATGTTTTTAGCAACGTAAGAGAACATTTTGGACGATGCTGATCTGGAACGTATTGGTTTAAAAGTTTTAGCAAATTGTTGAGGTTATCTCGCTAAATATTACTTTCAACTGCCCACATTCTTAAATCCTCTCTAAAACTACCAACACCTGTACCAGAAGTTGTAACATGTTCGTCATTACTTGAGGTTGTACTGTCAGTATAACACGAACTATTATTTGTATTAACGTATGTAATGTTGTCACGACAGTTGCTTTCAACTGAACTTACATTAAATTCAAATAACAAGTTTGGTTGTTTTGCTTGAACCCTAGTAGTTACAGAATCTGTGCTAATTTCTTTCAACATCGAATTGTACAGCGAGGGCACTTTCTTGTACCTACTACTTCGAGAAAATCCCGCCATAAGGAATGACATATGTATTCACTGAACTTTCTTCTTATGTTGTCTTCCGCTTGATCGGTCCTTTGCCATCCGCAGCCAATCTTTAATAATAGCATTAATTTCGCTCTCTGTGGAGTTTTGAAACGATGCGTTCATTCTAGCCGACTCTACCTGGCCTTTACCGGTGAAGCTCACAGTAATAGCAAATTGGTCTGTTAAGAGTTTGGACGGAATGGTCTTAACCACTTTCTTCAATTCTGGCCCACCAAAACTTGCCAAAAACCGCCTCTTAACATATTAGAAAAATAAATTTTACTTTTAGGATAAAACATTGCCCATAAAATTAAAATAAATTTTCGATTCAAAAGGATTCATTCCATTAAAAGTCAAATTTTCTTTTCTCAATAAAACAGCCAGCTTCATATTGCATTATTTCACATTATTCTTAATTTAATTTTAAGTTTTTGTAAAAAATGTAATTTACCAATTTTGCACTTTCTGCTTCGTCCTCCAGAAACCTGTCCAGGTGTTCAAGTTCTTGTTTTGATTTACAAGGAATTGGTAGAGAATCAAAATCTTCAATTGGAGACAAGTGATGCTGACCGATCATGTACACGATTCGGACTTGTGTAATTTGAATTTCAGCCAGCCTTTTCAAAACTAAATTCTCAAATTCTGTAAATATTCAGGTTTAGAAGCGTTCTTACGTGGGTTAACATCCACTAAAGTATAATTATTTCGCATAGCATGGTTTAAATGAGCAAAATAGACCCACTTTATTTGTGATTACAAGCAAGTTTTCATGCCTTTTACAATAAAAAATGAAACATGCAATCTCCAGATACAACATGGACCAAGAACAGTTTTAACTCAAACCAAAACGGAGCAATTCAGTTTTCTCTATAACCAAAATGTATTAAGCTCACTAGCCTATTATTTTTGTACTATTTGTCCGATTTCCTTTATGTGATAACTGCTCCCTCATTTTTGCTTTAATGAAAACTGTACATTACTTATTACATTGTATCTTGCATTAAAAAAGAATAAATATAGCCAATTTGGCTTTTTATCGTAAAAGCACTTGGTCCACAATGCCTCTTCACCAATTAACAATTTATTCGGTTTGTACTGTTACGTGACCCGATCTGCATTGGGGGTGGCTGCTCCGTGTAATCATTTGCGTCTAAGTTAGAACCTCGTGCAGTGTTTTTTAATTGCTGCAACTCTAACCGACGTCCAGCTGTATTACTTTCCAACACTGAACTAATATCCTGTTCCGCGGATGTCCAGTTTGACGGAGGGTTCGGAAACTGGCCCAAGTCAAACTGACCCAGTCAAATTGTTATCTACCACAATTTAAGCCGGACCCGGAGGATCCGAAATGCAAGGTAAATATAAAGGAGGTGGATTTGCGGAGATTGTACCCGTGTGATTTGGGGCTGCTTAAAATCATTGTCATTTATTAAAATGATTAATCGTAACATTCAATTACTAAGTTGCTTATTAAGTTATTTATTTAGGTACCTTCGAATAAGCCCACGTCGGGAAAAGGATCAGATATAGTTAAAGGGAGAGCTTCATCAGATAACTCCTCGTTCTCCCAGTCCTTCGCATTAATTTTCTTGTTATTTTTTCTTCGGTTACGGGTTGTTCCTTCACTTGGATCTTCGTCATCCGAATCGACTTCAACGGTGGAAGTGTGTAGCCACACTTCTTCTGCTTCTCGTGCAGATTGCGGCGTCTCTGTTACATGCAGTGTTTCACAATGTGAGAATCATTCTTTTCAAAATATTTAGAAATTTGGAAGATAGTGACCAGCAAACCAGCCTTCATAAATATTAATACATATACTGAAAATTTTGTTTGAAAATGTGCAATTCCATTTGACATTAACTTGATGAAAAATAAACTCAATAAAATTGTGTGTACATGTGTAACCGGATTTTTATTTGTGTTAAACTATCTTGAATAATGTTTTTACATATCCCTGTTGATTTTAATTTTTTGTTGAAGGGAGGTTTTAACGGATTTAAAAAATACCTTTTGACCAAAATGTCAAAATTTTAAAATCCATGTTTGCAAACAAATTTACAAGAACTAACATAAAAGGTCAACAAATTTGAAAATCCCTTTTCCCACAAATTAAGTTTTAAATTTAGTATATATAATATAAATATATTTATAAATGAAAGTAAATAAGTTTTAAAAATTTCCCCTGCGAAGAATTTCCCCGAATTTCCACAACAATTCCGGGCATATATGCCAAGAACCTCAGAAACAACAGTGCTCCATACAGGTTGGGCTAATCTTTGGCTAACGGCGAACACTAAAACGACGGGCACTTCAAATCCAACACTTGGGCGCTCGTCATTTTCCGGCTTAACGTTTAGAGAGTAAACTGTATTACAAAATATGTAATTAATTATCCGAAAAATCTAATTATTCATTTTTGTAAACCCAACTTAAATTACGATTAAATGAAAACTTCTATGTTGCCTTCATAAATGAAGTCTAGAAATGAATGAAACATAAACGATTGGAGAGGAAAAAGACGGAACACAATGACGAGGGCAAAATGGTACATTGTTTCACTCCGCCCCAAGTTGATACACGTTCATGCTCCCGCCTTCTAATTATGGAGTAATACCATTGAAACTTGAAAGTTATACGGCAAGTCCACGCGCAGCTTTATTTTGTGGATTTTTGTAAATAAACTCCCTTTAATTATTTATAATTACTATTGTCGTTGAGTTCCTGAGCAAAGTTCATTCATAGGACACGTGCATCTATGACCGAGCTGTAAATATTACTGTAAGTGTGTAAATATTAATACTTCATTTTTAATTGTGACAAATCATGTTTCCCTTTTAAAGTCACCTCGTTGAATTTCCGATCACTAATTATTTAATTAGTGTTTCTAAACATCAATAGCATTTGGGTCGTGGGAGCTTACTCATGTAATGTATGTACATACCATTTTGCTAATCATTAGTTTCTGGTATTAAATAACGTAATCTAAAGAGCGTAACCGGCGTAAGGTTTTCACTGTACATTTATGTCCTATAACAATAAGTACAGAAATATCACACGGTGGTAACCACATTTTTTAGCACTTGCGGCATGAGTAATCATTGAATCCCAGAAATGGTGTTAGAACTGTGGGACTTCCCTGAGTAAAATTCTCCAAAATCCAATGGAAAGTTTTATACGACAGTGAAACAGTGAAATAATTGTTGCAATTATAAATACGTCTGGCATATTAATTAACAGGGTTGGGAAATTCAAGTAAATGAGCTATTGGATTGAACGTACGGATTAACAAGTAAAATTCAGATTATTTGGATTGGATTAAAGGATTCGTCACTAAAAATTCCAAAATCTGAATTTGGATTATGGGATTGGAAAAAAAATTCAAAGAAATTGAATAATTCTCTTAAGGAATTACGGATTGAATTAGCGAATTAATGAATTGAATTCCAAAAACCTGGACTGGTTCCGGGGATTGACGAATAATCTGTAAACACGAATTTGATTAGTGATTGCAGGAAGTCGAATTTTACAAAATGTTTTACATTAACGGATTGGTCATGGTAAAATTAGGAAACATACAGGCAGCACAAAAGCCCAAACCATATTTCATACCGGTAACTGTTGTAGAATTTGGAGTTAGGATAGATCAAATCAATGATTAGATTAGGATTAAGGATTGAATCATGCTACTAAATTGGATGAGGATTATGGATTAAAATGAATTCATTGACTGTGCCAATAAATCTTTCCTTGACTACAAAATAAGATTATTACTATTTTTAATTTAAATTACAGAGCCAAACGAAGCCTCGTCTTGTGAAGGTGATAATGTCTGGTTGTCCGGGAACAGAAATTTAATAACCAATTAATATTATCGAGATGTATGGCTGCCAAAGTCTCATAAAACCTGTAAAAGATCCCAAGTTGTGGGTCATCTAGATGGAAAAATTTGTAATCCATTTCTATCTGACATATGTATCTCTATAAACAAGGTTTTTCGCACAGGTTAACCAGTATTCAATGAGGTCATAGAGCACATACACGTGCAGTCATATTACAAAACAATTATATGAATTCGCTAACTGTCTCACGAGAAAACCCTGCAGATAATCTTTCTAGATACTTGAGAGATTTTAATCCTTTTTTACCAGCGCCACTATGATCAGTTGGAATATAAACACAACAGTCTGGTTTTGATCCTGTGCTAGACACATTGTGGTGTTAAACTTTACATACAAATTTTACGCCCTCTAACAATTTCATAATCATGGAATACTCCGAGTTTTAATTGTATGAATTCCCCAAACACTTTAAAGAAAAAACACATAATTGTTTTAGGTAGTTGAGAGGTTGTAACCCCACTCTACCAGCCTCAGTTTGACGAGTTGGAACGTAAACACATCAGTCTGAGTTTGATCCTTTGGTAGACATATTGCGGTTTAAAACTTGCACAAACATTTTACGCGTTCCAGAAATCTACTAGCAAAAAAAATCTATCAGGAACATGGATTTGATTGAGGAGGCAAAACTGGTGGCAAAAGTGTCAGAATATGTTGTGGCATACGATTTTGAAGTCTACGACATTCTTGGGACTATCCATTGGTTCCGGAAATATAGAATTGTCATGTGGGTCACCATTGGACTGTATTTGCTCGGCGTATATTTTGGGCAGAAGTGGATGAAAAATAGGCCTCCATTCAAATTAACTTTTCCTCTTTTTCTTTGGAATTTCGGACTCGCTCTCTTCTCCATCATTTGTACATTGAGAGGAATTCCAGAGTTTTTATTTTTGATTTCAAAACCGGACGGAATTTATTTGGTAGTGTGTGTTGGGTCTGTAAACACTAAAATAATTTATAATGGCTATGTATCCATTTGGCAGTACTAGATAAATAAGTTACAATTTTGTTTTAAATGGTTCTATTTTTTTTAATTGTTTTACATGATTAGACTTCAACATAACTTTGCAACATCCTTTTGGGGACTAGCATTGATGCTGTCCAAAATTGTAGAACTAGGGGATACGGTGTTTATTATTTTGAGGAAGCAGAAACTCATTGCGTTGCATTGGTAATTTATAGTTATCATCACTTTGTAACCCGCAAATATATTTTTAAATCAAGTTGCTCTCTTCTTTATAATTCTTCAATCTTTCCACATCCAGGTTTCATCACGCAGCAACGCTAATGATGTGTTGGATTGGATATGAGTACTATGAGACTGCAGGGCGCGCTTTCTTCGTAAACTCTTTCGTTCATTCTTTTATGTATTCTTACTACGCTTTAAAGGTGAGAGTGTACGAATCTCTAAAAGCACATGACTTGTATGTTATTTAACTTTTATAAAAGTAATTTTTGATATTTTAGGCACTGGGGTTTAAAGTACCTAAGAATGTTTCACAGGCTCTCACAACTCTTCAAATAGTGCAATTGTCCGCTGGGGTATACGGGGCCATGTATATTTTATATTTACTGGGTAAAATTTTTTTTGTGATCACAATCACCTATGAATCTAGGAAGTTACAATTAGTGGTTGAATAATTATTGTTACTTTTAAATTGTAGTCGTTGAAGGACGTCCGTGCAGGATGCATTTTGAGACATTCTGGTTTGGGGCATCTGCAGTGGCAATTTTTTTGGTCCTTTTTATTAGGTTCTATATACAAAGCTACTTATCACGGGATGAAAACAAGAAAAAATAAAGAATCGAAAATGTAAGCAGCTCTGGTTCCGATACCGTTATCGATACCATCGGTACCGGGGAGAGTAAGATTATTTTCAATCAAAACGATTTTGGGTATTGAAATTATTGAATTTGAAATTAAGTGAAACAACTTACATAATTTTTTAACCCTGTTCTAAATGCCCTGACAACTTTCGAGATCAAGGGTCGGAAATGAAATCAAGGGTGCACAATTTTACGTGAAGAAAGGAATGGCATTTTAAAAAAGTCAAAGCTGATTATGAGACCATGCACCAACTGTATTTACACGAACAAGAAACAAATGGAAACTATTCGAATCCGTGAGGATCAATGACTTTTTCAGCATTATCCAGAAAAAAATCACATTTTACGCAACATTTCATGTCACACGGTCCCCTAAACCATTGGCGGTTGTCAGAAATTTCACAAACTTCCACCCAAAATGTAATTACACGATACCATAGAAAATTGCAAAATCACTAAATGCACATGTAATAATTGTTTTAATATTTTAGTACTTCATGGATGGAGAAGTTTATCTGTAAAGCGTCTAGAGACATAGTAAAACACATACCAGAATCTTTTTAAATTCGGATAAACCTTAATATGAGTTTCTAAAATCAGGTCACGATTCTTCCAAATATTGCTGACAGTTAAGCAGTTGACCTTGACAAAAATATTTCTGTGCACACTTTCCTCCGCAATTTGCCGAACGGTATTTCAAAAGTTATTGACTTTTTATCCCAAATTCAAGATGTAAAACTTAATGCTGCATATTTTAAAATAACGTACTTCCTGGTTTTAAATACTGGTTTGTCAAAATTTGTAAATTTCGACATCATCTTTGGTAACAGCTCACATTTGCTTTACCGAGACATCGTGATTTATTCTAGTATGAAGAAAACTGCAGTGCAGAAGTAAGCTTACTAATTGGCACTTTTTGGTTTATTTTTTTAAAATCCCTAAAAGAATGTTTGTATTACTCCACCGTACCTTGAGATGTGTTCACTCATAGGAAGTTTTCCCTTATAGAGTACTAACTTTTAGACAGTAAACTGTATTACAAAATATGTAATTAATTATCCAAAAACCCTAATCATTCATTTTTGCAAACCCAAATTAAATAGCTATTAAATTTCAAATACTAGGATATGACGTTGAAGCGCCGTGGGAAAATTTAGCTTCGTTTCCTTCAGAAATAAATTCTACAAGTGGGTGCAAAACATGATGACAAAATGGCACATTGTTTCAATACTCATCTAGTTCATACACGTTGAAGCAATTACTCAAAATATAGAGTAATTGTATTAAATTGATTAAATGTTGTTATTAGACTTTGTGAAGCTTCATTTATTTTTGAAATCTAAATGCATCCAATTATTTACCGTTATAGCTATTCCATCTCATGGTGTTTCAAAATACTAATCATGTATGTAATTATTAGTGTTTCAAAACTTCCATAGCATTTGGATTGTAAGAGTTTACTAATAGAATGTGCCTAAACGTATGCCCATTATTATTATTGTGTCTGATATGAAATAATGTAATCGAAACAGCCTAACCAGTGGAAACTTTTTACTGTTCATTTATGCCACATCAAATATAATTAATTGTTGCAACATCATCTGTCCATATTTTATTTGCTAGCAATTGCTTTGAGTTACATGCCTGTTTGTTAATCCCTGGAATCACGGAAATCCTACAACTTTCGGAATTCCCTGAGTAATATTATCCAATAATCCAACGAAAGTTATAGATAAAATAGAGAGTTTCTCAAAAAAGTGCAATATTAATTGGTCTAATTATAATGACCTGTGTTATAATAGTAGATGAACAATTCGGAACTGTCCATTGCAGTTTAAAATTTTGCACAAACATTTTACGCCCAATAACATTCTCAGCATCATGGAGTACTCCCTGGGTAAAATAACAAATGTGGAAAAAGTGTCGGAATTTGTGGAGGCTTACGATTTTGAAGTCTACGACATTCTTGGGACTGTCCATTGGTTCCATAAATACAGATTTATTTTGTGGGTCATCATTGGACTATATTTGTTTGGTGTATATTTTGGGCAGAAGTGGATGAAGAATAGGCCTCCATTCAAATTAACTTTTCTTTTATTTTTCTGGAATTTTGGTCTCGCTCTCTTCTCCATCATCTGCACCTGGAGAGGAATCCCGGAGTTTTTATATTTGCTTTCAAAACCTGATGGAGTTTATTTGGTAGCGTGTGATGGGTGTGTAAATACTAAAATAATTGTATTTAACAACTTACAACCTCTAGTAAGCTAACTCTTACCGTTATATATCGTCCAGTCAATAAGAGGAAAATGATATTTTTTAACACTTTTAGAGACCCACATAATTTTGCGACATCCTTTTGGGTACTAGCATTGTTTCTGTCTAAACTTGTGGAACTAGGAGATACGGCGTTTATTATTTTGAGGAAGCAGAAACTCATTACGTTGCATTGGTAATTTATTAATATTTTCACTGTATAGCCCATAAATATATTTTTAAATCAAGTTTTCGCCTTCTTTATCATTCTTCGATCTTCCCACGTTAAGGTTTCATCACGCAGCAACACTTATGTTATGTTGGATTGGATACGAGCACTATGAGGTTGCAGGACGCGCTATCTTCGTAAACACTTTCGTTCACTCTTTTATGTATTTTTACTACGCATTAAAGGTGAGAGATAAACCTCTAAAAGCACAGGAATTGTATGTTTTTTAACTCCTATGAAAGAATTTTTTGACATTTTAGGCATTGGGGGTTAAAATACCAAAACGTGTTTCACAGGCTCTTACAACTCTTCAAATAGTGCAATTGGCCTTCGGGATGTACTTTTGCACGCATATTCTACATATAATGGGTATTATTTTATTTAGGGATCTCAATCACTTATAAATCAATGTTGTAGTTACAATTAATGGTTGAATATTTATTGGTGTTTTAAAATTTTAGTCATTCAAGGACGTCAATGCAGGATCCATTTGGAGACTTTCTGGTTGACGGCGTTCTTAACAGCATCTTTTTTGGTCCTATTTATTAGATTCTATACTCAAAGCTATTTATCGCATGATAAAAACAAGAAAAATTAAAGAAATAATCGACCGACGAATTTTGTTTACTTGAATATATTGTCACATAACCTCATCTTCCTCTCTAGATTGTATACGCGATATTTGTATTAAATATTCATGCCAGGTTGAAGCATGCTTTTTTACGAAACATTTTTTCACCAGCTCTACCACGTTGTGAACGGTTTTACTTGACATCAATTATTTAAACACCATGCTAAATGGTGCAATTAAAAATAATTACACTATTTTTCCAAAAATTTCCAAAACATTTGTTTTAAATGTTTCATTTCTTTTAATTTATAATGGGCATTTTTGAAATGAGCTCAACATAATACAATAAAGCAAGTAAAGATCAGCTACTTGACTGATAATGAAAAACAGGCTTAGCCGCTGTAAAGCTGGACTTGACAGAGTGTCATAATTAATTTTTACTTTTGTTGTTATCTACATATACGACCCAGAAATATTCTGGAAGATTGTTTGGGGCTCAAACTACCTCGTACTTGACTGTGTTTTATATCATTGGAAACTTATATCTATCGAGAATCCGACCTCCTAATTCCGATCTACTGCCATTCGTCGGGATTTTTTGACTGTTTTAATTAATTTACTTTTTGGGCATAAAATATTACCAAAGGTGAATCCAGACAATAATTCACGCATTTATTTATATAAGTTACGTCAGGTCCGCACCATTGCATCTCACATATTCCGCTAAACCATCCAATGTTATCAGTAAGTTCAACAATTTAACCCAAGCGTAACTACACATGCTTATTGAAAATTGCAACATCACTAAATGTATATGTAGTGTTTTTATTATTTTAGCAAATTATGAGTGGTGAAGTTTGATTTTAATAAAGCTACTATTAAAGCACATGTCCGAACCATTTTAAGTTCGGATCAAACTTACTATGATTTTCTAAAATCTGGTCACGATTTTTCCAAATATTACTGACAGTTGAACTTGACAAACATTTTTCTTGGCACACTTTACTCTGCGAATTTCCGGACTGTATATCAAAAGTTGTTGACTTTTCCCCCCAAACTCAAGGGGCTACGCTTAGTGCTGCATATTTTAAAATTACGTATTTCCTAGTTCTAAATACTGGTTTGCAAAAATTAGTAAATTTCGACAATATCTTCGGTTACAGCTCACATTTGTTCTCCTGAGACATCGTGGTTTACTCAAGTACAGTATGAAGCAAACTGCAATGCAGAAGTAAACTTAGTAATTGGTACTTTTTTGGTTAATTTTTTGAAAATCCCTATTAGAATGGTTTTATTACTCCACCGTACTTTGAAATGTATACGCTTATAGGGAGTTTTCCTTAATAGAGTACTCCCTTTTAGAGAGTAAACTGTATTACAAAATATGTAATTAGTTATCCGGGAAAAGACGGAACACAATGACGAGGACAAAATGGTACATTGTTTCACTTCACCCCAAGATCATACACGTTCATGCTCCCGCCTTCTAATTATGGAGTAATACCGTTTAAACTTTAAACTTAAAAGTTATACGGCAAGTCCACGCGTAGCTTTATTTTGTGGATTTTTGTAAATAAACTCCCTTTAATTATTTATAATTACTACTGTCATTGAGTTCCTGAGCAAAGTTCATTCATAGGACACGTCCATCTATGACCGAGCTGTAAATATTACTGTAACTGTAAGTCTATAAATATTAATACTTCATTTTTAATTGTGACAAATCATGTTTTCCTTTTAAAGTCACCTCGTTGAATTTCCGATCACTTATTATTTAATTAGTGTTTCTAAACATCAATAGCATCTGGGTCGTTGGAGCTTACTCATGTAATGTACATACCATTTTGCTAATTATTAGTTTCTGGTATTAAATAACGTAATCTAAAGAGCGTAACCGGTTTAAGGTTTTCACTGTACATTTATGTCCTATAACAATAAGTACAGAAATATCACACGGTGGTAGCCACATATTTTTTTTGCACTTGCGGCATGAGTTACGTACCCGTTTGGTAATCATTGAATCACAGAAATTGTTTTAGAACTGTGGGACTTCCCTGAGTAAAATTCTCCAAAAATTCAATGGAAAGTTTTATATAACAGTGAAACTGTGGAATAATTGTTATAACGACGTGTGGCATATTAATTTACAGGGTTGGGAAATTCAAGCAAATGAGCTATTGGATTGAATGTATGGATTAATAAGAAAAATTCAGATTATTTGGATAGAATTAAAGGATTCGTCACTAAAAATTCCAAAATATGGATTTGATTTAGGGATTGGAAATAAAATTCAAAGAAATTGAATTCTCTTAAGGAATTCAAGAATAAAAATCTGAAATTACGGATTGTATTAGCGGATTAACGAACTGAATTCCAAAAACCTGGACTGGTTCCGAAAATCGACGAATAATCTGAAAACACGTAGTTGATTAGTGATTTGAAGAAGTAAAATTTTAAAAATATTTTACATTAACGGATTGGTCATGGTAAAATCAGGAAACATACAGGCAGCACAACAGCCCAAGCCATATTTCATACTCGTAACTGTTGTAGAATTTGGAGTTAGGATAGATCAAATCAATGATTGGATTAGGATTAAGGATTGATTCGTGCTGCTACATTGGATCAGGATTATGGATTAAAATGAATTCATTGACTGTGTCAATAAACTTTTCCTTCTCTACCAAACAAAATTATTAATACTTTAATTTAAGATGCAGAGTCAAACGAAGCCTCGTATTGTGAAGATGGTAAAGTCTGGCTGTCCGGGCACAGAAATTTAATAACTAATTAATATTATCGAGATGTATGGCTGCCAAAGTCAGATAAAACCTGTAAAAGTTCCCAAGTTGTGGGTCATCTAGATGGAAAAATTTGTAATCTATTTCCACCCGACATAAGTATACATCCACAAGTTTTTTCGCATAGGTTAACCATTATTCAATGAGGTCATAGAGCACATACACGTGCAGTCATATTACAAAACAATTATATGAATTCCCTAACTATCTCAGGAGAAAACCCTGCAGATCATTTTTCTTTAGGTACTTGAGAGATTTTAATCCTTTTTTACCAGCGCCACTATGATCAGTTGGAATATAAACATAACAGTCTGGTTTTGATCCTGTGCTAGACACATTGTGGTGTAAAACTTCGCATAAAAATTTTACGCCCTCTAACAATCTCAGCATCATGGAGTACTCGTTGGCTGAAGAAACAAAACTAGTGGAAAAAGTGTCGGAATATGTTGTGGCATACGATTTTGAAGTCTACAACATTCTTGGGACTCTCCATTGGTTCCGGAAATATAGAATTGTCATGTGGGTCACCATTGGACTGTATTTGCTCGGCGTATATTTTGGGCAGAAGTGGATGAAAAATAGGCCTCCATTCAAATTAACTTTTCCTCTTTTTCTTTGGAATTTCGGACTCGCTCTCTTCTCCATCATTTGTACATTGAGAGGAATTCCAGAGTTTTTATTTTTGATTTCAAAACCGGACGGAATTTATTTGGTAGCGTGTGTTGGGTCTGTAAACACTAAAATAATTTATAATGGCTATGTATCCATTTGGCAGTACTAGATAAATAAGTTACAATTTGGTTTTAAATGGTTCTATTTTTTTTAATTGTTTTACATGTTTAGACTCCAACATAACTTTGCAACATCCTTTTGGGCACTAGCATTGGTTCTGTCCAAAATTGTAGAACTAGGGGATACGGTGTTTATTATTTTGAGGAAGCAGAAACTCATTGCGTTGCATTGGTAATTTATAATTATCATCACTTTATAACCCGCAAATATATTTTTAAATCAAGTTGCTCTCTTCTTTATAATTATTTAATCTTTCCACATTCAGGTTTCATCACGCAGCAACGCTAATGATGTGTTGGATTGGATACGAGAACTATGAGACTGCAGGGCGCGCTTTCTTCGTAAACTCTTTCGTTCATTCTTTTATGTATTCTTACTACGCTTTAAAGGTGAGAGTGTACGAATCTCTAAAAGCACATGACTTGTATGTTATTTAACTTTTATAAAAGTGATTTTTGATATTTTAGGCACTGGGGTTTAAAGTACCTAAGAATGTTTCACAGGCGCTTACAACTCTTCAAATAATGCAATTGTCCGCTGGGGTAGGCGGGGCCATGTATATTTTATATTTACTGGGTAAAATTTTATTCAGTGGTCACAATCATTTATAAATCTATGTAGATACAATCAGTGGTTGAATAATTGACATTTTTAAATTTTAGTCGTTCAAGGACGTCAATGCAGGATGCACTTTGAAACATTCTGGTTTGGGGTATCCGTGACGGCAATTTGTTTGGTCCTTTTTATTAGATTCTACAAACAAAGCTACTTATCACGTATTAAAAACAAGAAAAATTAAACAATCGATTTTGTTTACTTGAACATTGGGTCACAAAACGTCATCTTTTTTTACAGCCCATATACTGGACATTAATACCAAATATTCATTGTTTATTTTGTAGACAAAATTTATTGTTTTTAAAAAGTGCTTTTTATAATACTATGTCAATATTTATGATACCATTGGTTTGTAAATTAAACAATATCTGAATGTGTTTATTTGAAAGCAAATTTATGAAAAGCTTCGAATGAATTTGGAAATGAATGAAAGTTGGGGTTCTTAAAAACAACCCCAACCTTAATTCTTAGTCTTAGTTTTTGCAGGGATAGAATTTGATATAAAGCCATCAGAATGGCTCAGCCGTTCTACGTGTCTAATAAAACTTGATTGAATTTTCGGAGATTTTCTAAAATAATAATTGAGGAAATTTGAATTTATTGATTGCGGTTAGATAAACATTGGAATTTTATACATCAAGAATTTTCATACATTCAAAGACTCCTCCTATTGCATGAATGTCGACAATTTACTGATAATATCCTGTATTATTTTAGTCATGTCATATTCAGAACAAAATTTAGAAAGGGAAAATTCGTCTATGCAATTTCTTGCATTTGAATTTCCACAGCTCAAATGAGTTTAACAAAGCCCGATGACAATGTGAAAAGTTCCTGCAGAGTCAACAAAACCAGGAAACCGATTCGGACTCCAAATAGACAACTGAGTAACCCAGAATTTTTGCAATTCGCTCTTACAAGAAATATATCGAACGAATGATCTTCTAGTTCTACTGGATCTGACAGTGGTTCAGTTGCTTTGGATAACACAGAAAGCTACTTTGGGGTTCAATCTTATAATCTCAACGATTGGGGGACACTGCTACGTTTCCCAATACACAAATTATTATTATTTGAATTTCCGGTGTTTGTTCAATGCATTGCTGAAAAATCATCGTACCCCGATTTATTTAAGACTGACACGTAAGGCGGCGTCTCTTAGGCCATCTCTCCTTACCCCGTTTATATATTGTTTTGAGCTCATTTCAAAACTTTCGGTTCAATTTTTTTTAAATTTAGAAAATATGTGAAAACGTTATGTTGTACAACAGACTGGTATATGTAATTACAAAAATTCATTGAAATCGGTGTAACAGTTTGAGAGAAAAAAATTTGGTACACACTAACAGGCAGATCGATTTTAACCAATTACGAATTCGTCCTAGTAATCAGGCTAAATATCGCTAAAAAAAATTTTGAACGAAATCGGTCGAGTAGTTCCCGAGGAAAAGCGGGAAATACAAACTCGCAGAAAACACAATTTTTATAAGGGCCCTTTAAATTGGCATTTTAAAAATGCGTACTGCACAGATAATCTATACATCTTTACCTACTCCAGCTTTTGCATTCAAACTAGAATTATGGCAGAACTGCACGCATGGTCTGTAGATTTAAAAATACTCGGAGTTTTGCACACCACCCCCCAGTCTTACCAAGCATTACCTTCTGTAAATAAAATTTTAATCTGGTATGAAGGCTACGTATTATTCAGATTAAGCCAATCGTGCCTTTCAATTTAACACATTTTGGCCTAACATGTTTCGGTTATTTACAATAACTACCCTCAAAAAGGGACGAAAAGAATTACATCCACAGGATCCTGTCCAACAAACAGCAAAAAAATTGGGAATGCATCCCTTATTTTATGATTCAGTAAAATTGTGATGATGTGAAATTTTTTTTAACTCAAACTATTCTAAATAAATAAATTGTCGCTGAGAAGCGCCCGAGAATAAACATGCTGCTTGAAGCATTTAGTTGTACCTGCACGTGATGCACATATGCAGCGCATGCCCTGCAACACATGACGTCATGTGTTTTCCGTGCATTTTTGACCGAAGTTAACCCTAGAGCGTTTCCCACAAATTAGCCATCGCAATGATTTGTTAAAGCTTGTAACGTTGGCCCAATGTCAAACCAACTAATTTTGTGGACTGGCTTATATTTCAATTTGGTTCCGACGTGCTCATAATTCCAATTTGAAGTGTCGTCATGACTTTCTGAAATTCTAAAAAATCTATTCTACCAGAAGTTTTTGATTCGCTAATGCTTTCATGCACGTGACAGTTAAAGGTGACTTCATGAGGGTCAATAACTTCTTCGAGATTTCCCAAAAAATGAAAACACATGTTACCTCCAAATTATTCACCATCCCAGAATTACCGGGACCTTGGTCTAAGTACACTGTAAAAAATGCGGTCAGTCCATATGTAGACTTAAATGTAAATAAACTTGGATGTACTTGATTTCATCCGGTTACCCGGAAACTATAGATTTAATTTAAGTTTGCACAGCGGGATAACTTTCCACCTGCAGTTTTTAATGCCAGCCGGAAAGTGCTTTCGTTAACATGAATGCCGGAACAAAGGAAGTACGGAATGGGTTAATCAGTAATAAGTAACACATCCATGCATAAAATGATGGACCGTTAATATTTAGGCGGTTTAGCATGACAATAGAAGCCGCCATTTGTTGAGAAGTTACTCAAGTGCAGGGTAACTTAGTATTTTTCATTTATCTGTGCTATCAAAATAACTTGAGGAATTTTCTAATCCCAATATAATGAGTTATACAATTTTGAATAAGATTTTGGAAGATTTGAAATTTACAGATCTCTACCAACTAAAGTTCCAAGGTAAGTACTAGTGTTGGCAGATAGTATTTAAATGATATAGGACATACATATAAACTCCACAAAAAGGTAACTATACAGACTAACTGTTATTTTAAACTGAGATGCATGTGGTTAACTTTTTGCAGATCAACATCTTTCTGACGAGGTTATGTCAATCATTTGCGATGATGAAAAATTAAAGGAAGAAATGCGACAAATCGTCCCAAGCCTTGGCCATCGCGTCAGCATTATAATGCGTTCAAAGTCAAAACGCAGGTCACCAAGCAGGTAACTGAATGTTCTTTATGTCCATTAAAAATTGAACTAAACTGGGTCTCATTATGGACACATCTAAAACGATCACATCAAGTTAATTCCAAATGCCGTAAGTTTGTTTGCCAACAACAGGAGCTGTATGTATTATTTGTTCATTTTGTGTACAATTATTTCCTACTTCAAAAATTAGCATAACTTAATTAAATATCAATTAATTATACTTTTCTTGTACCCTTCAGATCCAATTTGATTTCAAATTATGTAATCCACTTGTATCGGACAATCTTTTTACAAAATGGAACGAGATGGCTGTGAAGATTTACGAATACTTTAATTCAGCAAAGAAATCTCTGCTCGTATTTGGAGTTACTGCGGATGCTACAGGTTGTATGATTTTTTGATACTTAAGTATTGTCAATGTTATTTTAGTTGACATAATTTCTTGGACTACAACCAATGCTTTATTTCTCTCTCAGGTTTGGATATTTCAAAGGCTGCCTTTTTATGTTAGCAGCGCTAAATCGGTCGAAAACTAAGAAAGTCACTCAGGTGGGCAGCGTCAAATCGTTTATTGTAGTAGTTAATGTGAGTATTATATTTATTCGATATGCAATTATGAATAGTTTTTGAACCTGAACAAGTTCTAAAATCCACGAATTAATTTCTTCCATAAATATATTTATGGAAGCTTGAATTAATGTTAACTCATGTTTTCTATAAAACAAAGGTGCAAAAATAAGGGACTTTATGATGATGATCAGATCTTAGGGAACCCATGGGGGGAGTTTATTGCACACACTGCGTTACCATAGTAACCAACCATAACCCAGAGTGATTCCTCATGGTTACCTATCATTGTGAAAAGGTTCCACATGTTATCGATTACTGAACACATTGCCAAGTATAGTCACAATCAAATTAATTGCTTCGTCTGTCTTCGATTCCAGTTATTAAAAAATAATAACACGCAATTAACTACACCAGGAAACTCTCAGTAATCAATTTTACAAACCGAAATAAAATAAAATTATTACAATGAAGTACCAAGAAATGACCTTAACGAAACGAGTGAAAATTTCCCATTTATTTCCTTCAAAAAGACAATTCTGGAAGTGGATGAAGGATAAACCATTGTAGAGGCAAAGAACTGGACAAAATGACGAGGGCAAAATAGTACATTGGAGTTAATACTCTAGTCCAAAAATACTAGATTTTATTTTGAATGCCAACAATCGACGTTCTCACACGTTTTTTCAAGGGAACCACAAGGAATTTCCGAACACTAATTACTTAATTAGTCCTAGTATTAGGTAACGTAATATAAACTTTGTAATCTTACTAAATATCTAAACGCGAATCTAAAGTATCTAAAGCGAGAAGCTGTTCACTATTTATTTATGTACCATAACAAGAATTGCGGAAGCAACACGGGTCCATATTTTAATTGTGAGTATTTCCGGCATGAGAGTTACATACCTGTTTGTTACTCATTGGAATCACGAAAATCCTAAAACTGTGGGACTTCCCTGAGTAAAATTCTACAATACAGATAATCCAATGAAATCTACACATAAAAGTGACAGTATCTCAAAAACAGGGTAGTAATTATTGTTGTAATTATAAATACATGCGTCAATAAGACCTGTCGGTCTATACCACATAAATGTACTATCTTTAATTCAAGCCAAAGGCAACTCCCTATTGTGAAGGTGGTAAAGTCTGATTGTCTGAGGGGCACTGAAATTTAACATACAAGCGATACAGTATATTATCGAGATATTTGACTGCCCAGCTTCATGAAACCTGCAAAGAACAAAGTTTGATGGTCTTCTGGATGAGAATATTTGCATTCAACTTCTCCTTGATATATGTACATCCACGCGTTTTTTCACACAGAATAACTATTATTTATTAAAGTCGTAGATCGCATGCACGTCACCATACAAAGTAATTAAATAAATTCATCAAACACCTCAAAGAAAAAAAAACCCATATAATGTGTCTAGGTGCTCGAGAGTTTGGGATCCTACATTACCAGCCTCACTTTGGCCAGTTCTAACATAAACACAACAGTCTGGTTTTGATCGCATGCCAGGTACAATTGTGGTTTGAAACTTTAAAACCTTTAAACATTTTTATATTAAAAATTTTTGCGCTTTCTAAAAATCCATTTGCATTATGGAGTCCTTCCACCCCGAAGAAATAAAACTAGTGAAGAAAGTGTCGGAATATGTGGAGGCATACGATTTTGAAGTCTATGACATTCTTGGAACCATCCTTTGGTTCCGGGAATATAGAATTATTTTGTGGGCCTCCATTGGACTGTATTTGCTTGGCATACATTTTGGACAGAAGTGGATGAAAAATAGACCGGCACTCAAATTAACTGTTCCTCTATTTCTCTGGAATTTTGGACTCGCTCTCTTCTCCATTATTTGTACTTTGAGAGGAATCCCAGAGCTTTTATTTTTTCTTTCAAAACCTGATGGATTTTATTTGGTAGCGTGTGTTGGGTCTGTAAACACTGAAACATTATTTTTTCAACAAAAGGCAACCTCCGGGAAGCTATTCAATACCGTTTTATGTCCTCTTGGCAACACAGGATAAATAAAATAATGTTTTTTTGTAATTGTTTTACATGATTAGACTCCAACATAACTTTGCAACATCCTTTTGGGGACTAGCAATGGTTGTGTCAAAATTTGTGGAATTAGGAGATACGGCGTTTGTTATTTTGAGGAAGCAGAAACTCATTACGTTGCATTGGTAAATTAGAACAATCAACACTTTGTAGACAGCAAATATTTTTTAACTCAAACTGTAACCTTCTCTATGATTCTTCAATGTGTCCACATTCAGGTTTCATCACGCAGCAACGTTAATGGTATGTTGGATTGGATACGAGCACTATGAAACTGCAGGACGTGCTATCTTTGTAAACAGTTTCGTTCATTCGTTTATGTATTCTTACTACGCATTGAAGGTGAGAGAGGATAGGCCACTAAAATCAGTGTACGTTTGTGTTGTTTAGCTCCTGTAAAAATATTCTTTGATTTTTTAGGCATTGGGGGTTAAAATTCCGAAAAACGTTTCGCAGGCTCTTACAACACTTCAAATATTGCAATTGGCCGCTGCGGTATTCGGGGCCGTGTATATTCTATATTTACTGGGTACAATTTTATTTAGTGCTCATTGTAATGTATAAATATATTTAGTTACAATTAGTGATTGAATAATTGGTACTTTTGCATTTTAGCTGTTCAAGGCCGTCCGTGCAGGATGCATTTTGAAACATTCTGTTTAGGTGGATTCTTGGCCGGAATGTTTTTGGTCCTTTTTATTAGATTCTACAAACAAAGCTACTTATCACGTGATCAGAACAAGAAAAAATAAATAATTAAAAAAGTTACCTTACATCACTACGGTAATGTTGGTATCAAATTGTTTAAAAAATCAACCAAGGTCATTTAGAATTTATTTTTAATAAACACTGACGAAATTCAAATGCTACTACGCTAAAGTAATAACTTGTTGAACGAAATGTACTCTGGCGAATTGGTTATGGAACAATTCTTTTTTTTTCATGGACAAAATTTATTAATTCAGAAATAATGTGTTAACAAGAATGATTTCATTCGGTTGGCAAAATAATTTTAAGGAATCCGACTACTTGTAGTTAATAAGGTTACCATCCTCATTTCTACTTTTCTGGCAAATAGATTACTAGATCTGCCTAATTCTCCCAGCTAGAGAATTGGTCCGGTACGCTATTAATTATGAAATACGTATATCTATACTGTTTCCATTAATTCTGAAAAGGCGTTCTGCCTTCATCCACTTTATGGCAAACCTGGTTGTTCCAAAGGGTCCTTCAGAGGAAAACTTGTGAAAATCATAGTACATTAGTTCAAACACTTTTTGTTTGTATCTAAGAATCGGATTTTTGTTTAGAGGATATTTATTAATTATAAGGTAAAGTGTTTGAAAGATTAGGTGCTGGGTAGCAAATATGAAGTGGTTGATACAGTCATTATCGGTTCCATGGGTTTTAAATTCTTTCCAAGCTATTTCCGTATAGAATGTTCCTTGAACCCATTCCCAGATTCCTTGAAAGTAGTTGCAATTTAGGTATGATTTAGAGATGCCTTTTTAGAGTTGCATAGAGGGCAGCTGCTTGTGTTTACAAGACCAATATGGTATGCAGTTAATGGTGTGAGGATAACTCCGTGCCATAGTTTCCAGGTGGTGTATCTCTGCTGGTGGTTTAATGAGTTTCGTAATTTGAAATTGAACGTATTGAACAATTCTTGTATTGTGTAAGGATAGCAAATTGGGACAAATTCTTAATACTAAACTCACCTTAACTGAAAACTTTTTTGTTCCTGGCTAATCTTTTTCTAAAAAGTCTTTCAACACAAGTCCGATGTTAGGAATTGTTGTTAATAGGCCGCAAGGTAAGTAAAGTACAAGAGTAAAGTAGAATTTTCTGATCATGCCATTTTTTCCGTCAACGAAAAAACGCATTTACAAAACAATATATTTGAACAATCATCAGAAGCGTTAGATTGCAACGACCCCGTAATCATAAATGAAATCAAGTCTCTTGGCTTGGTCACTAATGCAAGTATCTGTATGCAAGGAAACAAGCAACTCCACGGTTGGAATCTTATTGTGAACCATAGTAATCCATCCCAGTTTGAATCCTTGAAGTATCCAAAAATACTCGGGTACAGCACCCACGGGTAGAGATATTTTATATAGTGATACCCGTATCTATTGGGTAATACCCGATTGTCACTGAGTGAGTACCTACATATACCCGTATCCATGCCTGTACCCACTTTATTGTCTAACATCCTTAATATTTTCAATGCAATATAATCTCCGACAATCTATTCGCTAATGTATTATGTCCCTTGGTAATACGAGATAAATTGGCTTAAATTTTAAGTCACTATTTTTGAATTACTTTTTTTCGTTTTTAGACTCGAACATAACTTTGCAACGTCCTTTTGGGGACTAGCAATGGTTGTGTCAAAATTTGTGGAACTAGGAGATACGTCGTTTGTTATTTTGAGGAAGCAGAAACTCATTGCGTTGCGTTGGTAATTTATAATAATCAGCACTTTGTAGCCCGGAAATATGTTTTAACTCAAGTTGTTCTCTACGATTCCTCAATCTATCTACATTCAGGTTTCATCACGCAGCAACGTTTATGCTATGTTGGATTGGATACGAGCACTATTAGACTGCAGGACGTGCTGTCTTTGTAAACAGTTTTGTTCACTCTTTCATGTATTTTTACTATGGATTAAAGTTGAGAAAAGAATGAACCTCTAAAAGCGGTGGGATTTTGTGTTGTTTGTAACAATATTCTTTGATTTTTTAGGCATTGGGGGTTAAAATTCCAAAAAGTGTTTCGCAGGCTCTTGCAACACTTCAGATAGCACAGTTGGCCGGTGGAGTGTACGGGGACGTGTATATTCTATATTTACTGTGTAAAATTTTATTTAGTGGTCTTAATCACAAATGTAATGTGATTATATACAATTAATGGTTGAATAATTGGTACTTTTGAATTTTAGTCGTTCAAGGACGTCCCTCCAGGATGCAGTTTGCGACATTCTGTTTTGGTGGATTCTTGATCGGAATGTTTTTCGTCCTTTTTATTAGATTCTACAATCACAACTACTTAGCACGTGATGAAAACAAGAAAAAATAGATAATCTATTTGATTTACTTGAACGTAAGGCTTCCATCCGATCGGATGATCCGCGGATATCCGATGATTGCATATCCGAAATTTCGGATTGGATACACTACTTATCCGATCCGAACACAATCCGATCGGATCGGATACGTACCCCTTATCCGGTCATCGGATTTGGGTCGGATCGGATTTGGAAATGACTTTATCCGATCGGTTCGGATCACAAATAATAAATATTGGATAATCCAACGGATATCCGAAAATCAATTTTTAGCACGTTCGAGCGACCAATAAAAACGAAGTGTGCAACAACAATTTGTCCAAGAAGTAACTGTGCCGTTTTTTATGTCTTTTCTTATTAATTCTGTGCTTCAAATTTACAGCGGTGTTTGTAAAGTTTTTCTTCAGTTTGTACGTAATGTATGCAAAAATGATTAATATTGTGATGTAGTAAAAAATTTGCAGTGAAAATTCCTAATTCTTTTTTCATCATCCAATGGTATCAATTCGGATAATTTCGGATATCCGCGGGTCGGATCGGATAATTCACTTATCCAAATCGAAATTTTCGGATCGTATACGGATGAATAAAATTTTTATCCGATCCGTAACGGTCGGATCGGATAATAAGAAAATTTATCCGAAAATTTCGGTTCGGATCGGATTCGGATTCGGAAATTGAAAAATCTCAGGTGCATTGAATTAAATTTCTGATCATGCGTTCTTTCATGGGTATTTCATCATTCACACGTCATACATAGCTGCGACCACAGATGGCAGTATTTGCCCTTGTTACCCTTTTTTTCATAAAAGCAAAAAACGATCTAGAAACATCTGCTTGACAGCAAAATTTATTTTTTTGGGAATGGCCTGGGATGCCGCAAGTTGCATTGAGTATCTAACTTGACTTGCAACGTTGAGTATCTTCTGATTCAGAAATTTCCCAACAACGGCAGGAAAATAAGTGACCTTTTTTTAAAATAAGTTTTCCTGTCCAGAATAAAATTCTCTGCAAAATCAAATACCTTCCACAATTTTCTAGCATAATTCAATCTTAGAGAACTTAATGGGGGGAAGATTTGTGCACGCCCCTTATTACACAGATATCCAACCATAAACCAGATTGTATCTTGAAATGTTTTGCTCTTAATAAGGTTCCACAATTTTAGAATATTAAACTTATAGTCACGTATACACAAATAAATTATTGCTTCGTCTTCCTTCAATTCAAGTTATTAAAACATACGTAATTAATTATATGAGAAAACCCATTATCCAATTTTTTAAACAGTAATTAAGTAATTACTAAATTTGAAATACGAGGATGTGACGTGACAGAAACGAGTGAAATTTTCTCATTTATTTCCATCACAGATGAAGTCTACAAGTGTATAAAGAATAAGCCAAGTGTACAGGCAAACGACGGGGCACATGACGAAAGAAATATGTTACAATGTTTCAATACGCTCTGAGTAAAAACACGTTCAAGCACGCGGACTCCAATTATGGAGTAATCCGTATAAAATTATACTTACGCAGTCATCGTGCAGTTTTATTTTATGAATTTTTGAAACTTAACCGTCCTCAATTATTTATCCCTATTGTCATTGAATTTTCGAGCTTACAATAAGTCTATAAATATTAGACTTCATTTTTAATGCCAACAAAACATTACTCCCGCGGAAATCTTCAAGGTCATTTTATGTAATTTTCGTCCACTAAATATTTAAATAGTGTTACTAAGCGTGAATAGCATTTAGGTCTTGAGAGTTTTCTCCCATCATTTACATTTTTACAGTACACAAAAATCTTATTAATTCGTTCTCGAATGATGTAATAATGTGTCTCAATAAATGTTTAGTCCACAAATGAAAGTTACATATAAAAGAGAGGTAGTCTCAGTGCAATCATTCTTGTTGCGATTAAATGTGTGCGTTATGGTAATTAGTTAGAAAAGACAAGACGGTAGGAAATTCAGAGTCAAAACCTCCCTCATATATATAAACTCACAATCAGTAAAACTCATCGAACTAGCAATTACAATCTATGAACCCACACACATTTATTTTGTGACGATAAATTAGCTATCATTCATAATTTCCCTTGCTTCCTCAAACGAAGTCCCCAATCGTCAAGGTGGTAACGTCTACTTACTCTCTGGGGCAAAATGAGATTCAAAACCCAATTGATACTATCAACAGCCAGCTTCATGAAACTCCCCAGAAAGAATTTATTTCCAACAGACAATTTAGTATTTGTTCATTGATGTTTCCCAACATCAATCAAAGGTCCGAAACGAATTGATTTCTGAGATCATTCTCTGTGATTGTTTACATTCGGAAATGAAAAGAAATCATAGAAAAACACAGAACGTGCCGTCACATGTGTACAATGCATGTATGTATGTAATAATCCACTTGATGTCGACATATATATATGCCTTGTATAGGGACATTAAATCAGCTCGTAACTTGATGTTTTGCAGTTCAATATAAGCCGACAAAACTAGGCACAACTTGAATCATCATTTAAACAATCAAAGGGGAAATGTACTCACCTTCTCGAAAATATGACCCAATTTGTGGATGGGAAGGATTGCATTCCACTTCTTCCTTACATGCAGCCACAAGTTTTTTCGCACCGGTCAACTAGTATTTATTAAAATCATATGCAGTGAATTTCCTTTACTGTACAGTGAATTTCCTATATAGTGGTTTCTTCTTTCATACCCTTTGGCATGAGATTGACTTTTCCCTTGTACTGCATTCACCTTAGATAGCAGTAACATACATATATGTTAGCACCGCCGTACATTACCATGTATTTTACCCTCCCTTGGGAGTCACTGTATAGGAAATTCACTGTATGACGAATCGCAAGGAATGGCAAAATACCTGACAATAAATGGAGATGCACCTATACCTTTATACTACTACATAATGCATATATATTTTTTTTTCCTGGGGGAAATGTAATCATGCCAATATAAAGGGAATACAATTTAAGAGGAAACCACTATATAGGAAAGCCACTGTAGCACGTACATGTGCAACCATTATGCAAAGTAATTATATGAATGCTCCAAACACCTCAGAGAGGGAAAAAAATTAGAGATCATTTCTCTAGGTACTTGAGAGATCTGTTATCCCACTTGACCAGCCTCAGTTTGGACAGTTTGCACATAAACACAACAGTCTGCTCTTGATCGTGTGCTAGACACATTGGGACTTGAAACTTGTGATAAATATTTTACGGCCTCTTAAAATCTACCAGGAACATGGAGTTGGTTGAGGAGGCAAAAATAGTGGCAAAAGTGTCAGAGTATGCGGTCGCATACGATTTTGAAGTGTACGACATTATTGGGACAATTACTTGGTTCCGAAAAAATAGGAATCTTGTGTACTCCACAATTGGATTGTATTTGCTTGCCGTGTATTTTGGGCAGAAGTGGATGAAGAGCAGGCCAGCCTTCAAATTAACTCTTCCACTATTTTTCTGGAATTTGGGACTCGCTCTCTTCTCTATCATTTGTACTTTGAGAGGGATGCCTGAACTTTTAAATTTCCTTTCGAAACCGGATGGGATGTATCTTGCAGCCTGTGTGGGGTTTGTAGTCAATAAAAATAATAGTTATATATTTTTTTGTATAATATAGAAGCTTGTCAAGAATTTCATTGTTTTTATGCTTCAAAAGAATACGGTACAAGTATTAAGCACATTTTTTGTAAAAAGTTGTCCTTATTTTTTTATAATGCTTTTTCTCTTTTTTTTAGGCCCCCTCATAACTTTGCGACATCCTTTTGGGGACTGACATTTGTTCTGTCGAAATTTGTGGAACTTGGCGATACTGCGTTTATTATTTTGAGGAAACAGAAACTCATTACATTGCATTGGTCAATTATAATTACTAGAATTGTCTTAATTGTAATTATTAGGAATTGGGAGAATGTAATTTTTTTAAGTTGCCTAATTATTGCCTCCTTTCTCCTGTTTCCTCATTCAGGTTTCATCACGCCTCAATACTATTGATATGTTGGATTGGCTACGAATACTACGAAACAGGAGGACGTTTCATGTTCATCAATGCTTTCGTGCACTCTTTCATGTATTGTTACTACGCTTTGAAGGTGAGAGTGGAAATAGTGTTCAAAAGGTGCTCTTGATATTGCTTTAATCCCAGCAAAACTTTTCTTGTAATATTTCAGGCATTGGAGATTAAAGTTCCTAGGACTATTTCCAAGGCTCTCACAACTCTTCAAATAGCGCAGCTGTCCTATGGTGTGTACGGGGTCTTCTACGTTCTATTTGTTTGGGGTAAATTGATTTATTTAATTGGCATACTCATTTATAATTAGATGCAATAACAAGTTGGGGTTTTATAAATGGTGTTTTCAAATTTTAGCCCGAGGACGTCCGTGCAGGATGAATTTGGAGACGGTTGTCTTTGGTGGATCCATATTTGCTATATTTTTGGTGCTTTTCATTCGGTTTTACCGGCAAAGCTACACCTCACATAATAAAAGCAAACTGAAATAACCTACCAATTTTATTACTGCAACAACCACGTCAATTCTTCTTCATCCATGGGTTTTTATGTCCATAGAATTTTCATTACGGCAATTAGAATTGCGCATTTGTGCTTTTTAAGAAATCCTAACCAACTTCTCGTAATTCGAAATAAATTAGGAACGTAAAATTCATTCTAGCAACACACGTGCGGAAAGTGGTTACATTAAAGTAATAGGAGGTGATCTTGATGACACGTGTGAAAATGTCTGGTTGGTTTCCTTATAAAAGGAAGTCTAAGCATGAGCAAGGTTGATGTACTTTGTGATAGTTCTTGGTTTAAATGTGTCAATAGTAATAACTCGAAAATTCGATCCTTTCAAGAGTAAACTCCAGCTCTAACTTCATTCCATAAGAAGTTAAAATTTCTTACCTGGTACATATAGGGATTATACATGGAGATTATATATTGTGCAGTATATGGTAGTTGTTAATGCATTGTACGGGGAAAAATATTTGAAGCAAATATTTTAAGCTACAATTGCGTGTACCGTCGTACCGTGGTACAATACAACTGTACCAGGCATTTGCATACACCAGAAAAAAAGTTATTATTAATTATTATTATTATTATTTATTATTATTTATTATTAAATTATATTAAAGAGCCAGCGAGAAAAAAATTGAGGTTAATTTGGTGAGACCAATGAGGACTCTGCGTAAGGTGTACCAGGCATATACTTGGTACACTGGTACAGTACCAGGTATTTTTCCAGAATTCGTGAACAAGGAGTATATTCGGTGGAATAATTAATATTTAATAATCAGGTTTAAAAAAAAACAACAATAATAATTATTTCAACTATTTTTCATCTATACGTTTTTACATCCATAGAATTTGCTTTCCAACAATTACAATATTGTCTTGTACTTGTCTAATAAACCCTAACCGAATTATTGTAATTCGAACCAAGGAACGAAAAATTCATCCAAGCAACACACATGTATAAGTCCTCCTACGTCCATAAATGTAAAAATGTTAATGGAGCAAATCGAACTTCTGAATTTATGTGCGGATTGGTTTTAAAAATCATTAAATTCTATTACTTACTAATGCACTCATTAACAATAAATAAGAAAATTCCCATTATTCAATTTTGCATGTAACTGAGAAATTATAACATTGAAATATCAGGAGGTGACCTTGATGAAACGTGCGAAAACTTCTCATTCGTTTCCATATAAAAGGTATAGTCTACGAACGCAGCATGAGCTTGAATAATAATGTACTTCGTGTTAGAGCATTGTTAAAATGCGTCAATTGTATAATAACTTAAAAATAATTGTCACCAAGCAATTCAGACCTTTTCCAGTGGCTAATTGGAAAACCAGTCAAAACTCAGGACCAATTGATTTTTGGGGTCATTCTACCAGGCTACATTCAGAAGTTAAAAGCGATACACAAACACGAATGCTCTTCTGAATGTGCCATCATGTATATGTGAGACCTGATGTTGACATATATATACTTGTGTATAACTTATAATTGGGAAGACTTGGAATTAACGTCTTGCTGAGAATATGTACATCCGCAAGTTTTTTTCACACCGGTCAATTAATCCTTAATAACGTCATACAGCACGTACCTGTTCAGTCATAAGCAAAGTTTTAATTATATGAATTCCCCAAACACCTCAAAGAAAAAACACATAATTTTTCTAGATAGTTGAGAGGTTGCAACCCCACTCTACCAGCCTCAGTTTGACCAGTTGGAACGTAAACGCATCAGTCTGAGTTCGATCCTTTGCTAGGCATATTGCGGTTTAAAACTTGCACAAACATTTTACGCGTTCCAAAAATCCACCATCATCATGGAACTCCTCGAGGCTGAAGAAGTAAAACTAGTGAGGATAGTGTCAGAATATGTGGAGGCATACGATTTTGAAGTCTACGACATTGTTGGAACCATCCTTTGGTTCCGGGAACATAGAATTGTTATGTGGACCACCATTGGACTGTATTTGCTTGGCATATATTTTGGACAGAAGTGGATGAAAAATAGGCCTCCATTCAAATTAACGTTTCCTCTATTTTTCTGGAATTTAGGACTCGCTCTCTTCTCCATTATTTGTACTTTGAGGGGAATGCCCGAGCTTTTATATTTGCTTTCGAAACCCGATGGGATGTATCAGGCAGCCTGTGTGGGGTCTGTACACAATAAATATAATAATATTAATTTTTTCAACGTATTAGAACAATTAATTGAAATCCAGGATTGTCGTATTTTTATGCTTCAGAGCAACACGTTGAAAATATCGAACACATATTGTTGTAAAATTTACCTTTATTTTTTATAGTATTTATTTTAAAAAAATTTTAGACCCCCTCATAACTTTGCGACATCCTTTTGGGGACTAATGATTGTGCTATCCAAAATTGTGGAACTGGGCGATACGGCGTTTATTATTTTGAGAAAACAGAAACTCATTGCTTTGCATTGGTAAATTATTAGATTTTACAACTATGTTCATGAAAATATTTTTGTGAATGCAATAATGACCTTAATTTTAATTTGTTAACCCATTTCATCAATCTAAGGTTTCATCACGCAGCGACATTATTGATATGTTGGATTGGCTATGAATACTACGAAACCGGAGGACGTTTCATGTTCATCAATTTATTCGTACACTCTTTCATGTATTCTTACTATGCATTTAAGGTGAGCGTGGACGTAGGTATAAAATTCTTTTTTGTATTGCCTTACGTAATTACCCCTAATAAAATATTTTTTAATATTTCAGGCATTGGGGGTTAAAATTTCTAAGAATGTTTCACAGGCTCTCACAACTCTTCAAATAGCACAATTGGCGTATGGGGTGTACGTCGCCTCGTCCATTCTATATTTTTGGGGTAAATTCATTAATTTAATTGTTATAATAATTTATAAATAAATGTAATAACAAATAACAAGTTGTGGCTTCATAAATGCTGTTTTAAAATTTTAGCCCAAGGACGTCCGTGCAGGATGCATTTCGAGACGGTCAGCTTTTCCGGATCCATAATTGCCATAGTTTTGGTGCTTTTTATAAGATTCTACAAGCAAAGCTACACAGCACGGGATAAAATCAAGAAGAAATGACCTATCCGATTTCCTTTACTTAAACACAGCTTTCTTTTCTCTGTAGTCCTTATAAGGGAGGCTGACACAGAATATTGAATTAAAGTTCATTTAATTAAACTAGATCAAAATCTGCGGTAACACTGGTCGAATAGATAAAGCAACATGTGGAGATTTGCTTAAACATTTAAACCAATTTCAGAATAATTGTTTTAAAACAACACCATTTCAATTTTTAGTTTTAGTGTTTGTAGCCACAGAATTTTTATTAGGTATTGTATTGCCCTAATAAAGTGTAACTGAATTCTCATAAATTTTCCATAATATTTGTAGAAAATAAGGAAAATTGAATTTTCATACATTGCAAAACAACTCCTACTGGATCAGAGTTAATCTAGAAAATCTAAACACAAGATAAGGAGGAAAAGAAGCTTTTTCGAAATGAAAAAGTCACCTTAAGAAATTCCTTTTATTTTTTAATGTTTCCAGGATGTACAAATTTTTGAAGGCTTTCCCACCTGATACCAATTAACTTACATTATGTTGAAATAATCATATCAAAAATCGTGCGATTCTATCAGAGAATTTTAGTAGTATTCAATTATCAGGTTCAGGTAAGGAGAGCACACGTGCTCGAACATACTTTTTTCTGCTTGAAAATCCCACGCTATACACAGGTATACTGTAGTCTGCATTTGTTTGTACTTTGTGTGTGTCAGGTTTCTATCAGAGCAATAAATGGCAAGGGGAACCGAGGAAATTTGTATGAGAACGAGCACATCTACTTTCTTTTCCCCACCGCGGAGCTAGTCATTGTAAGTACTGGTAAGCAGTATTAATTATGTATAATTAGTTTTGAATTGCTAACAGCTTATTACAAAACCACAATTTGGTACTAGTAGATATGAGAATTTAAATTAATTGCGTAAACCAAATTCATATCGGCTGTTCCTTTTGGATGGTAGAAGAAAAGCTTTCCATTTAAAATTTTTAATACTTCAGGGATCCGATGTGCAACTGTCACAAATCGTGGAAACCCCAATTTAAGAAATACATTTTGGATACCTGAGGAGACCCCATCTAGTGTTGATTTTAGAAAGATGAACATTTGGGATAATTATTCTAAAGTCATGAGCGCGGATTTCGACAAAATCCTTATTATTAAAGAGACATTCTGTCCGTTTATTTAAAGTTTCGCGCGATCATAATTCAATGGCCTCACACAACGCCCAACAGGTGGCATGCCAAGCCCTCCTTATTATTAACGAGCACTACCTGGCCGCTTATTTAAAGCGCTACTTTTAATATAAGCGTCTATATATACTTACTTTAATAACATCATGGCATTTGAAAAATTCTACGGAATTTTCTGCCTGCTTTAGAAATTTTCCTCTTCCGACCGAAAAACAGGAGATATTCCATTCCTACAAAATTAAGCGACAGTCAGGAAGTTAAGAACGTTGTACCCCTGAAAAAAAATGGATGAGAATTTAGAAGAAATCTTTTGTGCCGTTTCCTAATAAACACGTCCTTTCTAATTGTATGGTTCGCTGTAAACCTGTAGGGTTAATGGGGCAATGTCAGTACTATCCACTTAACAGGTTGGAGTTGAAACAAAATATTAAGAGCCAACCGAATCCTTGTAAACAAAGTTCATGCGGAGGCAGGGTAGAAAAACAAGTTTCAGTGGACACATATTGAGATTATACAACTGAGGCGTATGTATAAGGCATTATTTCTTGCAAGTTATAACTCTACCTTCATCTACCACAATATATCGGCTGAGTGTACCCATTGAGGACTTCCATATTTCAAAACATAAACAACCTGGGCAAACAGGACTAAGTGCATTGAAGGTATGCACATTATTAATGTAAGACGTAGGTTATACTTTACTTTATTTTTTTTTACTTTACTGTGCCCCGCGTTTTGTGTTATTGAACTTGTGTTTGCTGAGTATGTACATATGTATGTATGTGCCGATGAGAACACTTTTGTAGTAAATATTTCGTGAACTTTATTGAAAGCAAGTAGGAACTAAGGAATGTCTGAGCTTTTATGAAATTTAGAAAAAATTTCGAAGGTAGTGTTTTTTTTTCTGAATTATTAAATTCAAAAATAAAAATTTTAAATGTCAGTTTTTAGCAAACACGCCTTCACTTTGCTTCCTTTTTCGAATTCTACATGCAACTACATACAATTCGAGAATTTTTGTGCTAAGAGGATGGAACAAGTTTTAAAAACTTATATTAATATTTTTTATAACTTATGAAAAGATTAAGTCTAACAATAAGCCCGGTGTATTCGTTAAATTTTTGTGAGTATCGAGGAAACATCATCAGCAAGGTTACCCCACCCCAATTGGTATAATTACACAAAATCATCAGCTTCAAGACCCCATGTTCCCATAGCTCGTTGGAAAGCATATGGAATTTATTTGGACCATGTCAAAGAAATTGACAAAAATAATTACCCAAAAAATAATTATTATTGCTTTTAAACGCCCAGGTACAAGTCGACTATGAATATTTTTAGTGATGTGACAAGTTGATTACTAGAACTAAATTATACAATTTCACAAACAGAATACACGCTGTACATGTTTTCACACGTATAAAAAACTCCCACTCTATTAGAGGTAATCCGAAGTCACATTCCATGTCAGAGTGTATTATTTCGGAGAAGATAAAATCTAGCTGTGGCTAACATGATAAAACTGCAAAGTCGTTAAAGGGCCAAGTGATACTAGGAAGTGTTATTTAAATGAGCAAAAGTTAACTAACGGAATCCTAACTACAGATATTAACAAGACACCTATTGTAATTCGGCAGTTATCGGGATGACAGGCAGAGAAAATAAAAAAATTCTCAGACTTGTCACTCATTGTCTTAATTGCAATGAAATAATTGTCCAAAAATCGTACTTAATTCCCAACAGCATTATTACCCGTCGCTCATTTCTCTGCACAGAGGCAATTACAGCACACTTGCTAAGTCTCCCATCTTCTGCTATAAAAACAGCATTTAGTGCCAAAGATAGCTTGAAGGCACATCAGCTATTTGAAGCAAATACAATTTTAGTATACAAGTTTCAGAAACTTCAGCATGGAGCTATCGGAAGATGCCAAATTCGTTGATAGAGTTTCAGAATTTGTCGTTGCATACGATTTTGAAGTCTACGACATTATAGGGACTATCACTTGGTTCAGAGAACACAGAATTATTATGTATACCATTGTTGGGCTGTACCTGTTCAGTATATATTTGGGACAGAAGTGGATGGAGCACAGACCAGCATATACTCTTACTCGGCCATTGATTTTCTGGAATATTGGACTCGCCCTCTTTTCTATCATTTGTACGTTGAGAGGAATTCCAGAGGCTTTGTACAATTTTTCGAAGCCCGACGGAACGTTCCAGGTGATTTGTGTTGGGTGAGTAAACCTGTATGCAAAATTTTTGATTTGATAAAATTTAGAATTTATCAGACTTGAAAACCATAACTTGTGCATGTGTAGACTTCCACACAATTATGCCACTTCCTTTTGGGCCCTGTTGCTGGTTCTGTCCAAAGTTGTAGAGTTCGGTGACACTGCATTTATTATTTTGAGAAAACAGAAACTCATTGCACTGCATTGGTAAACTAAATTTTTTATAAATTTCCACTGCAGTCTTGGAGTTCAAGTACTAGAGCATTCTGTAATTAGGTTTCATCATGCTGCCACGCTTTGGATGTGTTGGATCGGTTACGAATACTATGAGACCACTGGACGAGCTTTCTTCGTAAATGCTTTCGTCCACTCCTTCATGTATTCTTACTACGCATTAAAGGTGATCCTTGACAAAATTAAAAACGACGAGTAATTTATATATGCTGTCACTTTTGAAACAATAATAATTTTTGAAATTTCAGGCAATGAAGATAAAAATCCCGAGAAAAATCTCACAGGCGCTAACAACTCTACAGATTGTACAATTGACTCTTGGAATGTACATAGCCAGTGCCACAATGTATTTTTTAGGTAAAGTTATTCCTTCATCATGACATTAATTATAACTTATTGCTCTTGAATAATTATATTTATAGGTAATTACATACATGCTCAAATTTTGTTTTCAGCCCAAGGTCGTCCCTGCAGGATGCATTTCGAGACAGTCTGCATGGGTGGAATTATAATCGGGGTGTTTTTGGTATTGTTTGTTAGATTCTATATCGACAGCTACTCTTTGAAGAACAAAATTAAGAAGATATAGGAACGGTTGGGTTAATCAAGGACACCATATTTAAATACGCAGGAATACTAGTGTTCGCCATTTATACCAGTTAAGAGATAGAGTTCTGACGAATTAAATTTTGATTGGAAGTTTTCGGTTCAGTTCAACTCAGTTCAATTCAATCAACTGCTTTTTCGATTCAATTCAAGATGAAACTGAACCGATTGAATCGGCTCATGCGTTTGAAATAAACTGAACTAAACTCTACTTAATAAAAACAATTTATGGCAGTATATAGAAGCAACTTGTAAATCTTTCATATTTTTATCAAAATTCATAAAGTACTATCACTTATGAAATCTTAATCTCACCTGAAAAATGAATTACAGTGCAAAACAATTCTCACTAGCGTGATTGGGCGGAGCTTGATTAGTGCCTTTTGTGCACAATATTAGTGATTTCCTATATAACGGTTCCCAGGGGTGGCAATATACCTGACAATATATGGAGACGCCACTATATCTTACGACTGTATAATGTAAATGTAGTTCTAGGGACAATTTCAGCATGTCAATATTAAGGGAATGCTGTCTAATTTTAAACGAAACCACTATGTTGAAAATTTACTGCATTAACAACTTGGTCTTTCCATGATTTTCAAACCGAAAAGCTACAAAAGAAAAGTCGACATTTTCTTCAAAAAATATAGAATTATTATTTTGTTTTACAAACTTGGACTACGTGTCTGGTATCTACTTTTGGCAAACGTGAATGAAGGACAGACCGGCGTTCGAACTAACTTAAAATGCTTCTTAGGAATTTGAGCCTTGCTCTATTTTTCATAGATTGCACTTTGAGAAGCATGCCGGAGTTTATTTTAGATGTCGACATCTGCAGAAATTTTTTCAGAACAGTGTGTAGCTCAGGTAAATACAGAAATCGATTAAAGTTTGAATCCTCAGTAGAATTGAAGTTGTTTGAGTGTGTATAAATTTTATTCAAATTATAGTACTCTGTATAGGAGGATATTTGGTGTGATTTCAGGCATCAGAAAAATTATGCCACAGCCTTTATCATTTATTGGATCCCTTCAAGGTCTTTCAGGTCGTGGGCAAACATTTTGCTCTTCTTTGTGTGCATGTACACTATAGGGCCATTTATCTGGAGCTGGTTTAAGATTTGTCGATAGAAATATTTAGTGGGACCATTTGGAGATTCCCACTAGGAAGAGTAACGCCCTGGAAAACGTTTTCTGACAGAGGAACCAACTTCGTGGGTTCTGACGGAGAGCTGAAATCCAGGCAATTGTGTTCAGCTTGAAATTTCGAAAGTGTGCAATGTCAGTTCAACCCAATACAGGACTTTGTGAGACATGAATGAAGTCAAGAGCTTTCAAAGGAGGGTCCTCTTGGTGAAACCTTCATCTATTTCGAAAAAAATTCCACTGCGACAGCGCAGATAAAGGCCTACCTAAATTCGCGTCCAATCGGAGATATGACATCCAATCACAATGTTTTTGAGGTCCTAGCCCCTGGGAAATTGCTAGCGTGGAACCCGTTAGTAGCACTTCCCGACTAAGACCTTGAAGATGCTTCCATCAACAGCCTCAACCGTTAGTAAAACCTACTGCAGATAGAACAGCAGTTTCGGCTAATATGAGCAAAGAATACATAGCACGGCTCCAAGCAAACAAAACGTTACACCGAGGAACCAAACTTGAAGACCGGGGACCTCGTCGTACTAGTGGACGCTTATCTTCATTCAAATAAACGTTCTGTCGGAATGTAACCCCCGAGATGAATGGGTCAGCGTGTTAACTGTGGAAACAACGAACCACATCTACTCAATATCAATCATGAAAATCTGTATTCTGCTAATTGAAAATATAATTTATTACTAGAGAAGCAATAAATGCGTATGCATTTAATTAGAGGTTGAAAGAGTGATCATTTTAAGTTGGAATGCATGTTGCATCATGTCTTACATGTATGCATATAATGTAATAATAAAATATACTTTATATTGCATATTACTAGGCTTGGGAATATTTCACTAAAATTTGCGTAAAATTTTCGCAAATTATAAATTCTTTTCGCAAATTTTGCAATGATTTGCATACCATTTGTCACATTTCGCAATCTTCAGTTTTTATTCATTAAAAGTCTAAAAGAAGTAGATTACAAATTATTGGGAATTCTAATACATCGAATCGCCCGAATTCTAATTACTTAATCATTGTTGTCATCTAAATTGTCTAGGGGAACTGCTGAATCGTTAAATACCACACGCATGTGAATGTCAACATTTTCTTCTGTAAGTTTTAGGCGCAGGGGAGCAAGAAGCTCTTTTAAGAATAAGAAAAGCTTCCCTCAACTGGAGCGCTACTGCTAGGTACTGAAACGACTTTTAGTGCCACCTCCGACCAAATTGGCATTTCTGTTTAAAATTTCAGCCTAAATGCCATAACGTGTACTTCAGCTGTCTGAGGCTAATTCTCCAATACACACAGCGTACGGTATCGAACCAAATCTTCTAATGGAATTGACCTGCTCAAAAATGTTAAACGTGACGGGTCCAAAATTTGAGCCTCTTCCCAGTATTTACTTGCGGTGTTCTTTTGATGGAGATAAAACAATAATTTATCAGACGATACTCCTAAATTCTGCATTACAGTTTTGATCTGTTGCAAATTACTCCACACTGAGCATGCTGGAACATAATTCTCAAGATATTTTAAAGTTTTGGACAGCCCGGGAACCACAGCACTTACTGTCTCCAAGTGTTGTTGTAATAGTTTAAACTTCAAATTGACAGGTTCCTTGCCAGTAGCATTTGCAATCCAGGTTTCACAAACATTTAAATGTTTCTAATATAAATATCCAGCATCAAAACAGGTGATGCATCGTTTAAAACAGGTGAAGGAGGAAGTCATGCCTGTTTGAAGAATGTTTCCATGCAATAAAAATATTCTGCCTTCTGGCTATGGCATTGAAGCAGGACATTTTTCATTAAGGATATGAGACTATCAGCTAATTCCATTGTTTTTTTAATTTTTGTAATTCTTCGAAAACTAGATGCTGAACAGGCTCCCAAAGTCTTGAACAAAAATATTTAAAACAAAACAGAAATTAAAAAACGAAACATCGTACAACTTCGAACAATTTCGCATCGATGATCTCAGTTGAATAATCATTTGAGCAATTGTATATACACAGATGCCTTGAGCAAATATCAGACTTTTGTGCCGCAGAAATCATATACGGGGAATTGTCTGATATAAAAATGAGGTGGTTATCCATTGGTAGTTCCAGGTTTTGCATAGTCCCGATAGCATCCTGTGATATGACAGAGAAATCAATGTTGTCCAAAAATGTTGTGCACAGAAGCCTAAACCGTGTTTTAAGTTCCAATGGTTGGACCAATATATTCAGCACTTTGCGGGCCATCCGTGGTCCCGTCAATGACCATGCATGTCCTTATTTCAATAGAATTCAAACTATTGATTTTCAACACTATTTATTATTAAATTACTAAGGCTATCATGCTGCGCAAATAATTAACTTCTGACTTTTGATTGGTCACGTGAGCCAGGTATTTTATAAGAATTGGAAGAAAGGAACTGTTTTTAATAAAAATGTAAATTATAAGTAATGTTTACCTGCAAATTACCTTAGTTTCAGTCAGATCAGTATTTCCTAAACGTTGAAGTTTGGTTCTAATTGTAAGTGTTTGCTGGCCATGTAGACGATGACTATTTTTCCCATTTTTGTTCCTCCACGTGCGCCTAGTTTTCAAATCCATGAGGGGGATTCCGGATTTCGCAGCAGCTTGAGCTAGTTCCTCCCACTGGGTTGAAACTTAAGTATGTATACTGCTATCTGCATGAAGAGTTGAATTCAACGCCGTACCTTCTGATTGTAAAATAATGATTTTTTGAATCAGGAATTTTGTAACACCAGAATAATGTATGCTTCAAATAATTCTAAGATACTTATTTTAATTTATTTACGTGCTAATCCATCCGGTGTGTTTTTTTGCCTGGTAAACATGATTTGATACCATATCCTTCTTTTCATGAGAAACAAACTCATGGCATTTTGGACAAGCTTTTCACTACGAACTTCAAGTGCACTTTCCAAAAACTGCTGCAACGTTCTTGAAACTGTGCAATTCGAGTTTTTAATATGTTTGTGTTTCATTTCTCTTATTTACCTTTTATGATCAATTTTACTGCAAGTTAAAGAAAATTCAACACTTAAATTTGAAACGTTATTTAAAGCACGCGGTAAATCATAGGTTTTAAATAGGTGAATAAATGCAAAAACAAAAGAAATGACGGGGCACTTAGCGACGTTTCTGTAGCATGAGTGTCAGCAGTACGTTGAATAAACATACCACCTAATTGAATTATAAGAATTAAAAAATATAATTACTTTAATTAAAATAATTTACAAGATTCAAGAATTTGTAATTCGATTTAATATTTCGCAGTTAACCATCCCATTTTACAAATTTCGCACTTTTCGCAAATTTCGCAACTTGTTTTTCATTTTTCGATACTACCGACATCTGGTGTTACGTTTCACCCCCACTGGTGTACCATAACTAATCATTTTTAGAATTTCGAATTTTTCGCTAATAAACTAATAACTAATTCTTGTATCGTGTAATTTTCATGTTTTGTTGTTAGTACCACTATATACTAAGCAGAAGCTTGGTTTATGCACATTATTTTACTTAATATGTTTAATGTGTTTTATATGTATTTTGGTACTAAGTTACTGAGCGAGAGAATCTCATGCTGTGTTACACTGTTAGAATAGTTTGCCTCATGTCAAAGACCTATAATTATGTTTTACCCAAAATGGTTTCATGTACGTAAGTGAAGAGCTTTTATTTTATTTTTGTCCTCAGTTTTATCTAGATAATTAGCGTAATCCGATTGTGCCATTCATCAGTAAATATTGTATAATTATCAGAATTGGTTGTAATATTTGTTGTGGCCATCCTTACGGAGTTCCTTAACTAACCGATCCGAAACTGAGCCGGTCCATGAAGTGAGGGTTCCGCAGTGAACATGTCGCGTTATTGTTGTCATGTAAGTGAAGCCAATAATCATGAACCTAACTTTGGACGCGGTTTGTTTTCTCATCAATTTTTTATAAAAAGGTGGCTACTTCACAATTTGGGTTGCATCCAACAATTCAGTGAGAAATCAGACGAGAGTTGAGATGGGTTTGCTTGCTTTGCTCATGCTTTGGACATCAAGCAAATTCAAATGTTTCACGAAATAATGTGTATTTAATTTTAATGGTAATAATTCATGTAACTTAAATAAACTCCATTGCTTGACCTTTTAATACTCTCCAATTTATCTTTTTCAATCGTCTCAGCGTAACAAAATTTATGGAGTTTAAAAGTTGGTCCGACCAACTGTTTCTTATACAGGAATAGTATTAACTAGACCGATTTTTCTTAATTAAACAGGACAAAAGCAAAGTTTTTAATTCGTGCTTCAAAAATAAATTTACGATATTTGGTCACACCTTGACCCGGATAAATGTGCGGAAACCATATTCACCTCCGGCGTTCCTCCTAACAGGTCAAAACGTTTTGTTACTACTTCTCCTATTACTTCTTGTACAACTTTAAACTGTAAACAAAAATTATCAAAACTTCAGTTTTTGTATACCCGCCTTCATTTTGCTCCACTTCTTTGAACTCTACATTGAGTTCAACTAGAAACTCTCTCTAGAGTTTTTGAGCCAGGAGGAAGGAACAAATTTTAAAAATTCGGGATACTTTCGGATAGATTTTTGAACTTATTTTTTAACTTTGTATCTTCTGTGGGTCAAGGGGAAGAGATGCAATTATCCTGAGGCATTATTTGTGTATGTATGTCCAATAAATGAATCAAAATCTGGATTCTGGATGTTGTTTTTACGTTCATTTCAAACTCAGAACTGTATAATTCACAAATCAAAGCTTCAAAAATTATTACCATTTGTAGATCCCACTACGTAAATTCCAATTCGTGTGTTATAAAACTAATCTCCTGAATTTTCCTACGTGTCCTTAATTTTACATTTTGTTTTAAACCCATATCTTGCATCAAATAATGGCATTATCAAAATGTAGTGTTATCAATAGATTAGCACATTATACAAGCAGAATTCACGATACCATATTTTCACACGAATATAAAACTCTGGCAAGTCAAAATGCATGTGAGGGAGTACTATTTTCAGATGACAAAATCCAACTGTGGCTAGCGCAAAACTGCAAAGTCACAAACGAGCGAAGTAATACTTGGAAGTGTTATATAAATGAGCCCAATACAACTAATGGATTTTTAGCTACCGGTACTAACAAGACACCTATCGGCAATTCGGAAGGTATCAGGATACAAGCCAGCACACTCATATATAAATAATACCTTAGCAACAAGACAAAATGTTTCATTTCGCCCCTAAAAACCAGTTACACTGATAATTGGAAAATATGCGTTTCACGTTCCATTCTACAGAAAGGTATGCCACAACATAAATACTATAGGCACATTTTAAAGTAAAATAATTTCCCATGCACTCGTACCTGGCACTAATTGCCTTGCATTGCAATGAAATAATTCTCTAAAAATAATAATTAATTCCCAACATAATTATTACCGCTCTCACATTTCTCTCCACTGAGACAATTACAGCCAACTTGCTCAAGTTTCCCGTCTTCTGTTGTAAAAATATCATTCAGAGTCAACGATAGCTTGAAGGCACATCCGCTATTCTAAACAAATACAAGTTGTCCTTCAACCTCAACATGGAGCTGTCGGAAGAGGTCAAATTTGTTGATAGAGTTTCAGAATTTGTGGTAGCATATGATTTTGAAGTCTACGACATTATATGGACTATCAATTGGTTCAGGGAACATAGAATTATTATGTATACCATTGTTGGGCTGTACCTGTTCAGTATATATTTTGGGCTGAAGTGGATGAAGCACAGACCAGCGTATACACTTACTCGGCCACTGATTTTCTGGAATTTTGGACTCGCCCTCTTTTCTATCATTTGTACTTTGAGAGGAATTCCAGAGGCTTTGTACAATTTTTCGAAGCCTGACGGAACGTACCACGTGGTTTGTGTCGGGTGAGTAAACCTCTGTGCAAAATGTTAGTTTCCTCAACTTTCGAATGGATCAGATTTTGAACGCCATATTTTGTGTATGTTTAGGCTCCCACACAATTTCGCCACTTCCTTTTGGGGTCTGATGCTGGCCCTGTCCAAAATTGTAGAGCTTGGTGACACAGCATTTATTGTTTTGAGAAAGCAAAAACTCATTGCGTTACATTGGTAAGACATCACATCACATTAGAAATATTTTCAATATAGAAGTGTTGGAGCTCATATCATAAAATATTCTGTATTTAGGTTTCATCATGCTGCCACGCTTTGGATGTGTTGGATCGGCTACGAATACTATGAGACCGCTGGACGAGCTTTCTTCGTAAATGCTTTCGTCCACTCCTTCATGTATTCTTACTACGCATTAAAGGTGATCCTTGACAAAATTAAATACAAGAAACAATTTATGCTGTGTTTTTGCTTTAACCAATAATTTTTGAAATTTCAGGCAATGAAGATAAAAATCCCCAAAAAAGTTTCGCAAGCTCTTACAACATTACAGATTATACAATTGATTTTTGGAGTGTACATGTCGAGTTCCATAGTGTATTTTTTAGGTAAAATTATTGCTTGGTCACAACTTTAATTATTACATGTTGCTCTTAAATATATATGTATATATGCTCATACTTTATTTTCAGCCCAAGGCCGTTCCTGCAGGATGCATTTCGAGACAATCAGCATGGGTGGAATTATAATTGGGGTGTTTTTGGTATTTTTCGTTAGATTCTATATCGACAGCTACTCTTCAAAGGAAAAGATCAAGAAAAAGTAGTAAATCTTACTGTTTGATAACGGACACCACTTTTAAACACGTAGGCATATTTGAGCTTTCAATTTATGCCGGTTTAGAGATAGAAGTTTAGAATTTTACAAGCATTTTCACATGGAAATTGTGAGCATATTCGGGTGGCATTTTAAAGAAAAAAACGCTATTATCTGAAATTTCGTAAATGTTACAGAACTCATGGGTTATCGTATAATTATGATTGTTTTAAGTTTCGAAGTTTTGTTGCATCTCTGTATCTTTGTTTTTAAGCATTTGCAAACCACACAAAAAATTCTAATTTTCGTTTTGAGTTTTTGTGCGTCCAGCTGCTGTAAATTTTCATGTTAAATGCATTTAATATTCTAGATTGAGAATAATTTTGTTACCTTAAAATGACGTATTTAATGTGTTTGTAACGAAAGCATCCTTACGAAAAATCCCATGATTCTTGGCGTATCTGTCGAAATGAAACAGCAATCCGACAGCACGTGACAGATGGCGCCTCGTTCAACCCCATGCTTAAGCAATTTAATTAATAGTGGAGTCGTGAGCAAGAGTATTATCGCTAGTATTATTGCAGTAGTAGCTGCAAGCGTATTGCAGCTACTACTGTAGAGCAAAACTATTTTGCACGATGTCATTCTTGTTTTTTCGATTTCTAAATATGAGTTTGAAAAAATGTATTTCCTAATCTGATTTTCGGTCAAGAGTCCTGCTTTTGGGGCACTTTGGACAAGTGTACATTGTATGTAGTTTGTATGATGTGCAATATCTGTGAGAATTCCATTTGAGCATTTCTTCATACTATATCAAAAATGTTGATTGCAGATAATATGAGATACACCAAAGATCGACTCAATTTAATTTTCAGACACTTACTCCCTTTTATAATAATTATTCCGAAAAACCATGTAATAACCAATAAAGAAAATATCAGTTTAATTTACATTACTTCATAAACAGTCAAAATAGCTGGTTATCGGTAGGTAAGCAAAAACTGTTGTCATGTAACTACACCTGTTTTATGTGCCGTCCTTGAAGAAATTAGCTACTTACTGTTTTTAAAAGGTTGCTTTTTAAACTTTTTTCTATTCCAGAACCCGAAAAAATTAAAAATTAGGTGGGTATTTTAAGTAAACTATTTTGTGCTTAAAATACAGTATTTGGGTATTTTAAATTACCTACCATGTATTTTACATAGCTCTGCTGTTATTGATACAATGCACTGTATAGCAGAGCTTATCTCTAGAATTTCCCTACAAAATCTTCTGGTGTGGGTTTGTTGGTAAAAAACCGCCTCTACTTAATAAACAAACTGTAGAACAAATATTTCACATTTTTTAATACAATTCATAAACTCGTGTCACAATTAGGATTCCTGCAATCTTCAAGTTGTATGTCCAAAGATGAAATACAGTACGAAAAGATTCTCACCAGCGTAGATACTAGGGCGGAGGCTGCTTATTATCTTCTACACAATAGTATTAACAATATAGTCCATTCTTTCAATGATTTTTAAACCGATATGTACCTACATGAGAAAACTCTCATGTCCTAAATGCGAACTAGCTTCTTAAAACGCTAATTAAATAATTAATTACTGAACGGAAATACAATGCGGTGTATATTGAAGACACGAGTGCAATCCTTACAATTGACTGAATTAAAACTGCATACATTCTTCCACTCACTCAGTGCCTGAACTTACATTTAATCTTTAGCGCATCGGGGTTCGTAAAAATACCATCAGGAAATCGGAGCAACACATCAAAAAGTAAAACTAATGGAATTCATAAATTCATACGATTTTGATTCTAGGCTAGTCTTCCTGACATACATACACACGCTTTTTCGCACCGGTCAACTACTATTTAATAAAGTCATAGCAGTCGAGCACATATGTACCTGTGCGGTCACAAGCAAAGTAATTAGTAATTAGTACGAATTGCCCAAACACCTCAGAGAAAAAACTCACACATATAATATTTGTCTAGGTACTTATTGCGAGGTTTTCTCATTTTTGTAATCCTTTAGTTTGGCCAGTTTGCACGTAACCACAGCAGTCTGGTTTTGATTGCATGCTAGATACATATTGCGGTTTAAAATTTGCTCAAAAAATACCGATCAACAACATTGGGGTACTCCGAGGCGGAAGAAGTAAAACTAGTGGAAAAAGTGTCGGAATATGTGGTGGCATATGATTTTGAAGTCTACGACATTCTTGGGACTGTCCTTTGGTTCCGGAAAAATAGAATTATTTTGTTTGCCACTCTTGGGCTGTACTTATCTGGAATTTATTTTGGACAAAAGTGGATGAAGGACAGACCCGCGTACAAGCTAACTCTTCCCTTGTTTCTCTGGAATTTGGGCCTCGCGCTATTTTCCATCATTTGCACTTTGAGGGGAATGCCAGAGAGTTTATTTCACATGTCGACACCTGAAGGAATGTTTTCAGTACTGTGTGTAGCGTATGTAAAACGCGAGATCAATTTAAACCCGAATCCTCAGCAGAATCGAAGTTGTTGAAATGTAAGGCTTCCATCCGACCGGATAAATCGAATATCCGATCCGAATCCGATCCGAATCCGATCCGAACCGAAATTTTCGGATAAATTTTCTTATTATCCGATCCGACCGTTACGGATCGGATAAAAATTGTATTCATCCGTATCCGATCCGAAATTTTCGGATCGGATAAGTGCTGCTATCCGATCCGATCCGCGGATATCCGAAATTATCCGAATTGATACCATTGGATGATAATGGACAAAAATATCAGGAATTTTCACTAAAAAAAGCGTCACTACATCAAAATATTAATCATTTTTGCATACATTACAAACTGAATAAAAATATTACAAACACAGCTGTAAAGAAGCACGGAATTAATGAGAAAACAAGTAAAAAGCGGCACAGTTACTCGTTGGACAAATTTTTGCTGTACATTTCGTTCTTATTGGTCGCTCGAACGCGCTAAAAATTTGATTTTCGGATATCCGTCGGATTATCCGATATTTATTACTTGTGATCCGAACCGATCGGATAAAGTCGTTTCCAAATCCGATCCGATCCGAATCCGATGACCGGATAAGGGGTACGTATCCGATCCGATCGGATTGTGTTCGGATCGGATAAGTAGTGTATCCGATCCGAAATTTCGGATATCCGATTTCGGATATCCGCGGATCATCCGATCGGATGGAAGCCTTATTGAAATGTATGCAAATCTTATACAGTACAAAATTTAGTTCTCTGTGTAAAGGGATATTTTGTGTGTTTTCAGGCATCCGCACAATTATGCCACATCCTTTTGGGGACTACTTTTCTTCCTCTCAAAATTTCTGGAATTGGGGGACACGGCATTTATTATTTTGAGGAAGCAGAAACTCATTACATTGCATTGGTAGGGGTAATTTAAAAGGGAAATATTTTAATTGTTGTTTTGTTTGTTTGTTTTTAATTGTAATACAGACCTCGTCCTTTTCAAATAGGTTTCATCACGCTGCAACACTATTAATCTGTTGGTTGGGATACGAGTATTATGAAACTGCAGGACGTCTTGCGTTCCTCAATGCATTCGTTCATTCTTTCATGTATTTTTACTACGCATTGAAGGTAAGTACGGAGAAATTTAAATATGAAGGTTCCGTATGCTCAAACTTTATGTCACGAAAAATTTGATATTTCAGGTAATCAAGGTTAAAATTCCAAAAAAAGCATCCCAGGCTCTTACAATTCTGCAAATAGCGCAATTGACCTTTGGTGTGTACGGGGCTTGTTTCATATTGTATTACGTCGGTAAGACATGTGCACGTCACAGAAAATTATATTCATTGTAGGTGCTGCTTGAGATTATTTTTAAAATTTTTGCTTTAGCTGAAGGACGCTCGTGCAGGATGAATACCGAGATACTCATCTTGGGTGGAAGCGTAATCGGGATATTTTTAGCCCTTTTTATACAATTCTATGTGAACAGCTACTCATTCGTGGACAAGAGAAAAAGGCAATAGACAGTTTTGTTAATAAATGCTCTTGAGCCCCTCTTCAGGATGCGTTTTGAAACATGACAATCACATCTTTTGAGCGATGTGAGTAGAGTGCGGTGTTTTGTCTTAACTTTCGTGACAAAAGCCCAAAATAAAGTAAATAGTAAAACTTACTCAAATAAAAACTTGAGTTAGTAATTAATTAAAAATATTAAAAACAAAAACAGTTTTCAACAGCCAGCTCAATTTCTGGCACTAATTATATATCTCCCGTGTCTGTAAACATTGTCTGTGTATTTCTTTCTCATCTGCAAACACGGATAACATATTTTTATTTACTGCAACGTTTGCTATTCAAATTAAGAGCGTCATGGTCTAAACACCCTTGTTTCTTTACATGACATTTGCGTGTCAGTTTCCTCTTTATCAACGGCTCCAATTTTCACGGTTTCTATAGAGTAAGCTCGCATATTCTATTTATATCATTCTTGATCCAATACAGAGCCATATCCGTCAAATCACAGAAACTGGAAGAAATACTAGATACTCCCTGATTTTATAAAATTCCACGAAGCAGGCAAAAAATTATGTAAAGCTCCAGAAACTGCAACAAATTCAATGTCAAGTGTATATTCAGTGGTAAATTTTTTTTGCATCTCATATTATGGCCACGGAATTTATAGTGACACTGAAGAATCCTTTGTTTAAAAATTGACCAGAAATTAATTAACTCAATGTACTGTGATCTGAATCCGCAAATTATAAAAGACCGACAACACACGCATTTGTGAAACCATTTTGCAAATTACAGATACACAGACGGTGGCTACAATCATGAAATTTATACACTTTCCTGTTTCCAAAAGCTGGACGTAGCATGAGTATGGTCAATAACCAAGTCATCAACCATACAAGCCTAAACCTGAAACATATGATGTTTTGTTGCTTCTTATAAAATGGGGTTTATAATTGGTCCTTAGGGTTTTATGCAACAAGGAGTGGTTTCACTCACACCTGAACTCAGATATATAAAATACTCGCAAGTAAGGGGCTACTGTCTGGGTGGCACGGGTATTTCGGAAGTGTCTAAGGGTTTATGATTGTGTAATAAAATATGATTTGGACTGTGTGTAATATTCTGGTAATATACTTAACGTGTGCATATTTATTAAGTCTTATTCATTGAGTTTCTCTTTTCCAACTAACTTCTCTCTCTTTCCAAACCTCTCAACTTGGCTTGGCGTCCCTTCTTATCTTCTTCCAAATCATTACATCTCATTCCTTAGAATGTCTTATTTTACATTTGCATTTAAGGTACATTTGTAAATCTAATCTTTAATCTTATTCAAATGATGTTCCTTAGGAACATTTTAATCTTGAACCTTTATTCTATATTTCTAATATATTTCTATCCGTGACAAACCCAAAGACGCCACCTGACACGCTACAACTATACTTATAAGACGGATTTTCAGCCATGCAGAACAGGAGCAATCACTGATAAACACTTGTTTTTATTGGATTACAGTAAATCAATAGAGACAAGAAATAAACAATTAATTTAAAATTTAGACTCATAATCAGTAATACAAATTTAAGTTTCAAGCAAATAATTCAACTCTGTCTGTTTTTAGTAATTTTAGTAGTACTATGCATTAAAGGTAAGTAGAGAAAATAGTAATGATACTTGATTTCTTTACTTGGCTGTCCAGGACAAATATTTTGATATTCCAGGCATTGAAGGTTAAAATTCCGAAAAAAGCATCCCAGGCTCTTACCATTCTACAAATAGCGCAATTGGCCTGTGGTTTGTACGGGGCTTGTTGCATACTGTATTATGTCTGTAAGACAGATGTCGCAGAAATTAATATTTAAAAAAGAGTGTCGCTTGATATTATTTCACATTTTTTTAAAATTTAGCTCAAGGGCGCCCGTGCAGGATGCATTCCGAGACACTCGTTTTGGGTGGAAGCGTAATCGGAATATTTTTGGCCCTTTTTATACAATTCTATGTGAAGAGCTACTTATCTGCTGGCAAGCGCAAGAAGCAATGATGAATTTTACTTATTATGGCCCAAGGATATCTTCATGCAGGATATGCATTCGGAAGTAATATACACGGCGGAATGATAGTCTGGATTGGTTTTGATGTCTTGTGCCGAATTTTATGACAAAAGCTCTTCAGGAAATAAGATCATGAATAAATGGAAAATCTCCTTCTGGTGATATGACGGATGCAAATTTAAATACTAACATGCGTGCATCACACGAAAGTTTTGGCAGAAGCAAATCACGTAGGGAAATTTGTCCCCTACTGAAGAAATATGGAACAATTATGGCAGTGACGTCCAAAGTTAGGGTAGAGTGTAAAATCCATAATGTTCTTACATCCAGTATATTTCATGTCAACATTATTATAGTACGTCATTAGTGATCTTTCTCATGAAGATACTACAAAAGACTAAATTTAACTGTGATATTGACTTGTAAAGGAACCAATAATTGATGTGAACAGAAATTTTTCTAAATACTTTTGCCAGTATAGAAAAATTGGAACGTTGCGGTTATATAGCGAGAGTCCATTTCTGTCACTGTATAAGAGAACTTTGCGGGACACTCTGACCCCTCGCCCAGCGTTGCTTGGGTTGATGAAATTAGTACTAGTACGCGCTCTTATATGACCTGCTTTATTTTTCTGAGGTTAAATCAATTACAGGATCTCCTCAAAAATCAGCCAGCTTCTGAATCCCTGGCTAAGACATCAGCCCGAAAATTATAAATTTCCTCAATTTTTCGGTAGTTATTCAAAGAAATACTGTTTTTCGTTCATCTCTGAAAAACCAAACGTCAGTGCATTCAGACTCAGGAACTGTGTTTCACTTCGACCCTTACAAAAGCACTCATGTTATGCACGACATACTACACAAGCATCTCAACATACTAGAACCAATTTTCCTTCTTTGTCAGGATTACTGTCATAATAGAAGGAAAAAACTGGGAAATATACCATACTAGTCTCATACAAGTATCTACTCAAAAACCATTTTAATCCGCTGACAAATTCAACGCTCCAATTTTGCTTTGCATAGGTATCATCACGCCACAAACCTATTAATCGTTTGGATGGGATACGAATATTATGAAACCCCTTTTTGAGTATTAATGCAAAGCATTTGAGCCCGTCCAGTGTAACAAATTATGGGATAGATTTTCCGGAAAGTATCAGGCAGCTTGATACGGAAAATAGAAGAAATATACAAAAAACTTTGAATCCAAAATATAAACCCAGCAAGGCGACTCTAAACGGAATCCTGCAAGGTGAAGCACAGTCCAACGTTATTCATAGCATAAAGACGAGAGCTTTTCTATCTTAGCTGGTAATAATAATAATTTTGTAATAAATTAATTATAATTTAATAATCGATCTTGTGCAGTTTTATTCTGCATTTCTTTTCGACCCTAAAAATATATACACAACTGAAGTACATAGTTAATGCTAAACACATACCCCATGATACGAGACCTGTCATTACTCATTGTCAGGATTACATTGAACCTTTTACAGTCTAAAAGTCTAATACTCCTGGGATTTCACTGACCAGAACCGGTTTCCAATGCGAGAACTTCCCAAAGGACCATCCACGTTTCCAGAGGAAAAACATTTTGAAGTAATTATATCGTTAATAAGCGGATAATTTTTGAGGTCACCTTCCAGACCTCTGTGAAAACCTCGTATTTGTCTTATTGTTAATTTGTTAAATTGAATACTGTAGCATTTGCAGCCTGAGCTTAACGCTTTATAGTCTCATAAATTCCATCAGGAAAATGGAACTGTATGAGGAGCTACAGCATGTAGAAATAGAGTCGAAATTCATAACCGCATATGACTTTGAAGTCTACGACATTTACAGTTCGATCAATTTCTTTAAAAATAATAGATATATTTTGCCCACCACTATTGCACTATACTTGTCTGCTATCTATTTAGGGCAAAAGTTCATGAAGGATAGACCAGCGTACAAACTGACTTTACCATTGTTTTTCTGGAATTTGGGCCTCACTATATTTTCAATCATTTGCACCGTAAGGGGATTGCCAGAGAGTTTATTCCACCTTTGGAAACCTGACGGAGTATATTCAGCAGTGTGTGTAGCGTATGTACAAACAATTTAATAATAATTACAGAAAAAAAACCTTAAAAAAGAACAATTTCGAAATGGACAAAAATTTTAAATGCAATATTAATAAAGTCAAGATAACTTGTAGGATCCATTTTGACGGGATATTTTATACATTCGTAGTCGTCCACACAACTATGCAACATCCTTCTGGTTCCTGATGTTCTTTCTCTCAAAGTTTCTGGAATTGGGGGACACTGCATTTATTGTATTGAGGAAACAGAAACTCATTCCATTGCATTGGTAAGCATCATTTTAAAAAACGTTCATTGGTTGATTACTTAATCATTATTCAATTCAAAATCTGCTTTAAAATTGAATAATCCCGGTTATCGTTATGAAGGTTTCATCACGCCGCAACTGTTTCAATCTGTTGGGCTGGATACGAGTACTATGAAACCACAGCACGGATTGCGTTCATCAATGTGTTCGTTCATTCTTTCATGTATTTTTACTATGCATTAAAGGTAAGTAGAGAAAATCCTAATGAGATGAACCTATTTATTATTTTACTTGATTTTCCAAGGAAAAGATTTGTTATTCCAGGCATTGAAGGTTAAAATTCCGAAAAAAGCATCCCAAGTTCTTACAACTCTTCAAATAGCACAATTGTCATTTTTGTTGTATGGGGGTTACTCCATATCTTATTACGTCGGTAAGGTAGATGTCAAAGTAATAATTATTGTTCAATGTACGTGTCCCTTGAGATAATTTTTAAAATTTTGCTTTAGTTCAAGGACGCTCGTGCAGGATGAATACCGAGACACTCATCTTGGGTGGAAGCGTAATCGGGATATTTTTGGCACTTTTTATGCAATTCTATTTGAAGAGCTACTTATCTGCTGGCAAGCGCAAGAAGCAATAAAGAATTGTATTTATTATGACCCAAGGATATCTTCATGCCGGATATGCATTCGGAAGTAATATACACCGCGGAGTGATAGTCTGGATTGATTTTGATATCTTGCGCTAAATTTTATGACGAAAGCTCTTCAGGAAATAAGATCATAAATAAATGGAAAATCTTCTTCTGGCATTATGACGGGTACAAATTTAAATACTAACTAATTTGTGCATCAAACGAACGTTTTTAACGAAATATTAATTTGAAACTCTGGAGTTATTTTATTCAGCAGAAGCAAATCACGTAGGGAAATTTGTCCCCTACTGAAGAAATATGTAACAACTATATAGGGATGCCAATGGTCTGGTCCGGAACATTTATAATGGTCCTTTATTGGTCAGTAGGATTTCAGAATTTAAAACGGGTTTGCAATTATATCAAGGCTATTATATATATTAATAGATATAATTAATTATCTATAGCCTTGAATCATATGAGAAAATTTTCATAAACTGAATACCCAGTCATTTTTGGAAACACTAATTAAAAGGTTCGCAAACGGAAAATCCATATACTGTGAACTTGCAGAGCGGTATGGAAATTTCCCTTTTATTGAAGTAAAAAATGAATGTTCTAACATTCATAGTTTGAGCATGACGCTTGGCAGTCTCAAATCTGCTCATTATTTAAGGCACTCACAAGCGCACACAGTTTTTAAAATCCTCAGAAAATTTAACTATACGATCAGCTACAGCAAATAGACAAAGTATCGGAATTCATAATTACATATGAATTTGAAGTCTACGACATTTGCAGCTCCAGCAATTTCTTCAAAAATAATAATTAGAATTATTTTGTTCTCCATTATTGAACTGTACTTGTGTATCATCTATTTCGAACAAAAATGGATGAAGGACAAATTCGCATACAAACTAACTTTTCCTACTTGTTTCTGGAATCTGCGCCCATCAACCGTTTGACTGTGATGGGAATTCCAGAGGGTTTATTCTAAATGTCCAAACGTGATAAAGGGATGTTTTCATACTGGATGAATTTTGAAGCAATATCGATGGGTAAATTTGGTTCTAAATTGCATTTCAAAAACTCATCATGAAATACAATAAAAAACAAATCGAAAAATGAATTTTATTCTTATTTTGTAATTATCCTGTTAGGGGAAAAATAATGTGCGCAAACATGAACTTTTCGAAATGCTTATGCCCCCTTAGAGAAAATGCAATTACAAAATGTTGTGGTTATACAAATGTAGTGGGAGTCCACTGTCATTGTACATATGAGCTGATTTGAAAGTTGCATATTCCAAAGCGTAAGGAGCTGACCATATTGTTTCCATAAAAGAATATTCTCATGATGTGTAATTAGAAGGGCACGTGCTGGTAGTAATCACTTTCCTCCATTGTCAATTAATCTTCACGGGAGGCAGTAACATATTTCACACTTGTGAGAATTTGCTATTTTTTGATTACGCATTTCCCTTTACTTGTTTTTGGTGTAAATAATAGCTGAAGACATCTCAGCTGCTTAACAATTTTGATATAAAATGACACTCTTGCCACAGAAGGCTCCCTTACAGCAGCCCTTTTGAGCACCAAGACGATAAGTCTCTTTGAGCAAAATGAATCACTAACCATGTTGTAAAAGGGAATTATTACAGCGTATGCAAGAACTTGTATGCAAAGATGCGCAGTCTTCATACGCCATGCTTGTAATAATTATTACAAAATAAGCTTAACGTAGTCTCCAAGTATAAATCTTTGGAGAATACACAGATGAGTCGATCAAGACTATATGACCTGCTTTATGTCCTCCAAAATCAATTAGCTTCTGACTCCTTGTTTAAGATATCAACACGAAAATTTTACCACAATTTTTCCAGAGTTATTCAAAGGGGGACTAAGTTTCGTTCTTCTTTGAAAAGCCAAACGTGAGTGCATTCAGACTCCGGAACTGTGTTTCACTTCGACCCTTATGAAAACACTAAGGTTATGCAGGAGATACTACACAAACACACTAGAACAAATTTTCCCTCGTTGTCAGAATTACTCTCATAATAGAAGGATAAAAACAGAGGGCGGAAATACACCTTACTAGTAATACATAATTACTCCTTATATGATTTTAACAATTCAAACTGGTTTGCAGTCATATGAGAAAACTGTCATATCCCAAACGTCCACTCCCTTTCCGAAACAGTAATTACAAGGTTCGTAAACGGAAAATCCACGAGGCGAACTTGCAGACCGGTATGAAAACTTTACTATTATTTGAGTGAAAAATGAATATTCGAACATTCATAATCTGAGCTTGACGCTTGGAAGTTTCAAATTTGCTCAATATTCAAAGCACCTGCACGCACAAACAGTTCCTAAAATCCTCAAGAAAATGGAATTATACGACGAGCTACAGCAAGTAGACAAAGTGTCGGAATTCATAACCGCATATGACTTTGAAGTCTACGACATTTACAGTTCGATCAATTTCTTTAAAAATAATAGATTTATTTTGCCCACCACTATTGCGCTATACTTGTGTGCCATCTATTTCGGGAAAAAATGGATGAAGGACAGACCAGCCTACAAACTAACTCTTCCCTTGTTTTTCTGGAATTTGAGCCTCTCTATATTTTCAATTGTTTGCACTGTGAGGGGAATACCAGAGGGTTTATTTTACCTGTCGAAACCTGATGGAATGTATTCAGCAGTGTGTATAGGGTACGTGTAAAAAATCTTCTATTTATAGAAAAATCTATTAAAAAGTATGGAGTTTTTTCTAGAATGTGTTTAAAAAAATTTCAGTTGTACACGAGTCTTAGTAAATTTGCACTGAGATTTTAATACCCTATTTTTAAGATACATTACATTTTTTACATTTTTAGGCTTCCGCACAATTATGCCACATCCTTTTGGGGCCTGGTTTTCCTCCTGTCAAAATTTCTGGAATTGGGGGATACTGCGTTTATAATTTTGAGGAAGCAGAAGCTCATTACGCTGCATTGGTAAACTTTCTTTAAATACTAAAGAAAATTTTAACCCGCTTTCAAATTTCACGGTCCAATTTTTCTTTGCATAGGTTTCATCATGCCGCAACCCTGTCAATCTTTTGGATGGGGTACGAATATTATGAAACCGCTGGTCGTCTGGCGTTTATTAACGCATTCGTTCATTCGTTCATGTATTTTTACTATGCTTTAAAGGTACGTTTGGAGAAAGCTATAACAAATAGAAAGCCCTTTTATCATTTTTTGCTCCTGAGATTTAATTTGATATTCCAGGCATTGAAAGTCAAAATTCCGAAAAAAGCCTCTCAAGCACTGACAACTCTTCAAATAGCACAACTGGCCTTTGGGGTGTACATGGGTTTTTTCATGTTGCATTTAATGGGTAAGTCAAATTTCGTAGTAAGCATTAGTGATGAGCGTCAGTGTGCTTTCCAAGTGTTCCAAGTGTTTTCTGTTTTTGCTTCAGCTCGAGGGCGCCCGTGCAGAATGCATGTGGAGACAATCATATTGGGTGGATCCGTCATCGCAATATTTTTGGTGCTTTTTATTCAATTCTATCGGGATAGCTACTCGGTCGTTGTCAAGCATAAAAAGCAATAGGAAATTTTATTCCCTTTGCATTTTTATTTTCAATAGAATTCTTGCAAAATTGTTACTGTCATTTTCCCATAAATCCAGGAATGCTGATACTTAGAATTATGTCAAAATTAAAAATTTGAATGACTGGTCCAAAATATTGTCTTTATTGTACGTATTATTACTCAAAAACGAATAAATTATAATACGCGGTCTGAATTAAAACATTTTTGAAGAAGTGGATAGTTTTCCTTTAATAATTCTATTTAATTCACATAGATACAAATAATTACTATTAATGGAATTTTTAGATTTACTCCATGATCACTTGAAAGAATTTCCGATGTGAAGAATATGTGCGAGAACTAATCAATTTACACTGCTGTGATCCTAATGGGCGGTATCCTGTCCCACGATTGTCATTTTTGATTCTTGCATTTGTGGGATAATTTTAGCTTGAATTATTAAATTATGGGTCTGCTCCTGAATTTTGTCACTTCAGATTAGCTATATATATGTGAAAGAAATCATATTTGAAAATTCCAGTGAATTCGATAGTTTAAATGGGGAAAAACATTGAGAACAATTTAATTATATAGAAGCGTATACATTACATTGTGGGCCTACTGACAATGAGTGAATTGGAGTGATATGTGTCAGCATGGAGATTTGTTTATCTTAAAGGCTGTCAATTGTTTCATTTCTGTGGGAATTTGCCTCTGAGTATACGTCCCATTGCTTGTTTAGCTTCTAATTGGTGTCATATTGGGTGAACATTTGATGACTCCATCATGATAAAGGCACAATGTGAAGAAATGTAGTAATTATTAGCAGATAATAAAAGACACATTGTTCATATTATGTTCCACAAGCATATCAAACGATCCAATCCAATGTGGAAGGCTACATGCGCACAAAATAATTACCTCATCTTGAAAAACGAAACCAATTACAAAACCACTGCAGGAAATCCCATTTCCTCGAGTCAGAAATAAGAAAATTAGAACTTTCTCATGCTCAAGGAATTAATTCGAACTAAATTACTGTATGTCATAAAAAGCTAGGAAAATTACAAGGAACTGAGAATAACTTCAATGTTATTTGTTTCAGGGGTTAATGCATTTAAAATGGTTGTGCTAAAGCTATTGAAAATTTACATGGCTAAGAAACGCTACGTGGATACATAAACGCAAAAAACAACTTTCAAATGATTGATACAAGAAACTGCGTTAGGGACACTGACTTTTATACTTTTGCTCACCGAATTAAATATACCTTAGATAAACCATTTTGTAAGGGACTTTTATCATCCTCCGACCATTTACTCTAAAACAAGAACAATGGAGCCAAAATTGAGAAATAATTTTATCAGCAGTATCCAAACAGGTTTCGTGTTCGTAAAGAAAAATTCTTCAAATTGCCGTGACCAGCACGTGACAGTTTAAGTTGATAGTTACTGTTTTGATGCTGACATTTTCGAACAATAAGCTGTCCATGTAAGCACCACTTGCCACTGATGACGACAAGCATATAATTTGAGCTGTTTTTAAAATTATCCTAAATTAATTTCTCATCATCTGGGATAAAATTCCACTTGATGACGTACTCAGCATTGTATAAAGAATAATCTTCACTTGATGGTTTTAGAATGAAGCTAAAGGTTCCATTCGTTTCTATCATTATTAAAAATGGGGTAAAATAATTAATTGTAGTACTTGCTACTTGCACATGAGCACCCTTACTCTGTGTTAGCTCGGGATTCCATTACTATATATAAACGTATATTGTTCATGTGCATTGGAGAAATTAATACAAAATGCACCTGTTTTGTAGTATTTCCCTCTACAATGAAACTTAACTTTGAGGAACCTACTACAAAATTCAACTATGTCGCTCGACATTTAATTTAATTAACGACAATACGCCCTGATATTGGACAACTAAATTTGTCATGCATTCCAAGGGCAAGACTTTGAAACAGCTGTTTAAGATTATTCTGATAATTATTTCAGTTCATTAACCCAATTCAACACGTTGTTCCTCACTATGGAAAAAATTCAGTTAAACAAGCATTTCATTTTTAGTATTCAAAATCTGTTGTTCATAGCTGTTTGAAGCCATGTCCTTCTCCAAATTCAAGTGTTATAAACTGTAAATTATATGTAATTATTTAATTCTTCAAGTTTTCATGTAAAAATTGTAGGTTCGTTTCTTTAATTTATTATCATTGAACTTATATTCCGTTTAATATAATAATTTAGCTAAAAAAAATTTCCGCATAAACTTCGGGATACATTTTTGTAAACAATTTTTATGATCACTTTTGCAATTTCGTTCTGAGGTTAACTTACATCAAACTAACTATATTCTATACAATCCTGATAACGTGGCAGGTACGATTCCGTTTTAAAAATTTGAAAATACCATCAAAGTTTCATACGATGAAAGTCACCTTGAGAATTTGCACCTTATTGGCTCATGCAACCCTGTGACTATTCATTGAACCAATGGAAAACATCAATTTGCAACCAATCACTGACGCGTTTCAAAAATGTATTATATTCATCTTTCAAATGGGAGCACCGATTGATTATAGTCAAATCCAGGTACCCTTTATCCTGACCGTGTACCCATTGCAGCAGGTATTGCAAAGGTACAGTAAAACGGTTTGGTATTTGTTTTTGCAATCGTTACCACGAATTCCGCCCAAAATCTTACGTAGAGGCAATTCCTTCAAGCTAAAGCATTTGATCTGCAATGCAACGTTCATTACAACCGGTGAATTTGTAGGAAGATCAAAATTAAAATTCCCTTCTCATGAAAATAGACTTATCGACTATGTTTTTACAAGCTACGACGAAGCGAAATTCCACCAATGAATTATCACAATTAATCATAATTCCACGATTACTAATTTTGTTATCAAAGTTGCGAGGAACATCCGAAACATGATTTTTCGTGCACATATTTTCATTTTATTCCCAAAAGTAGGGGCCCAGCAAGAATACAGAGACCATCCCAGTAAACCGCGAACGTTGCAGGACTATTGTACCAATGCACAATTCTAACGTTAGTATGGTTGGCGTAACGTTAATCTTAGCGTTCTCCAAACGTTCAAATGTCCGCTTGCGTAGCGCTCCGCGAACACTAATGGTTATGATTATTGCAACGCCAGATTTTAACGTGCAACTAACCAACGAAGTGTGATTAGTTCAATGGTGGCATAGCACTCCACTAAAATATTGTTAATTACTTAGAATTTTCTACTTATACTAATTATAACTCTGAATTATAATACAACAGTTAAAATAACTTCAACATGTGACCATAATAATTACATTGTTGCATGTTTTTATTATTACTATTAAATGCTTTAAAAGATCTACATACATATAACAATGGATTACAACAGCAATTGCACAAAATCGTAGAAACAAACTCTTGTCATCGTCAAGGCCAGAAAGAGTCCCTTCGTTATTCTGCAACTGATTTAACATCAATCTGAAGTAGAGACAGCTAAAGAATGAACTCTGAAAACATGTTCATGAAATCTGAACATAAGTATACATTACAGCCAATTTTAGCATGCAGTAATAATATCTAATACTTACTTTATGATTATCCACTGAAATCCTAGTTCCATTTAAAGGTCAATTTCAGCACAAAGCCATCAGTATATACCTCTGATAATCCGGCCGGTTCCCTGAAATTATGCAAAAACTACAATGCACAAATTTTGAGCTAACTGTTAATAATTAATTCATTGAATAGAAATCTACAATCTTTAAGCAAACTAATTGTTACAGCCTTAACTTGGCTGCACGAATAATTATTTTACAATCGAACTTTAGTTATTCAACGAAGGACCAGCTCCCTCTGGAGCACGTAGTTTGTTTTTTATAGAACCCTTAACTTTCACTTTCCCTTCCAGTGGTGGAAGCCTTTGCCTCCCGTGTGAGTAATTCTAGAAGGAATTACAGTTAGGGGAAAATTAGATATGCTTTTTCCTGTCTGGTACAGACAAAGTTGTAACACGTCTTTATTACTCACACTCCAGAATATTAATAATTATCTCATTACAAACCTAGACTTGCATTTAACAACATGGCAAGTCATAATTGATTGACAAACACTTTTTTATAACTCTTTCAACAACTTATATAGTACCATAATGCAAACAATTTATAGTTGCCCTAGTAACTCAGATATAAGGGGCCGTTCAAGTAATTCATAACGCAGGGGTAGTGGGTGGCCTTACAAACTAACGTTATGCTTTGTTACGTGCATCGGGGGGTCGTAGATCACCTTGGTATGTAACGCAATGTTTTGATGATCCTTCTTACCTGCAAAAGCTCTGAAAATTAAATGACTCGTTTTTAAAGCTTCGAAGTTTACGGCGAGTTGGTGGTCCTATTATACACACGTAACGTAAATTTCATACATATACGATTTTGCACACATATCCTTGAAAACATTTGTCCAGGGAAAAGCCAAATTCGCAAGATTTCAAGCATTGTGCATCATTTATTGAATTTTGTGTATTAATTTTAATATTTTAAATGACAATTTATTGCATGTGGAGGATGTTTTAAACCCCTTTGGGGTACCCCGGAGAAGAATCAAGGAACTGATTATCACGCTGTAGCTTTAAGCTGTGGAAATTTACTTCATAAATTCTGCCTGACTTCATTTTTTCAAACAATTGAAAGTATAAACGCGGGACATTATTGAATATGTTGTACGTTGTACAAGTGTATGCAGTAGGCATGATATTAACGATATAACGATACGATAATCTCGTTAATATCGTACATTTTTGACGAACAATATTGAACGATAATTCTCGTAAGGTATCGCGCAATCCAGCGATAATCGCTGAAACTGTATGTCCACAGCCAAAATGCCCTGGATCACAGCGCTGGAACCATTAAAAACTCACTGTTACACTGTTTCGTTGTTGTTATCTAAGAACAGGAACAACAATTAGCAAGCCGTAAGACGCCATCAACCCATCTTTTTTATGAATCAAATTTACCATTTTATCAAATTTGCAGAGCTGGAAATTTGCAAGACATATCTGCATTACTCCTGACACATTTAAAAAAACTTTTAAAATGCCGAAACGAATTTGTCCAATAATTATTGAGATAATGTATTAATAATAATAAATAATAATTGAGGATGAGGAGATAAAAGTGAGACGATTGCTGAGAAAATTGTAAACGAGGACAGTGACGGGGTCGCAAGTGGATTTTGTATATTTGAATGACAACTGTTAATATCAATAGATTTTAGGTATTTTTACCATAACAGTAAATTTTGGTTTCCGAATAATATTTCTGAAATATACACCAAAAAATGAATTTCACGTCAATTGTACATATAACAGGTACCTGGAACCACTTTTAGAAACTCACTTTCATTGGTTTTTATAGTACCCACCATGCTTTTACGGTATAAAAGTTTATCGTTTATATCGTTCTTCAAGATCCATATCGGAAATTTTTGTATAAACGATAACGATTTTAACGAGAGTTTAAAAATGAACGATAATATCATGCCTAGTATGCAGACAGTGATGATGAAGACAGTGACATTGAAGTTATTGAAAGTATTCCTGACCGGTTAAAAAGTCCATTTGTTGAATGTGAGGCTGAAGCCACAAATTGAATAAACCTAGTTTTACTGGATGAATCGTAGTCTTTAAGCAGGCATGCATATATTTAATCTAATGTATTTGCTAAAGCAGCATTTAAAAAAACGCGTAACGCGTTACGTCGGGTAGGGGGTAGTTTAGTCAGCGTTACCCTGACGTTACAGCATGTGGGTGGGGGTGAAATTTTGACCAATTTCGCGTTATGAATTACTTGAATGGCCCCTAACCCCATCAGTTACTTATGCACATTGCTGAGCAACGTCACTAATTATGAGTGTAGGTACAAATGCATTCCAGAACATTTATGGGATAATATTTCCGACTGCATATATACATTTTAAGAAGGTTGAAGATGATTTCTGGATTGCACCACTTCAAGTAAACCCCCAGATCTGGCATGGAATTATAATGTACGAGATTCCGGAATAATTATATTTTAACAAAACTTCCCGTAAAAATAAACTTTCAATTCAACGGACAATCCGGTTTTCCCTCTCAGATACATTTGATGTATCATTGTTCACGCGCATAGCCGTTCACTCTAACGCTAAATCAGCGTTATGCAAGCATTTGAGAAAAACGGTTTTGAACACTTCCTCATAGCGTTTCACTAATGTTAATTTTCAGTGATTGCTGAACCGTTTTTAAAAGCGGAGAGCAAATGCTGGAAAAGCATTTACACCATAACGTCATTGGGCAAGCATTCAAACAACATTAGTTTTTGATGGCAAAAACGGAACGTCACGTTTTAACGTTAGGACAACCTACCGTGGTTTACTGGGATAGTGGCTATTACGCTTGTTGGGTTTCTGAGGATTGTTTCGTGGAATTAGACTGCTCCTCCCTCAGCGGCTTAGAATCCATGGGACAAGTTTTAATACCGTCACGAATTTCGGGTCATCAAAATGGCAATTACGTCTAACCCGTCCTCAATTGGCACTTCGAAGCCCATTGCAACGTCGGAAGTCCTGGACGCTTCACGAAACCCTGTATTTTTTCTTATTCGATTTTGTTGACTCAAACTTCACGACTGCCCCTAATTCAGTTGGACGCTCATTGTCATCACAGATCGCAAATAAAACCATCAGAAATAATGCTAGTAATAATTATGAAAACATGGCTGACATTCCCGTCTCAGATACAGAGAAAATGTCAGAGTTAGTAATAGGAGCCAATGAGAAGGCATCACCAACGGGCAACGGCGAAGGTGCAACTATAAATACACTGTGCAAAGCCTCCGGCAATGGAATTACCAGGAACGCTGGAGGAGTTGGAGAGAAGGAACGTTCTGAGAATGCATTGCTACTTCGTTCGAGCCAGGTGTTCAAGCCCTAAGGTCAAGTTTACCTAGGAATGCGGTTCTAATAATAAGTGTGACTGTTGTGATGACCATAATAATTATTGTTAAGGGCTGAACGTTTGTAATGCGACGTGGACACTTACTGGGGTCCACTTTGAAATTAACTTGATAAAATAGAATCATTCATCGTCCTAAAGCCGGAGAGTCGAGGTGAACTCTTAAATCTCTCCGCACTTTCCTAATTATTTTTCCTGAAAGCTATTTATTTTACTTTGACACTTATTAAATTTTGAAAGTAAATTTATTTTGAATTTTGTCCAAGTATTTGTTTGTCGACTTAAATATAAATATTATTTTGCTGTTTAGTGAGATATTTGGCTGAAAAATGGTTTGAAGTGTAATTATAATTAATTTGTGAGGTATTTAAAGGAAGTTGGATAATTGAATTGGCTCCGGTGACGAACGCCATGTTTCCGGCTCCAAGAATGACTCATTTGGGATTTCGTTCAACAGCTCTACCTTCACTGAAAAATATACATGGGCACAGGCAATTTCGACCCAGAACTCCATGGGAATTTTCAGGGACTGCGGAGCGTTCCCCGCATCCAACTCAAACATTTCCGACGGCAACGGTGAGACCAACTGCTCCAGCTGTCGCTGCTCCTCCAATTCAAACTCAACCAGTACCACCTTCGGCTCCGACATATACTCTGCCAAGTGACCTGGTTGGAATCATGGGTCAGATATCAACAATCATCCAACTATTAGCATGCAGAGATACTCACAGTACAAACGACAACGGAGTCATCATGGCGAGGCAAGCAATTCAGAGAGACCTACCTACATTCAGTGGCGATTCCGAAGAGTGGGCCAATTTTGCAGCAGCTTATATCAGGTCCACACAAGCATGTAGCTTTTCCAATGATGAGAATCTCTCTCGTCTTCAGAAATGTCTGAAGGGTAAAGCGAGAGAGGTGGTTCAAGCACTTCTTGTTACTCCAGAAAATGTTCCCGAGATTCTGAACACCCTGGAGTTTAACTTTGGCCAACCTGAGGATATCGTACAGGCCCTTATTGGCAAGGCCGAATCCGCCTCTCAGGTGAAGGAAGACAACACAGATTCCATGTTGGATTGTTGCAACTTGGTTCGAAACACGCTGGTGACCATGACCAGGGTGAACAGGACTGAACATCTGTCCAACCCGGTACTCCTAAGGAAATTATTGAGTAAGCTTCCTCCTAATTACCGACTTTATTGGGCAAATAGGACTCTGGAGTCAGGACATACGGACTTACGAGCATTTTCGGAGTGGCTTAGGGAATTAACCCGGGTGGTTCAATTGACGAGGACTGAGACTAGGACTACAGAGCCAAGATCGAAGTTCAAAAATTATGATGCAACCTCAAAGCCATCAGCGCGGAAGGAAGTTGTAAGTGCGACTGGTGATGAAATAAAAGTCTACCCGCCAAAGTTGGAAGGAAAGTCATACAAGGACAAGTGCTCGTATTGTCTACAAACTGAGCACCAGGTCGCTAAGTGCAAGGTTTTCCTGACTGACGATTTGATGACCCGATGGAAAAAGATCGTGGAGCTCCATCTCTGTTTCGGATGCCTAAAGAAAGGTCACAGTACCAAAGACTGCCCAACCAAGCGTGAATGTGGCAAGAGTGGTTGCAAGTTGCCTCACAACCCCTTACTGCACAAAGTAAAGCCAAAGTCAACGGAGACTGCAGAACCTTCAACACCTGAACCTAAGCCGTTTGACACAAGCAAGTTGGTCAAGTCCGAGAAGAAGGAGGTTGTATCGTCCCTACGGAGCAGTTCCTCCAAATATACTGTCCTCCTGAAAGTAGCTCCGGTTAGAGTTAAAGGCCCGGGTAGTGAAGAAATTGTCAACGCCTTATTCGACACCGGCTCAACATGTACTCTGGTGGACCAGGAGCTGGCGTTGCAACTTGGACTCAAGGGCAGGCTGAACCCTTTGGACATGCAATGGGCACACAATATTGCGCATCAAGACCCAAAGTCCCGGCGAGTAAATTTTTCAATCGGTCGTTGTGATGATAACTCACTTTATACAATCGAAGATGCCAGGACGATCCGAGAGCTAAACGTACCACCACAGTACGTCGACATACCTGCAGCAAGGAAGAGGTGGGCTCATTTGAGGAAATTCACCGCACTCCACTATTTTGACGCCAGTCCGAAACGTTTAATTGGAATGGACAATTATGGACTGATTGCTCCCAGAAAAATGCTGGAAGGTCCAGCTAATGCTCCTTTCCTATCCAAAACTAAACTTGGGTGGGTCATCCATGGTCGACTTCCGAAGAGTCAGAGTAGGTCCGTGGAGTATGTGAACATCACATATACGGATCCAATTGACAACATTACTCACAAGATGGTAAAGGATTATTTTTCCCTCGAATCCTTTGGAACTAAGTTGGGCTCCTGTCGGATGGAGTCGAAGGAGGAGTTACGGTCCAGGACACTTCTCAAGGAAACTACACGACGACTGAGCGTGCGGTTCGAGACTGGGCTTTTGTGGAAGCATGAGGATCCACAACTCCCGGAAAGTCGAAGTATGGCACTGAAACGACTCGGCAGTACAGAGAGGAAGATGGACCGTGACCCGGAGTTCTCCCTCCAATATTCAGCAAAGATGGAGGAATTTATTGCCAAGAATTATGCGAGACAGTTGACTGTGAAGGAGTTGTCATCCCACTCTACTAAGCTCTGGTATCTGCCACATTTTTCTGTGACCAACCCAAACAAGCCCAACAAGATGAGGCTGGTATTTGATGCTGCAGCGAAGAGTGGTGGTATCTCCCTAAACGATGCCTTAATGAGGGGACCGGATTTTTTAACGCCTTTGCCAGGCCATTTGTTTAGTTTTAGGCATTACCAGGTCGCAGTTACGCGAGACATTAGGGAAATGTTCCCTCAAATTAAAATTCGTGAGGAGGACCAACCAGTACAACGTTTCCTTTGGCGTGGTGGTGACCGAAGCCGACCTCCGGACGAGTTTGTAATGACCTCAATGATTTTTGGCGCGAAGTCCTCTCCCTGCTCGGCTCAATATGTACGGGATGAAAATGCAAGGGATTCCATGGGAAAGTACCCAGACGCCGTCCAAGCCATCCTGAATAGGCACTACATGGACAATTACCTTGACAGCTTCGAAAGTTCCGTGGAAGCAAGGACACAAATCCAGGATATTTTTAATATTCATGCTGACGGCGGCTTCCAGATGTGCAGTTGGCTCACAAATGACACCGGGCTGATGAACTGGATTCCTCCAACGCTACGAACAGATTCTGACAAGAGCTTGGACTTTGATTTGGGACTTCCGCAGGAACGAATACTCGGTCTGAAGTGGGATCCGAATTCAGACTCGTTGACGTTCAACCTAAAGTTTCACCGAGTGGATGCAGAGGTGATGAATATGGATCGCTCACCAACGAAGAGAGAATTTCTGAGAATTCTCATGTCCATTTTTGATCCCCTTGGTATGGTGAGTCATTTGACTGTAAGAGGGAAGTTTCTGTTGCAAGAAATTTGGAGGGCTGACATTATGTGGGACGAAGGACTACCCGACGAACTATTACTTTGGTGGAGAGACTTCCGGAGAATTTTGGAAGAAATCCGGGAGATCAGTATTCCCAGGTGTTACTGTTATAGGCCCGGTTCCATTAAAAGGACAGACCTGCATCTTTTCTGTGATGCTAGCGAACGGGGGTATGCTGCCGTGGCATATTTTAGATTTGTCACTGATGATGGACTGACGACTTTATTTATACTAGCCAAGTGTCGCGTGGCCCCGCTGAAGTTTGTTTCAGTACCTCGACTGGAATTGTTGGCAGCTGTTCTTGCCGTACGACTTGCGAAAACCATCAGGGATGGGCACAATTTTACCATCTCAACCACAACCTTCTGGACAGACTCGCAGATCGTCTTGATGTGGCTACGGGCGGACGCTCGTAAGTTTCAGACCTTCGTAGACAACAGGGTAGGTGAAATTGAAGAGCAATCAACCACGGACCAGTGGAAATGGGTGCCAACTGAGTTGAACACCGCTGACTTCGCCACCAGAGACGGGCACTCCGATAATGTGTTGTGGTTTGGTGGACCAAGATTCTTATGTGAGGAATTCGACAAATGGCCCGTGGAAACTACCAATGCGGAGGTCGACCAGAACCTTCTGGAGTTGAAGAAGGAGACGTGCTTACTTATGAGCACAACATTTGGTCAAATTCTTTTTTGCAGATTTTCTGGACAAATACAATTGCATCGGGTAGTAGCATGGTTACTCCGGTACATATGTAACTGTAAGAAGCAGGGGTTAATTGGTCCATTGAAGATTCAGGAGTATGTTGCTGCAGAGCAATTGTGCATCCGATTGGCACAGAGAGATAGCGGTGTACAGATGGGGAAGACCACCATTCCTCTGAAGAACCCTCTAATGACTGACCAATATGGAATTGTGCGACTTCAAGGAAGGCTTCAGAAGTCGGAGACAGTGACATTAGCAACTAGGCATCCTATCCTTCTGATTCCCAGCCATCCTTACACAAAACTATTAATTGCGTATTATCATGTACAGGCTAATCATCAGGGGCAATCCACCGTCATTAATGACTTGAGACAACGGTACTGGATACCAGGAGTCAGACGTGCTGTTCAAAAGGCAGAGAGGAATTGCCAGCGATGTCGACTTCAGAAAGCCGAACCTGTGCCTACATTGATGGGTCAACTACCAGAGTTCCGTAGCACTAAATATGACCGACCTTTTACCGTCACCGGGCTGGATTTTTTCGGACCTATGGAGGTGACCATAGGTAGACGAAGAGAAAAACGCTGGGGTGCTCTCTTCACCTGTATGTCAGTGCGGGCAGTTCATGTGGAGTTGGCAGCATCATTATCCACTGACTCCGCCATCAACGCCCTGAGACGCTTCATTGCCAGAAGGGGGAAGCCTACAAAAATACTGTCGGACAACGGCACCAATTTCCGCGGTGCTGAGAGTGAGCTTCGAGAGGCAAAGCTAGAGCTGGATGTCGATAAGGTACAGGAGTTCTTGACCACCAAAGGCATTAAGTGGTCTTTTATACCTCCGTACTCACCACACATGGGCGGAGCCTGGGAGCGGATGGTTGGCTCAATCAAGCGTGCCCTGAGGACAGTCCTTCATGAGACAGCTCCAAAGGAAGAGACATTACACACTCTGTTGTGTGAAGCCGAGGCGATAGTCAACCGACATCCGTTGACTGAGGTCCCATCTGAACCAGAGGAGGCGGAAGCTCTGACGCCCAACCATTTTCTTCTACTAAAATCGGGATTGGAGTCTGATCATTCTACAATTTTAGAGAGAGACCAGCCTCCAGGAGTGTTCACTAAGGATGTGTTTTACCATCGGAAGCAGTGGAGGATTGCCCAACGCTTGGCGGACATGTTCTGGTCCAGATGGGTACGAGAGTACTTACCAGTACTCAACCGACAGAGTAAATGGTTTAAAGTGACCAAACCGGTAGCTGTTGGGGACATGGCCATCCTGGCGGACTACAACCTCCCGAGGAATAGCTGGCCAAAGGGAATCGTTACGGAGGTGCATCCTGGAAGTGACGGAGTGGTAAGGGTCGTAACTCTGAAAACATCTTCGGGAATTTACAAGAGGCCGATTACCAAGATTTGCGTTCTGGATCTCCAACCACGTGAGGATGAGGTGACCTCATCGGGGGGAACATGTCATCACAGATCGCAAATAAAACCATCAGAAATAATGCTAGTAATAATTATGAAAACATGACTGACATTCCCGTCTCAGATACAGAGAAAATGTCAGAGTTAGTAATAGGAGCCAATGAGAAGGCATCACCAACGGGCAACGGCGAAGGTGCAACTATAAATACACTGTGCAAAGCCTCCGGCAATGGAATTACCAGGAACGCTGGAGGAGTTGGAGAGAAGGAACGTTCTGAGAATGCATTGCTACTTCGTTCGAGCCAGGTGTTCAAGCCCTAAGGTCAAGTTTACCTAGGAATGCGGTTCTAATAATAAGTGTGACTGTTGTGATGACCATAATAATTATTGTTAAGGGCTGAACGTTTGTAATGCGACGTGGACACTTACTGGGGTCCACTTTGAAATTAACTTGATAAAATAGAATCATTCATCGTCCTAAAGCCGGAGAGTCGAGGTGAACTCTTAAATCTCTCCGCACTTTCCTAATTATTTTTCCTGAAAGCTATTTATTTTACTTTGACACTTATTAAATTTTGAAAGTAAATTTATTTTGAATTTTGTCCAAGTATTTGTTTGTCGACTTAAATATAAATATTATTTTGCTGTTTAGTGAGATATTTGGCTGAAAAATGGTTTGAAGTGTAATTATAATTAATTTGTGAGGTATTTAAAGGAAGTTGGATAATTGAATTAAACACTAATTTTCTCAAAACACCTAGTGGATCCTACACCCATTCATTATCCATACAGATTAGGAAAAAATTAAAGTAATTTTTCCTACAGTTCTAGAATTTTGTTCTTTGTCACTCTACCCGAGTTATTGCAGGCCGAGTGTTGTTGTCCTCGGGTCTGTCGACGACACTCATGCTTGCCCTCTGTTGACGTAGAGTACACCGCCCTGTCGGATTACTTTGAAAAAATCCCAATCTCTTACAACTCAGTTTGCTTTCTCTATTAGGCGCCACGTTGGCAGTAGCTGTCATACTATCCTCGGAACTATACTCCGTCGGTTTAGACAGCAAAACATTTTTCGATGCAATATTTGAACTACTTTCCGCTTTAGTGAAGCAAGGTTGGAATATCAGAAAAATTGATGGCGGGCACGTTTAACTCTAAGATAAGGACCTTGTTAGTCATCAGTTGGCTCCTGGCTGGCATTATCATTTCTAATGGATACAAGGGCCTTCTCATAACAGCATTCACTAATCAAAACGAATTTACCACAAAATGGTGGCAGTTGAATCAAATCCAAAATTTTAAATGGTACCTGCCTGCGGGACAACTATCTCCGTATGCTGCCTAATGGGTCTCGGTATACCACAATGGTGAAACCAAATGGAGAGAGTGCAGTCAGGATTGCGGAAAACTAAGCACACATGCTAGTGACGAGGTTTCTTTATAATCGAGAGATTCAATTGCACTGGATCAGGAAAACATGGAGCGTGTTCGTCCAAAAGAATTCGGATGTGTTGTCAATAACAAACTAGGCTTAGTCATTGAAAGGAACCTTACAATGTAAAGAACTGCACCTGTGGTGGTTTCGTTCGCCTTTGAATACTTTTGGGAGAGGGTGAAGACGATTATGGAAGACAAGCATCTTAAATTTGCTCACAATTGGAAAATCACTGATCCGTTTTTGCGAAGGCCAATATCCGTTTACGTCAATAACCCACTTGTAGAGGAATACAATTATCCTGGGAAAAGAGCCCACGTAATGATGAGCAGTTGACTTTATTGGATTTGGGGAAAATGGAATCAAATACGGTTCCAAAAGGTTCCTAAAATCATGCGCAAACCAAACGTTTGGAGCGTCAAGGCGTTGTCAACCGAAAGTTCTTTAATACTTGCACTGTAAGTTTTTTTCTGGAGCTTCTTAGTATGGTGTTTGGTACTTCTCGTAGAAGTCGTTTATTCTTTGCGGGGTCAATATCATCGGCATTTCCAGGAACTGTAATACGCAAATATGTATCTGTACTACTTTGTTGATAGTCCGATGGAAAAATGGGATTTCTTTCACAATACACTTTTTTGCGTGATGTACAACCCAAACGGCAGTATTGAAGCTCCAGTTTGCTTAATTACATGAAATTAGTGTCTCTTATGAATTGTAATGGCAATTCCTGCAAATTGAATATTAAAAGCGTGTTAACGTTTGGATTTGAAACGATTAATAAATTTACATTAGTTTATAAATGATCAAATCAGTCAAATTTTAAATGTCAAAAACAAAACTGCTGTTTGTGACAATAAGCTTGTCTGTTTTCAATTCCAACGAAGAATTTAAATTGGCAATTTTTTGGCAAACATTCAGTCTTTTATGCCAATTTATTAAGTCAGCATATTTAAATTTTTTGGGAACGCTTGAAGCACTCAACGCAAATTACATATTACTGTAAAAATGTTGAATGATAAGACTGAAGTTCTCTTAATTTTAGTATTATTATAATAATACAATAAAATTAATATAAAATGTTAACATCTATTACATTTTTCCTATTTGAATTAAAATTTGATTTCAACAATCAGCTACCTCATTATTTTAATGAAGAAGGCTTGTTCCGTATATAAACAGATTATTAAAAAATCTTTGTTTTCTCCCAAACTATTCCAACGGTTTCAACTTTTTTTACATAAGTATACCAGCCAGTAGTGTTAAACTTATTTTTTACAAAAGTTTCAAACACTGTAAATTTAAATTTTACTTCTATTGTTTGCTACTTTTGAAATAAGCTCCACAAAATAGTTTACAAAGGTAGGAAGAGATGGCCTAAGCGGCCGCCACTCTACGGGACAACTTTAAATAATCGCGGAGCGATGACGTTCATAATAATATTATTTTCAGTTAGTCCTTAGGGAAAATGTGAAGGTCAAACAAATGGGTGATGAAAATTTTTGTGATTGTGTGTATATACTCTAGGGTAATATGTTTTAATATGCGGTTGACCTTTGGTTCATGTTTAAACGGCTTCGGAATGGGGGGCAAAAATCCGATTTTTCGGTTAATCCGGGTTTATTTCTTAACGCAGCGTCAGAATTTCACGCGAATTGAAATAAACTCAATGAAAAAGGTTATTCACTCGTGTTTGAAGGATTTGAAAATTTAATCAAAAAAACCACGTAATTTCGAAATTTAGTAAATGTTATAGTTTCTGTTACATTTGGTTACATTCCAAAGCAAATTATTGAAGCAATAACTACTACAATCACCTTAAATACGCATGTTGATAATTTAACCATAATTTAAACGTTGAATGCAACAGAAGCATAATGATGAACACCAGTGTAGCTATATATAAAGCCAAATCCTTTACAAGTGAATTTTCAATACCAAGTTTTCATTTAAAATAATGAAATAATATATATTATCAGTGTATGTGACATGGCAACTGGTATCGCGATCCGCGCTGATACCATTAATATGCCACAACACACTAACACCCAATACCGTCCTCTCCCTCCTCGCTGATACTAGTTGCCATGCCGCAATACACTAACAACCAATCCTTACGTAATCCTAATCTTTGGCATTGATTCTTAGGCTTTGAAAGCGCGAGCGTTGTTCCTGGATTGTTCTTAAAATCAAATCCATGATTATTCCTCATTATAATCTTTGGTGATTCCTTATAACAAATCTTTGGTGTTGGCTTATCCTAATTTCGTGTTCTTAAAATAAATACTTCATCTACTGTACATTTAGCACCTCCTCCTTATAATTACTTCCTTCCCTACCTTAACTATAATATTATATCGGAGTTGTTGCATATTTTGAAACAACTCCGCCGTTGATGGTGGATAATATCAGTGCGGCTACGTAAGCTCCTTCGGGTATTACTAAATCTTGTGACGTTACGTTTTGTGGGGGGCGAACGGCATAAAAAGTTGGGTAGTGCAGCTAGCGTGGCTATTGCCAACATTACTGTTCATAAGGAACTAGTCAATACTTTCTGGGGATATGTTTCACTTTCACTGTAGATTTATTGATGATATTTTTTACATTATAGACATGTCTGAAATTACTGATTTTAAGAAATGGCTTGATTCTAGATTTAAGCATGATTATTTAAAATTTACTCATAAGTATAGCGATTCTACAATTGATTTTCTAGATGTAAAAGTCCATTTGTCTAACTCTAATTGTAAGCTTTCTACAACCTTATATACAAAACCAATGAGTAAGCAATTATATCTTCACTTCAATAGCAACCATCCTAAACACACACTTACTTCATTGCCGTACTCTCAAGGATTAAGAATCATCCGAATTTGTTCCGAAATAGAAAATAGAAAGCTGCTTGTACAACAATTAATTTTAAATTTTAAAAAAAGAGGATACCCAGAAGACATCTCAACAGACGCGTTCCATAAATTGAGTAATTTGAACCGGGATTCGCTACTCCTCCCAAGAAAGAAAAAAATTCAACACTACATCTCCAATTTCAACCCCAGTCTGAAAGAAATTATACCCGTAGTCTCGATGAATAATTATGCTTATGAGAATACTGTATTTTTTGGCCTTACATATTTTAATTGTATAAAAGGTTTAAAAAAATTCGTATTGCAAGTTATAACTAATGAGTTTAAACATTTGGGAGCAGAGCTTAGAATTCAAGCATCTAAATGTGAGATAAAGATAGCCTCAAAAAGAACAAAAAATATCTCTGAATTATTCAAATGAATTTTAGAATACATATGTACACTGTATTATATTATACTCAGTTCACGCCAGAGTTGCTTTAAGTAAGTCTGTTATACTTATAGGTAAGTACTTACAATTAGTTTTTGTCGTCTGAATTCTGAGCAGTACTTTAGCTAGTTACAATCAATAACTTCAAGTTTTCATACAAGTACTTACAATTAGTCTACCTTGGGAATTACACTCCTCTCACGCTCGAATTTTGAATAGGGCTTTCTCAAGTTTCAATCAGTAGCATCAAGTCAATCTCATACTATATACCTGATTTGTCTGTTTTAATTTTAACTGACTTTTTCTAATTATTCCATTAGACAAATTGTTCTACGTATTTTTGTGAGCACATGGTAACATTATTAACTCAAAAATTCTGTTGATTACATTATATAATAATTATTATATTGATACTCAAATTACTGTGACTATATATATGTATACACATAATCATGAGCTTCCGTAATCTTAATTCACATTGTGTGGCTAATATACTGTGGATTGCTTTTTCAGATATTTTTTTGATTGATGCGTGGTCCTGTTAATTCAATTTGTAAACTACTTCCAGGACTTTTCTAACTCAAGGTCACTACTTTAACTATTTTAACTAAGTTCAGATTTCTAATATCTTCTCGCTTATTAATTTAATTTTAATCATGATATGAATTGAAGATTTGTAATATATTCACGCTTATTAATTTAATTTTAATTCTACCTCAATGTCCTAATGAATGTCATTTTTTCTTCACAGCCTGATGATGCAAATAAATATGCGAAACTAGTCGCTTGAGTAAAATCACATCAGGGCTGTCCAATTCACATTTTTACCAGTGGTTGCCTTTGGAATATTATTATCTAACTGTAGGTACTGTTAAATATCTTCTTATTTCTAACTCGTTCTGATTCAAATTTTTGACGGAGTGTACTTGCTGAATACCGTTTAATTCTCTAGCTCACAAATATCTGCGGTCTGCTTCTGTTTTCACAGATTCAATTTGTTCGGAACATACGAGGAAAAGTTCCACAGTCGTCGGATCATTCCAGTAGCTTCTTCAACGTCGTTAACATTCCAAATGTAACCGGTTTGCTTCAACGATGATACATATTCTACTTATTTCTTAGTTAGGAAATTATGCATGAATTTTGTGGACAAATGCTTTAACTCGTTCCATGAAATCGATAACAGGGTTGCAGTGATGAATAAGTGCCATATAGTTACATTTTTCCCATTGATAGCATTCAATACTGTCTGCTTCAAGTGCTAAGATCTTCAATAACTGACAATTTGGGGTCTCTGAACCTATGTTAAATATCTAGGAGGACTGTTGTACATCAGTTTTTCTAGCTAAGCTGCAAGTTTAGTAATTTCTCCAGCCGCTCGAAACAAATTCTAATATTTTCACGTATAATGCATAAACAAGTCTTACGATGTCCACGTGGAACCGTACATACGGACTGAAGTGGTCACAGAAGAGCAAATTTTGATCATCCTGTACGCAATTCCGGATGCTGATTCAGAAACGCTTGATGCAGTTCTTGCACAGACAGATATACCAGCCTTGTGTTTACCGGCTATCGGGTGCCCACGTCGTTTTTAACTAACACGAGATCACGCTTTCTGGAAAGGATGCTACTGTTCTGGTTGTGTAAATGATTTGACAGATTCCACTACATGTACACCTAGAATGTCGCTCGTCAGTTTTTTAGGGGGCTTTAAACTTGTTCCCTAATTCCGACGCCTACCGAGCCTCTTAGGTAGAACATTATAGAACACAACACATTATAGAACAACATTATAGAACACATATCTTGCAAATGTTTAATGAAAAATCTGGCGGGAACACTGATTTCTCAGCCGAGAGCTCATATGCTTCAGATGAATACTTTGACGGATGATGGTTGTGCAATAAATTGGAGATGGACGGAAGGACATTTCTCTCAGAACAATAAATTTAATAATTACAAGAAGCAAAATAATAGTTTAGTAGTTAGCTGTTGCTAGTCGAAGTCAGTTGAAGTCCGTCAAAACGTTTCTCGCGTGCTCTTTAAAGTCATAAATTCCTTGGACAGCGTGTCACAAACTTTGCAATTGTTTGCAAAGTTAACGTCACATTAACTTAAGCAATTTGAAAAATCTTGATTTGACAGCTTTTAAATTAATTTATATTTATTTTCCAACACAGTTGCGGTGAAACAGTTTGTCTTGTACAGAAGAAGTTTTGTTTATTTTCTGCACCCGTATTTCCGAATCAATGAAGGAACTTTCAGCAGATTGTCCAGTAATTGATGCCTCCTGAAATGATAACAAGCTGCTACTGCAACAACTGGATGATTGCGATGTCTTTGGGTATGCGAAATTTTATATCGGTTTCTTTCTCCAACGGATGTCTACCAGCATCTTTGAAACGTTGTTTTTTGAAGGTTTTTTTTCAAACTTTTCCAGATGTAGAAGAGCTTGGCTGATTATCCAACTGTTCAGTCGAAGCTGCTCGACAAGCTGTTTCAGAGGGAGATTTGTAACAACCAGAGCTTCTGTTGGGGACAAAATTCTTGTCCCGTCCCCAATAATAAGTCCTATATATATATATATATATATATATATATATATATATAATATTGTCCCCGGTCCCGAAAATCGTGGCATGTGAACAAAATTCCTGTACCGTCCCGATAATTACTGAAAACAGTTGTCGACATTCTCCTACCAAAAATCGGAACATGAGGAAAATTTCGTACAAAAAATATTTGTACCAAACACAAAAAACACATAGAATGGCTCCAAGATTCTTCCTTAACTTTTTGAGCAACAAGCCTCATTTTCTACAACCTAAAATCGAATGTCTTACATTCGGTGAAATAGTGTTCACAGAATAGTTTACTCATGAGCATTAAAACTGAAACGTTATCCTTGTTCTGCTATGCTTGCTCGTCCCGTCCCGTTATATACTCGACCAAAAAGCATGTTCCGTCCCGAATATAGTGGGGACAATTTGTTTTGTCCCCGTCCCGTCCCTAATATAATGGGACAATATTTTTTTGTCCCCGTCCCGTCCCTGATATAATGGGACAATGTTTTTTGTCCCCGTCCCTGATATAATGGGGCAATGTTTTTTTGTCCCCGTCCCGAATATAATGGGGACAATTTTGTTGTCCCCGTCCCGTCCCGAATACGACATGGGGACAATTATTTTGTCCCCGGGGACGTCCCGTTCCGGCCCCTCCAGTGTCCCGACGGGACGTCCCTGTCCCCGGCAGAAGCTCTGGTAACAACAAGGAACTCAAAAATTTGATAATGTGGTTATTCCAACAATATAATATTGCACACACAATTTGCTCACATTCTCGTGACTCAACTTATTTCTTCCCGGAACTTTAAAATGTCCAGTCTTGCCAACAGGGCTACAACATTGATTTTTACCATCGTAACGCTTTTGTGTTCCAAACGCAGAAATATAAAACAACAACCGCTTTAAATATACTATGAAAGAACTTACAGCAATAACCGTCAACTGCGGTACTAATACTATCCAGTGGTTACTCCTATTTAATGAATACTTTTAAAACTGCAGCTAGAATAACTATGATAAACATTGTTCAGTGTGAACTTAACTTTGTTGAGTAATTACGTGCAAGTTAAAATATGAATGAAAATCGAAAATGTAAATGAAATAGAACAATTCCATGAAATATTCTTGACAATAAACCGTTATTCCATGAGTCATCCCGTGAAATCGGCAGCTTCAAATTAGCTGCCGACCTACTGTATGTAGAGGTTGCAACCCGAATTCATGACTATACCCTTTGACTTCATGATTTAGTCATGTGTACAAGGCTTGCCAGTATAGACTTTGTAACAACGTTTTCAATTTTATTTAAAACTAATCTACGTACGATAAGCAATACATTGACGGAATAGTGGAAATACTACTTGCATACTGTGAAGTTCACTTATTTATTTGTTATATTTTCGCTTACATTACCCATAATTCTCTCCCGTTGTCGGACCCGGTTGTCTTCAGGACTATCGACATTTAGCAGTTTGACAGATTTTACATCCCACAAGTAATTATACTGCATGTGCAAAAAGGTAAGACATACCTCTGTAAATATTTATTTAATTTTATTTTTCCTAAATTAAATGACACATGATGACTGTAAAAACCTAGATTATATGGGACAGTAAGCTTTATCATTATATTGTAAATTTTCTTGAAGAACCCATTATTACAAATACAGTATGTCACAAGTATTACTTAAAAAATTTAATGGGCTATTACCAGAAAATTATAATGATGCATGTCAAGCGTAATATCAAACCTGCAACCAACAAAAAATTCCCTTGTTATTTCTAATGACATTTCAAATGATACCTAGTGTGTATTTCAACTAATTGCTCTCACAGCGTAATAATTGATATTTATGCCAACAAGAACCATTTACTTGAAATTTAGACAGACGTTTTATTCTTCCTCAGTCGCAAGTCCTTGAAGTTTTCATTATTTAATTTTTGTTTACACATACAATTGTACACATTTTTTCCACGGAATTAGTATTATGGTCCTATTATTGAAAAATAATTTTCTTAGAAACTTTTTTATCTTGTAGTAAATTTCAATTTACCCTTTAGGGAATGTCCTACATGCGACATCGTGTGTTGTTATATATTTGTTTGTTCAAAAAAATATTATTCAACATGACACGTTTATTAAGAATATGGGCTTTTTTATCTCATGCCAACATGTGTCTCACTATTGGACAAATGGAAAACATCAATTTGCAACCAATCACTGACGCGTTTCAAAACTGCCTTATATTCATCTTTCAAATGGCAGCACCAATTGACTACAGTAAAATCCAGGTACCATTCGTGCTCACCATGTATCCACTGGAAAGAGTAATGTTTAATTACGATGAAATGGAATGGGGTTCCCTATTGGAATCCTTAACTCCGGTTCAGCCACAAATTTTACGAAGGGGGAGTACTTTTAAACTCCAGTTCTTAAACTGCAATGCTACATTCATTACAACTGGTAATTTCATCGAAGGTTCAAAATTTCAATCTTCACTTGACAAGGACGCCCTTTTCCAATATGTGTTTGAAACTTTCTACTCCGAAGCCAGATTCAACCAATTGGTTATGATAATCACACATACCTCTACAATCACAGGTTTCATCAGGAAAATTATCGAAAATATCCGAGTAAATGTGTTCCATGGGCAATTGTTCGTTTTGTTTCCAGTTTTTGTGGCCCAGCACCAAAAGTATTCGGGCTATTACGCTTGTTGGTATTCTGATAGATGCCTGATTGGATTTGACTGCTCCTCCCCGAGCTGCACAGGGTCTATGAAACATATTTTTAATTCTGTGACGAATTGGGGAAGAAAAATCATACCGTACACCAAAAAATGGATCAGCATCCACAGCAGACCTCAAAAGAATCTTGGAAGTCCAATCCAACGCAGGAATCCGTGGACACTTCACCAGACCTTGCATTTTGTCTTATTTGACTTTGTGGATACAAATTACACTGTAGAGTCAAGTCATGGAAATACAGATCAGCCAATATATATTCATGTAAAGGACATCAAAGATTCATTCGCCCACTTCCAACAGTTTCCAGTATCCTACACGTCAGGGTTTAATTTTATCACATCGGATGCCGTCACTGCTCCGACGTTCGAAGTTAGTTTGTACACAAATCCGCTAGAGCTGACCGTTTGGCTTTGCCTATGTGGTACCGCATTTGCTGTTGCTGTAGCACTGGCCTCTGCATTATTCTCTTCATTAAAGGAATCCTTTTTCGAAGTAGTATTCGGACTATTTTCAACCTTGGTGGAACAAGGTTGGGACACTGGGAAAATTCAGTCTGGGACTTTCAAGTCAAAGTTGAGAATTTGGATCGTCGTAAGTTGGCTCCTAACTGGAATTATTATTTCCAATGGGTATAAGGGCCTACTGAAAACAATATTCTCTACTCAAACCGTATTCACCACGAGATGGCGGCGCCTGGATCAAATTCAACATTTTGTTTGGCTCCTTCCCGCGGGGAACCTTTTTAAAGATGCAATGTGGATGGTTGACGATCGCAATCCTCATGATGACACAACTTGGGATTATTGCAGCGATAAAGAAGGGATTGCAACGTTAGCCAACGGCGATAATGATTATGTTTATTTACATTCAAGGATTAAGATTTGGGAGACAAAAGATTTGGATCCAGTACGCCCTCAAAAAATTCGATGTGTGCCTAAAAAACAATTGGATGTAGTTATTATAAGGAACCTCACAATGAAGAGAACTGCACTTGTTGTGCACTCCTTTGCTTTTGACTACTTCTGGAGAAGGGTTACGACCCTTATGGAAGGCAAACACCTGAAATTTGCTCACAACCGTAAAATTAATGATCCCTTTTTGAGGAAGCCTATGTTTGTTTACGTTTATAACCCACTTGTGGAGGAATACAATTACCTTGGGTGGAGAGCTCATGTAATGATGAGCAGTGGGCTGTATTGGATTTGGGAAGAGTGGGATAAGATACGGTTCCCCAAAAGGGTCCCAAAGGTCAAACCAGATATATGGAGAGTGAAGGCATTGTCACTGGACAGCTCTTTAATCCTTGCGCTTTACATTTTTCTATGGAGTTCCTTGGCATGTGGTTTGGTTTTCATAATAGAGGTTGGCTATTCTGTCAATGTTAAGCAAAGCAAATAAATGAAAGATTCTAATAATTATTGTAGATATTTAAACAATATTCACATTTTAAGTAGGTTTGGAGCAATATTGCAAGTAAGCCAATTTAATCCAACAGTGCCCAACGAGATATCCTGTAAGCCTGTAATAATATTATGAATTATTTATTTTTTGTTGGACATTATACTTAAAACTGATTTCCACAATAAAATACGCTGAAGTAGTTTTATGGGAATGTGTATGAGATGGTTTGTTGACATACAGATATAAATAATTATGTATATTATGATTATATCAAACGTTGTATGAGTATATCTGCATTTTGCACTGGGACGGACGAATATGTCCAATATAGCGATAACTCCCTTACAAAGGCGTCCGTTATAACAATATTTTCATGTAGTTAATATATAGCTACAAAAGTATGCATTGCAGGGTTCAAATGAAGTAAGAACAACGAGTATTAAAATAATGTTAAATAAGCAGGCTCTCACAATGACTCAAAGCAATTTATAAAAATGAGCAAGTGTGAAGCCTCCCTCAATACTGTAATCTTGCCAATCCAGTTTATTCCTTCGTGTTAACAGATGTACATACGAGCCGAGGAGTAGTATCATTTGTTAAATTATAATAAGTTCACCTGAACTTCCCTGCCTCAACATCCTTTAAAGAACAATAATTGTTTCCCAGGCTCACATTGAGGAAAACAAAAACAAGAAACTGGATCCAATATTTTTTAACCCAGAGCCTCATGCTAATGGCTGATGTTTGTTGGAATTACCCTAAGAACTCTCACGGGTACGTAGATCTTTCTCAAGTTGTCCCGTTGATCTTAAAAGTGTCACTGTTTTTGCAGATAAATACATGTTTCAATTGTAATATACATAGTTTGTAGACTTAACAACTGTGGTACTTATTACAGACACAGGTGACACATGTTGTCTTCAGTTTTTAAAACTATGACGTAAATAATTTGGACTGGATGGACGCAATCAGCTGATCAAGATTTTGCTGCAGATGTTTCCTCCCAAATTCTCTGAAAAAAATCAGATGCGAAAATTCAATCTTTTAAGGTCCGAGTTACAAAATAAAGAGAATGAAAAATGCTACAAAAATGGAGTTGGATTCAAAAAGGCAAAGGTTCTTTTCTACATGTGCTTGATTTGAATATCATATTGAGTCGGCTTATCGATACCTCAGAGTTGATTAATGGAATCTTATGTAGACTTATATGCTCGAACTAACGTTGCGAGAAAATTCAAAAAAAAATCCAGTCTCGTACGAAGGAATTCGTTTTGTTTCCGAAAGTTGGAACACAAGAAAACTATTCAGGCTACTACATTTGTTAGCTTAGTGCTAGATGAATGACCGGATTTAATTCGTCCTCCATCAGCTGTTGGGATCGAATGAGACAAGTTTGTAATGTTGTCACATTCGAAGTTACTAGACCCGGCAAGGTCGAAATTAGTTCATACATAAATCCGCTAGAGATGGCGGTTTGGCGCTGCCTATCGGGCGCCACATTGATTGTAGCTGTGTTGTCTGACTGTTTTCCATTCGTTTAGTATACTTTCCAATGGGTCTTCTCAAAACAACATTCTCAGCTTAAAACGACTTTACCACGAAATGATTGTGCTCACTGATCGGCAAAATTTTTGAACTCGGTCTCGCACTCATGAGTGATGGGAGCCTCTAAATGGCACTCAGAACTCACTCAGGAACTCAAATTGTGGATCAAACAAGAGCTCGCACTCGCACTCATGAGCGCCAATAACAAAATCTTACACTCAGGAACTCCGTAGCAAAGTAAAAAATCATCGCTACGCGATAATTTGAGGCTTCGCGCAGGGTGGCGTCAGCTACCGCCGTCAAAGCAGAATGATTTTTGAGTTTTTTTTCGAGATTTTCGAATTTGTTTCGAAAAAACTATCGGGCCTATTTCAATAAAGCAATAAGCAATAACCATTACTATTTACACAAGAAATATTCACAAAAAATTTCATTGAAATAAATTCAGTAGTATTGGAGATAATTGTCATTTGACTTGAAGTACAAAATTTCAAGAATTTATTTCTCGAAATCTGCCCAACGATTTCAGCCAAATACGAACTCAGGCTTACGATCGACACAAGTAATGTCCGTTAAAAATTTAATTGAAACCGCTCCATTAGTTTTTGAGATATCGTGCGGTAGGACACACGGACGTACGAACAAGTCTATTTAGGGGGCTGACGCCACCCTTAAAAAAACGTCACTTCAGTGAATCAGACAAATAAATACGTAATGAATCAATAACTGGATATGCTTCGATAAAGCTCACATTGTTAACGGAAACGAAATCATCAACACTCTTATTACACGGAAATGTATTATTTTTGTAAGGTCAGATGGAGGCAACATGCATTCTGTTAGGGAATATGAGTTCCAAATACTGCCCCCACACTCTCGCTCAATGACGGTGATCTATTTTTATGGCACTCGACCTCGTAAAACTGAGTTCTGCTCAGAATGCCGCGGTCTCGCACTCGGCACTCATATTTTGAGTTCTGATTGCGAGGTGAGTGCGAGTTTTGCTCTCAAAACTCGTGAGTGCGCCGATCAGTGATTGTGCTTGAACTTGATCCAAATTTGATTTTTTTCGTACCTTCCAGATGGAATTCAGCTTGGTCAACCAAAGCCCTTTCTTTGAGTTGATACTCTAAGAATTTTGAAATCCTAAGGAGCCCTCGCAGCGGCAAATTATTTATATTCTTGAGAAAAACCCCGTACGTACAGAAAAATATGGAAAACTCCTAAAATAGTTTGATTGCTTCGGTTCCCGGAGAATGATGTAAAAGTCAGGTAAAAAATTTGGAGACCAAAGGCGTTATCCACGAAGAGTTCACTAATGCTTTCATTGCCCGCTTTTCCCTAGAGCTCCTTCGTAAGCAATTTGGTTTTAATTGCAGAGTTGCATCGACAAAAACATCCTTCAATTATGAAGCTAACTATAAACATGGTTGCTTTGAAGTTAAATATTTTGTGCGCTTCAAAAATAAAACTGTAATGTTCAAAATGGGTTCAGCTACATTCAAAAAATATGTAAAGCAATCCCTGTGAGTTTCAAAAATACACTTGATTCATTTTGGGACTTAACGTATAGAGACGTGTATGAGCTCTTGAAATTAATGAATTTGATAGGTAATTAAACCGCTACTGTCAGGTCAGGACATTCTCAGGCGATAAACAACAGAAAAGAAGAAAGCCCTACGGGATTAATTATTACATTGCAAAGCAAGAGAGTTTCGAAATAACCTCAGAATAGCAAAATACCCAATGGCGGCTGAAAGCCATTGTAAACAATCGCTGTACTTTTGCACATCCTGTTTGTTCCTCCTCATTATGAGTCTTCTGCCTCTATGTCAAATTCTAATTAAATAATGTAACTTCATCAAAAATAACCACTAATTGCTTCTCAGACCCAGCATCACGTAAACAAAAACAAAACAATAAACCGTGTACCATGCCCTGAGTCTGTACGTCTGTAGTATTAGCCCTACAGTCCTCACTATATAAATGTTGACAGGCTGATATTGGAGAGTATATTGTTTGGAGAAAATTACGACCAAAACATTCACAATGGGCAGCCTAGATCTTCCCCAAATCGTTAATTTGACGACAAAAGTTGCACCCTTTATACAAGCTTACGATTTTGAAGTTTACGATATTGTTGGGACCGTGGCTCTGTTCCAGAAATACAGGCCCGTTGTGTTTGCCATAATAGGGGTGTACTTGACCGGCGTATATTTCGGGCAGAAGTGGATGGAACACCGACCGGCTTATAATTTAAGTACTCCTTTATTTTTTTGGAATGCCAGCCTCGCTTTATACTCCATCATTGGTACGATTAGGGGGCTTCCAGAAGTCCTGTACCTTCTGTCATTACCAGATGGGACGTATTTGTCAGTTTGCGCCGGGTAAATAGCGTTTTTTTAGTATTTTTTGTTTATTTCCATGCTAACTAATGGGGGTTGCACTCAATAGTAAGAAATCTCCACGTCAATTTTACGCACTCTTGTCGTTTTGCGTAAGTTTAAATTTTTACCTTATAGAGGGATTTTGATAATTTGTGAAAAATTTTAGGATACCGTTTACTTGAATGTTTTTAACCGATTAATGCATTTACAGACTTCCGCATAACTACGTGGCATCCTTTTGGGCAATGGTGTTTGCACTTTCAAAAATAGTTGAATTGGGGGACACCGCTTTTATAATTCTGAGAAAACAGAAGCTCATTGTACTACACTGGTAAATTAATTACATCCTTATGCGAAAATATCAAATTCTTAGTGCCCAAAAAACTTGTTTGAGATGTGACATTTCTGATCGAATTTTTAAGGTTTCATCACGTCGCAACACTGGTGATGTTCTGGATCGGTTATGAAAACTATGATCCTGCGGGACGCTTCATCATTTTAAACACCTTCGTACATTCCTTCATGTACTCCTACTATGCTCTCAAGGTACACCCAAAATTAATTTGGATGCGGTACACACGAATAGAATAATTACGATAATTTAGTAGATTTAAAATTCGCGCGAAATTTACTTTAAATAGCAGGATTAAGGACTTTAAGTATTGGGCCTGAATATCTGGCTAAAAATGTATTAAACCCCTTTATCCCAATGCAGGCAATAAAAGTAAAAATTCCGAGGAGGATCTCCAAGGCTCTGACAACACTCCAGATTTTACAAATGTTCTGTGGACTCTACGTTGTATTTTCCGCGCTCCTATTTGCCGGTAAATATCATTAATATCTCCAGTAATTACAAACCATTTTAGAATACATTTTAAAAATTGCACTGACATTCGAACTGCATTTAATATGCAACCTCACAATCAAATTGAAATAATAATTGCAAACACTTACCACAGCGATTTCATTTATGGAGCATTGGGCGAGGAAATTTATACAAATGTTCCTGTATATAGTTTTTGTGTATTGCGTTTAGTATAATATAATATCGGAATCTAAAACTTAATAATCCTTTGAATTTCAGTCCAGGGACGACCCTGCAGAAGGAACAAGAATATGGTGTACATATCGGTGTCGGTCATTGCAAGTTTTGCGATTTTGTTTATCCATTTTTTCAAGACCACTTACTACAGTCGCCACAACATCAAGAGCAAAGGGGAGTAATGTAGGTGTATGTAAATTTGTGGATGTTCTGTGGAAACATACTTAAACACCCGTGTAAATGGGAAATTGTTAAGCTTGAGATTTCATTAATATCAAACTGGAATTATTAATTACACAGATTTGATAGTTGTTATCATTATTATTTAATTTGTTAAAATTTTAAATTTGTAGACCTAAAATACAATTTATACTCTACTAGCATGCAAGCCATCCACCAAGGTGGATGGGAAAACTGGGATTGCAATTATTTGTAAATCATAAAAAACATTTAATAATATATAATTATGCCGTTTTTACATAAAAGGCTGTTCTTCGTTTAAATAAATGCAGCGGATCCTTTAAATCTCCAACCCGTTTCGATTGGGTAAAATCTGTGACAGAAACCAACGTCGTCGCTTATTAATATATTCTTTTCATTACATACCTTAGAAAAAGCTAAAATCAAAAATTTAATTTTTATTTTTAAAAAACCTCCTTTAAGGGGGTCCACTCTGGACTGGTCAGGGTAAAACAAAAAACAAAGGCCCTCAGATTCCATGCAGAAATGCCTTTCTATTTATTTGACAATTTTTATATTATTTTATATTTTATTTCAAGTGCCCTGTCACTGACCTGCATAAGCAATGGCTTAATATTCACTGTTTTACCTACATTTCGTAGGTTTTTGAAATAACTTCATTGTTGTATTGGTTGTATCTGTAGTCACAAATAAACATCGCATGCAATTGGCGGCGTAGCTAGATATAAAACACTTAAGAAAACTAAACGCATCATACTTTGTTAGCAACATTTCCACAGACTTTGGTCAAAATAGGATTAGTTGTTTTTTAAAAACTGAAGCCTCTCCTTTTACTATTTTAGAATTGTTCTCAAACTTTTGAATAATGTTTGATTATTAGACGTGAAACATTCAATCTTGGCTTACAAAAATTAATTATTTACCCATGGACCAGGAAAGGGTCAAATTATTTTTAATAATCCAGAACGCTGTTAATGCATGATAGCTACATCATTTTAATTACTTGTATGTCTGACATGCGTTGGTGGACCCCAAAGTTACTCTTATATTCTACTTACTCTCCTACCCAAAGTTAAAATTTAATCGTGGTGGTTAAAAGATGATTAAACTGTACTAATATTCAAATGCGTACGACAATAAGCAAGTGGTAGTTGATTTGACACACATTCCAATATGCAAGGTAGTTACTTGTTTAACATTATGGTACTTCTTTTCTCTCTGTTTTAATTTTTACTGCTTTGTAATCTAAAATAGTAATATTTTAAATATATATAGCCATCCACCAAGGTGGATGGGAAAACTGGGATTGCAGTGATTTGTAGATCATAAAAACATTAAACTTCACAATATATAATTAGGTCGTTTTTACATATAAGGCTGTTCTTCGTTTAAATAAATGCAACGGATCCTTCAAACCTCCAACCCGTTTCGATTGGGTAAAATCTGTGACAGAAACCAACTTCGTCGCTTATTAATGGCTTTATATATTTTTTTCATTACTTTCCTTGCAAAAAGCTAAATTAAAAAATTTGTTGTTTTTTTTAAAAAACCTCATTTAAGGGGGTTCAACTCTGGACCGGTCAGGGTAAAAAAAATATCCCTCAGATTCCATGCAGAAATGCTTTTCTATTTATTTGGCTATTTATGTTATTCAAAGTACCCCGTCACTGACCTACATAAGGAATGGCTTGATATTCAGTTTTACCTACATTTCGTAGGTTTTTGAAGTAACTTCAGTTTTATTGACTTTATCTGTAGTCACAAATAAACATCGAATGGAATTGGCAACACACTCTTAAGAAAACTATAAGCATCCTACTTACGTTAGCAACATTGCGACATACTTTGGTCAAAAATAATATTAGGTGTTTTTTTAAAAACTGGAGCCTCTCCTTTTACTATTTTAGAATTGTTCTCAAACTTTTGAATAATGTTTGATTATTATACGTGAAACACTCAATCTTGGCTTACAAAAATTGGTTATTTACCCATGGACCAGGATAGGGTCAAATTGTGTTTAATAATCCAGAACGCTGTTAATGCATGATAACTACATCATTTTAATGAATTGTATGTCTGACATGTGTTGGTGGACGAAAAAGTTACTCTTAAATTCTACTTGCTCTTCTACCCAAAGTTAAAATTTAATCGTGGTGGTTAAAAGATGATGACTGATCATATTAGCCAAACTGTACTAATATTCAAAGGCGTACACAATAAGCAAACGGTAGTTTGATTTGAATTAACCACACATATTCCAATATTCAAGATAGTAACTTGTTTAACATTGCGGTATTTCTTTTCTCTCTATTTTAATTTTTTCTTTGTAATCTAAATGGTATTATTTTGTGTTGACTTGAACAGGATTAAGTTGCAGTAACACTTGGTTACCATAACTTTAGCCTGTTAAAGTAAACAAAAAAGAAATGTTTAAAAAAAGAATAGCGGTTCGTATTTATTTCATTCGAGCAAAAATAAATGCTTTAAAATAAAAATCAAAGCATTTTTTAACCGCAATGCTTCAACATGTCACGTACATAAGTGACGACTGCCATCATCATCATCATCATCATCATCATCATCAAGACGACCTCTTTCAAATTAGTATATAGGATGGTTTATTTACTAATCAACAAATACCCCATTTTAGTGAAACAGCATCATTCAAATGTGATTTCTGCATGAGCAGACTTGCATTTTATATTTTGAGCTATGTACATGAAAATATATAGTGGCAATTTTCTATCCAAATACCCTGACGGGTTTATGGTTAGGGACCCCGCCGTACCACTCTGGGATCTGGTCCCTGGGAAGGTACTTTAATAATTTGGGCTTCCAAACTTCCTTATTGTATCCGTACACTTCTATGTGGCTTCCCAACGCTCCCACTAGAGGCCGCCCCAATCGCCAGACTCGGTCCCATAAATAGTTGGCTAAAATCAGAGTTAAAAAAATTATTCTCGAACCACGTTTAAACTACATACGAAGTCGTGCTTTCTTTTGTACACATAACAAGGATCGTAGAAGTGGCACATTAATTTTAGACCGTACCGTTGACCATCCATGCTTCTTTTAAGTACCCACTTTCAACGAGTCGCTCCAAACTTAAAAATTTTGACAGAATGAACTGAACGGCTAAAAAACAAATACAAATAAATGAATAATACAACTTTTTAGGAAATTGCAATAATTAGAAATATGCCTTGAACACCCAGTTTGGAAATATGAAAGTGAATTTAGTTACTTCTTAAATGGGTAGCTTGCCGAAGGCTAAACTTGTCCAAATCACAAATACAGAAAACTTGCTTCTCTTGGGATTTGATCGCCGACTCTTTAAATCTTAGGAACATTTGATCACAGGCCACGTCCATGGCGTACGCAGTTTCGTTATCTTTTTCTAGAAACTTTCGAATATCCCATTTTCCAAGCTCGAAGACCCATACTGAAATCATAATAATTAGTAATGTTAAAGTAATGTTAGAATTGATTCAGAAATGTACTCAAATGTTTCAAAACACGTTTTAATGTTGGAGTTCCATCTTCATCATAGCCGCTGAGATAGTACGGGAAATTTTCCTGAATTATTGGTGGAGAATCGTATGCTAAAATTTCCTGCATGGATCAATATAAAACAGTTACAAATCAAAATGTAAATAAAGCGTACATGCGAATATCCTGCACCAAAACTCTTTACGTAAACTCACTGAATTAAGTAAATGTAGCAGCGAAAATAGGAAATAATTTTGGGGTAATATAAAACTCACCGCATCTGTTAAATTGTGACCGTCCGCTGTCCAGGTTCCCCATACAAAAATAGTCAAATAAAATATAAGGTACATTTTGAGTAATTAATTTCAGTAGCGTGGATAGTGCTCCTATGTTTCTAACTTCACTTCTAACAGCTCTCTGAAGATTATATCTGTCCAGACTTGTTATATTTACGAATCGGAGTTTGAAAGAGGCTTTGCAAAGCATATGTCCTTATAAAGGAGTGAGCAATGACTAATTTAGAGGAAAGAGCAATTATGTTTGCTGCTTATATCTGTATTTTTAATCTTTTTAGAATAGTCCATGAAATGACAAATACTGTATACTTATTTGTCAACAACTAATTTACATTATTTTTAAACCTGATGAAAACCTCACAGGTACTATAAGAATTATGTTCATCCTTTTCCATTAGCGAAATATACGCTATATGTTCCTTCAGCTAAACGGGTTTAGTAGAGACGTGTACTTTTATTTTTAAAATTAATTGAACTGGCTCTATATTATGTCAAACTGAATTTGTAATAGCAAACAAGGAAAGTGAACATCTTCGTGGTTATTTAACTTGAAAACTTGAGGGAATGGGATGCATGTTTCCATACTGTTTTGATATTACGTAAGATCCCTTTGGAACACGTAGACTAGTAAAGCCAGTCAGTATTCGTATTTTACAAATACGAATTATATTTTGTATGCTCTCGTAGGTATGGCTTTTAATTGTGTTTGCGCTTTTAGAACTTTTACGACACAAGGGCAACAACATCAAGGAATTTGTTGACGATTTTTCATTTCATCTGTGGAGAAGTTTACGCTGTCGAAGATGATAGTTTCCTCCATGCAATATCTAAAATGCTATGCAATCGAATGTGACAAATTTTAGTCGGAGGGATGCCAGAAAACATGCACAAAGGAATAAGGGGTGATAGGAGACACTGCCCTTTCCGAAAATAATCTGGGAGGTACGTGCTTTGCATGTGCCGATCCCATATCACAAAAATTAATTTAAAAATGCTGAATTTTCCAAAAGCTCCATATCATCCGTAACCATCAAAATAAGTCAAAATTACAATACAACGGATTTTTTCCTAAATTTATCGTAAAATATGTTCAAGCAATTCTTTCCAGGGATCTACAGATCTCGTCTTTTGAAAACCCGTACCAGGATGCAAGATGTGACCGAAATGCAGGTAAGCTCACCCGCCCTGTAATTTCAGCATATCAGGTGATAAACACATACAAAAGCATTTACTCTTTATATTCTCAAATATTTTCCAGACCTAGAGTAAATTACCTCGAAATGTGCAACGAGCAATACCCAAAAGACCCCATCGTATTACCGAAATGGTCATAACTTGATTCTATATCAACGCTCAAGGTTAGCAACTCTCGAAAGCCCCGAGCAGAGGGATCTATATTGGGTGAATAGACCTCAGTTAAGATGTGTGTGATTGATAAATAGTCAATAGTTGCTATGTCATTTCATGTCTCAACATATAATTAAGCCACAAGTAATTAATAAATAGTGGTAACCCGATCATCCTTCGAATGCTGATATTGACCTAGTTCTGCCAAAGCCAAAACCTTTCAATCATTAAGCTGGCATTTTCCAGGTAATTTACCTCACTGATATTAAGCCAGTTTCATGTTAGCGTGCCTGTTAGCATTTACTTGGAACTTACAGACGACAGACAACAAAACAAAGCAGTCTTGCGAGAAGACAGATTTCCTTGGGTTAGTATATTCAAGCTGTGTCTTCCCTGGTCCAGATTTTCCCATTGGCTTTTAGACCGATTTCATTTAGTGAGCTTAATTTTTAAAAGTCCTTTGCAACCGTTAGGAATATTCACATATGGTACGAACCACATTTTGCATCACTACATAATTTCAGAATTGCGAAAGTTTAAAATGTTTTTAATAAACATATGTCATCGACGTACAAAATGCAACAATTAAAAGTGCGACTGAATTTAGTTCATGTGTGTATGCAATTTAACCGCAATAGCCATAGGCACTAAAGGCGTGGTCTTAGGATGGAAGTAACCAACATTATCATTTATTCCGGGTTTTGTTACGTTAACCCATTTTCACACTATTACTGCATACTTGTTTAACATGTAGCCTTGTTTTAGCTATAATCAACATCCTGGCTTATGAACAGAAAGTACATTTGTACGTTGTTCTACCATTCAAATTAATAGTTTATCTGGATTCAACAACTTCATTAAAGGCTATCAAGGAACTTATTTACAGAGTCATTGGAGAATTGGCAATAACTAACTTCATATACCTTGAACTGACAACCATAAAAATTATAAATTACGTAATTACTAATGTTACAAAATACATTACACAATTCTAGCTTATTTCTGTAAGATTGTAAAAACAGTAAGTAAAGTTATTTAAAGAAACTCTGGCTCCATTTTAGGGAAATAGTTTCGTTAAAATGCATTATGATTTCTGTATGAACAAACTTGTGGTTTAAATTGTGAGCTACATACATTGGAAGTTGTACTGGAAATTGTTTATCCTATTACCCGAACGGGTTTATGGTTAGGGACCCCGCCGTACCACTCTGGGATCTGGTCCCTGGGAAGGTACTTTAATAATTTGGGCTTCCAAACTTCCTTATTGTATCCGTACACGTCTATTTGGCTTCCCAACGCTCCCAGTAAAGGCCGCCCCAATTGCCAGACTCGGTCCCATAAATAGTTGGCTAAAAGAGAGTTACAGAGTTAAAAAATAATTCTTGAACCATATTTATACTACATACCAATTGTTTCTTTTTTAACACTACACAAGGATCCAAAAGCTACGCATAAATTTTAGGACGTACCATTGACTATCCATGCTTGTTTTAAGTACCCACTTTGAACGATTTGCTCCAATCTCAAAAATTTTGAAAGGATGAACTGAATTGCTGAAAAACAAATAATTATTGTAGAAATACATAAATAATTGTTCTTTAAATTATAATTAAATTAGATCATGTCTTGAAAATTCAGCTGAATTTCATCTATATGCGAAAGTCAATTTAGTTACATCTCAAATGGGTGGCTTGCCGAAGACTAAACTTATCCAAATCACAGATGCAGAGGAATTGCTTCTCTTGGGATTTGATCGCGGACTCTCTGAATCTGAGGAACATTTGATCACAGGCCGTCCATGGCGTACGCAGTTTCGTTATCTTTTTCTAGAAACTTTCGAATATCCCATTTTCCAAGCTCGAAGACCCATACTGAAATCATAATAATTAGTAATGTTAAAGTAATGTTAGAATTGATTCAGAAATGTACTCAAATGTTTCAAAACACGTTTTAATGCTGTGGTAAATATAATTGATTTTGTACATACTTGGAGTTCCATCTTCATCATAGCCACTGAGATAGTACGGGAAATTTTCCTGAATTATTGGTGGAGAATCGTAGGCTAAAATTTCCTGCAGGAGTCAACAAAAGTGTCAGCATTGTGCTTAAAAATATCACAAATTAAAATGTTCTGATGCAAATATACAATTTTGAGGTATTCAAAAACTCACCGCATCAGTTAAATTGCTCGCGTTCGCTGTTGAGATTCCCCATAAGGAAATAGCTAAATAAATTATGTAGTACATGTTGAGTAAGTCCAGTAGCAAGGATAGCACCTCTATGTTTGTTTCTCAGTACACTTCCAACAGTTCTATGAAGCGTTTCACCTGAACTAGATTTTTATATACGTGGGAATTGTTGTTGAATCGTTGTACTTTAAATGTCTGTGGGTTGAGTAGTCTCAATGGGAAGTATCTGTAATTATTCATTAGTTAACAATTAAATCGTATTATTTTGATCTGTGCCGGATAGAAACCTGATAGTTTAAAGTATTTTGTTTTTCTGTTTCCATCAAGGTCAAAAATAGTTTGTTTGCTAGCACTTCCCTGTGCTAAACGTGTTTTGTAGACAAATACATTTTTATTTTACAAAGTAATTGAACTATGCGTAGTATAATGTTAATCTTGAAGTGGGAAGTAGCAAAAAAAAGAGTAAACATCTTCGGCATAGTGTAATTTAGATACTTTATGCAATGTAACTAAATGTAATTTATTATAGTTATTGTGTCAATATAATGTCAGGTCTGCATAGAACACCTAGGACTAGTAAAGCGAGTCCAAGCATTTTTAAAAATCAAAGTACATTGTATGGGCTCACATTTATTTATTACATCATCTTGTTGTGCTAGGAGAGAGTTCACATTACAAGGGCAACAACTTGATGGGATATGTCAAGTTATTGTTGTCGAGGATGGGATTTCTTCATATGCATGTGAATAATATATTATGCAAATAATTACGGAAACTTACAGTCAGACGCATACAAACAGGCAGTCTTGAATGAGGGGTCAAGGGGACATTGTCCTTAACAGAAGAAGTGAGGATGCTATTCAGGTGTCAACCTCACTTATCTTAATTTAATTCAAAGATTTTGCGAATTTTCCAAAAAATAGTTGTCAACGCTGAACTCCAAATAAATTCAAAATAACATTGACAATATGTACGTTTGTTCTCATGTGGACGTCTCTACATAACAAAAAATGAAAGTGCATACACAAACAGCTCTAACAAATTGTTAAAGGCCTGCTAATATTTTTTCTCGGACATTTGCAAAAAAACCTTCTAAAACGCAATGCTATTTATCCGCTTTTTGTATTACAACTGGGAGGATGAGAACTGCAGGCGTAGCCCTGTATATAATTATACACAGTAATTTTACGACCTCCAGAGTGATTCTAAAATTATTTTAAATCATTCCCTTCCACCATATTTTGGGCGTTCCGAAGTGGCGACTTGGAAATATGAAAAACTGGAACGAGTTTAAAGCATTTCTTACACTTGGGCTCTATAGCTGGCGTCAGTGGTGCGTAAATATACAATTATTGCAATAAATTATGTTCGTGATCAGGGGCGGCGGAACATATAATTTTCGGGATATTACAATTATTACCCTACGGTGGGGTCCGGAAAACATTTCATTACAAAATTTAAAAAATAAGTTTAATTGAATTTTTCCAGTTAATAAAAAATCACAAGCAGTCGTACACTTTGTATTAGCAACACTCATTGTTTATACGTAACAACAGTTCGTCCAGAATTATCTGCAAAGCCTTAGTTAAGCTTTCGTCTCGCTTGACCTTATACATAATCTTTGAAACGCCTCAATGTTGCAAAACTTGTCTGCTGTTTTTGAGATAATTGTAATTTAGTTGTGTATAGAGTATTAAGAAGAGCTGCCTTTCCTTTAACCTACATACATCAAGAATTTTGTTATAGTGTATTCAGACCTCCCATGATGTACCAAAGATTCTCTAAGATTTTTCAAAATTTGTTTTATCTCCCAAAATTGAAAGGAAGTGAAGGACGGTCTGGATTATTTTAGAAAATGTCTGAATTTTTTGAGTTGAAATATTAGTTACTCCAATTTCATAATTGACTTTTAAAATATGTTTGAACAGTACGTTACAGAAAATTAAATTGATTTTTCAGGTTATTCAACAGGTCGTCGATTGAGAATATTGAGCATAACCTGTAGAAGTAGAGAAATAGTTTGTGGAAATTTATCTTTTGAACAAGAAGGGGGAAACTTTAGACTTTTAATTTCTTCATGGAATCACTCATAAAATCATAGCACATTGCTCCGTTTGTTGTGCTCCGCTATGAAGCCTATGGTTTCGGAATTGCTCTTGCTGTTTAAATCTTCTCAACACAATTTATCAAATATCACTGAAACGTGTTGCACAGTTGTCGATAATAAATCTGTCATTATTATTTCCCTACTATTATATGATTTACCTAATGTATGAAAAACTCAATATAAACCCAGACACTCTACGGATGTAATCAAGTCCAATACCTAGTTCGAACCGTCCTAGTGACCCGGAATCAAATTTTGCATTATGGCAAATTGTACCGAAATGATGCATGTGATCCAATTATAATGAAATTATTTTTCCATAAAACAAATTAACCGTCCCTTGCTTCTTAGTGCTTTTTACTGCTTGCTGCGGAAAATATGCATGTAGCTTTTTTAGTAACGCCAACCACGTAAACCAAGGATATTGTAACAATTCACGTATGTACATTTATTTTTCTTAGACTGTTTATTTGAATTTCCATTCATAAAAAGTTTTAGAGCATTTTCGGATACAAATTCCTCAGCCAAAGCATGGCTTCCACAATAAAAACAACTGCGCAGACAATAGTGCACCAGCAGTAGACGTAAAGCACGAGCATCAAAGAGCTATTCATAGATAACGGCTTCGGGGAAGTATCTCGTCGTGTTTTCATATGAAAAAACAGCCTCCTTGGAAACCTGATATTGTCCCACTTCTGCCAAAACCAAAACATCCCGCTGCTCAGCATAATCCTTGCTCGCCTCCCCACATAATTGTATTCCTCACTGAAGGCTCGCGTTATTTGCAAGTAATAGGGCCTGCGCAGAAAAGCGTCATTTAGAACGTCTCCATTGTGAGCAAATTGTAAGCCCTCTTCGTCCATAACCTTTTGAACGTGGTTCCAATAGTAGCCCAAGGCGAATGAAAACACGACCAAAGCAGTCTTGGGGGAAGACAGATTTCCTTGGATGAGGTAATTGAAACTGTCCCTTGCCACACATCTAAATTGCCGAGGGGACAAATATTTTGAGCTTCTCTGAAAGGTTGTTGAATCCAGAAAATTGTCCCTTTCACTTCTGTACGATGCACTGACGTCACTGGATCTACAGTGTCGGACGCATGTGTCATCGCTGGTATTTCTACAATGCCATTTATAACCTTCATTATAATCACCAGCTGGTAGGTAAAATATGAAGTCCTGGAGCTGGTCCAGGTATTGCCATCGGCTTGTAAACCGATTTTGCGTGGCAAACGAAGTTTTTAAAAGTCCTTTGTAACCGTTGGAAATGATGAGGCATAAGAAAAGCCAAATGATTGCAACACTCTTAGCAATCCTTGACTGGGACAGCTTATTCCCACGTTTCATAACTAACGTTCCCTGCTCCACCAAATTTGCACAGAGAGAGAATGCAACCATTAGGAATGCGATGTGTTTAGGCGTACCATATTTATGCAAATTAATCGTCATTGTCAAGGCTGTCAATGCCATGGAGAGTCCTAACGCTAGCCATACAAAGCGCTGTAAGGGATTTGCATAGAGCGATAGCCGAACCGTCATTGCCCTGACACTGTCCGAAGTTATAAAATTGAATGGAGTGGATTGGGCAATCAAAAATAGCTGCATTTGGGTGATGGGATATTCAAAAATAAATATTGTAGTTTCAGGCAAATCCGATCTACGAATTTTGGCAGATATCGAAACATTAGGGCCATGGTCTTCTATGAGAAAGTAATGCATGGTTTTCAGTATTCCCCAAGGATTGTCACGTCTCAGTGGGCTCCCGCTGAATGTACTTCGGGGCTCATTTTGACCCGAAAAATTTATTATTTGCAAGACAATTTTTTTCCCATAATTTGTCACTTGATTATATACGCCAAGCATTGTGTTCAAACAATCCTCTGAGGAACAGCGGAAATGCACTTTGCATTCCAGTATAAAATTACAAACATAATATCCGGAAAAATAAGCCCCAGTTTGTACATTCGCAGGAATTAGAATGAATTTTGGGACGGTTTGAAAGAATTTGTGTCTGTCGTGAACTATTCTATTCGCAAAAGGAATTTTGCTTTGTCCTTGGACGATTAGAACCAATTTCGGCTGAACATCAAAACTTATAGAGGCCCACAGTACATAGCGTGTCAAACGAGCCATTTCTTCTTTACCGTACTTATTTTGATGTCCTCCTGTGACCAACTCTCCTGTTGTAATAAAAGAGACGGCACAACGTAAATCCCTCCCTTTAAAGGTTCTATCGTGTCTAAGTTGTTCTCGCGGCCGAAAGTCTTTCTGATTTTCGTATATATATTTAAAGGAATATACGTTCAAAATAAATGGATAATGGATTTTGTTGTACCCAATGGGTTTGGATAGTTGAACAAAAGTTATGACACAGTCTGATAGCTTGTCTATTATGGGTTGCAGATTTATCCCCTCCATCACACATTCAAACGTACATTGTGGGAATGGTTGAACTCCGGAAAATTGTAAAACGAAAACTGCAATCCCCCGATATATTATCACATTGGAAGGATTCATTTTTACAGTTCAAAAAAAGCTAAACTTACCCTGATTTTTTTTCTGAAAATTTTATGCTTTGAAATAAAAAGACTGCGAAACTCTTTAGCAACAATTGTCGGTTGACAAAAAGGTTTATTTAAAAGCAGGCACTCAAATTGAGTTCTGTTTACAATTTTAAAACATTTGAAACTCATGACTGATGGTTTCACATGCTTCGTGTATGTATCTAATTTTAAGAGAACGATAAACAACATTAACAACAAGTGGAGTTTTAAACATCAGAAATAACAACTCTGAACGAAAATCCACACCTTTTAGGTCACCACAAATATTATAGTTTACCACTTACCTGCGATGCTTGAATAATTACACATGGATTACATTATTTCTGAACTTATTCCTATAAATTTACAATTGAGAAAACAAATCAATGGTTTAGTTTAACATAAAATAGCATCAACTCCATCAGGAAAACCCCAGAACACAACAACGTACTCCACAGAAATGCATACATCACTAAAACTAAGGAGGACTCCATGGATAAAGGTTTGACAACATCTCGGTTCTGGATATCATTTTGTGAGTATGTTGTAAGCATACGATGTCCTTGAAACCTGATTTTATCCCATTTTTCCCAAAACCAGTACATCCCACTACTCAGCATCAGAGCAGTGCGCCTCTCAACGTAGCTATATTTGTCGTCAAAGGTTTTAGTGACATATAGAGAGATCCCAGGTTGACCCAACTTATCATTATGGACATCCCTGTTGTGCGCAAACCTCACCCTACTTGTACTCATGACTTGACGGAAAATCTCCCAATAGAAATCCAAGGCATAGGAAAAAACGACGAGAGCGGTTTGAGGAGTATTTAATGTGTTTTCAACGAAATATTTAAAGTTTTGAGTGCTAATGCATTGGAATTGTGGAGGGTAGATATTTTTGGCGTTTTTAATGAAAAGGGTAACTCTGTTTGGCTTCCGGCCATACGCCATACGTGTAGTCCGTACTGTGCAGACGGACTCACATGTAATCCCACTATTCTTGTCACAATGCCAGTTGACGGGTGTGATTTTGTACAGACCGGCAGGAAGAAACAGCGTAAAATTTTTGAGGTCCTCTAATCGATTCCACTTTGTGATGAACTTATTCTCAGTGGAGAAGGCAGTCTTCAGGAATCCCTTGTAGCCGTTAGATATTAAGATGCAGGATAATACCCAAACTATTACAATTAATGATCTGGCTCTGACGCTGAATGTTTTCTGGCCGTGCTGTCCTAGGCTCGAACCTTGTTCTAGTAAATTCCCAAGCAACGAAATACAAATTAGAGTAAAGGTGTGTGACACGGGCTGACCCGTAAAAATTAAGTCCGTTGATAAAATTAAAGCAGCAAAAAATAACGAGGACCCAATAATTTGCCAAACTGAAATCTCAAAAGGTTTCGTATACAACGAAAATTCAAGTTTTACTGCCCGGACGCTATCTGAGGTTATAAAATTGAAACTTGTAACTTCTGCAATCCGAAACTCAGTCTCGAAATAATGATTTTTTCCACTCTCTTGAAAAAGAATGCCGGGGGCTAGGCCTTCAACCTGCATAAAATATTTAGCTTCCTCAGAAACATTGAAATTTACTTCATCAGTTAAGAACGAATACATGGTGGGGAAAAGGGGTCGAGGATTATTCCTCTGAAATGGGCTCCCTTTTTTCATACTACAAAAATCGTCATCACCAGGGCAAGCCTCTTCCCATTCCCAAGGGATTTGTCGTCCCACGTGGGTAGCATCTTCGTAAACATTTATCATAGTTTCTAAGCAGTTAATGCTAGTGCACCAAAATCTCACTTCACAATTCTCAGGGAACCAGCAGATATAGTGTCCAGAATATTTATTCATTTCGTACAAAATCAACCCGAAAATTGGAACACGGAGATACATTGACTGTATTTTGTTTGCCAGAACACGAACTTGATACGTTGATTCAGATTTGGGGTGAAGCAGGATAAACATTTTCGGACATCTTTTTTGAAGATCAATTTCATAAACGACGTCACTTAGGACCAATTCCTCTGGACTATTTTCCGAAAAGTTTGAAAGTATTAATTCACTCATAACAATTACATTCATGCTGCAATTCAAATACCGAACTTTTAATCTATTGGTTCGGAAACGATCCGTGGATAAATCGGTGTGCGTAAATGTACGGGGCGAATTTCTTGGAATCACATGCAGCTCAAAAGGAGTCCGGATTTTTCTGTAGTTAATCGGATTAAATATTTGCGAGATGTAGAGGGCGCAGTTGGGCATATTTTCAATGATTGCATGCAAATCAATTGTTTCCATGTCGTCACTAGTGGAGCAAATCGGAAAGGCCAGAACTGTGGCAAATGTCAACAAGGCCCTTCTTTTTGACATTATCCACAATGAAACTAATTTCAATGGCGGTATTTTAAAATCATCTGATACTAGCACTAAAGGGCGAAGCACCAAGGGACATGTATGTATTTAATCCTGACCTGTTTTCATTTCCTGAGGTCAAACCGATGACCTCATCTTCTCCAAAATCAATAGGGTTCTGCCTCATTAGGTAATGTGCCACTAGAGAATGCTTCAATTTTTTGGTGACATTGGCTCTGCAGTTATCGTGCAGACGGACAAGCAGACATTACGACGATTTAGGAAACTTCTCAAGTTGCCCCTAAAACTTGAGGTTGAATTTATGAAAGTAATCCGTATGGCCTGGATTCGAATAACAATAATACAAATGCCTATTCTCCAACCTATTATTGCTGAACTGAAATTGCCATTTCGTAATGTTTCAGATATTTTGACAGCTTTCACGGAAGTTTTGACAGGCCAACACAAATGGAGGTTTTGCTATGAAAGTGGTTTAGTTTATAAAACTTGTGTGTATGAGTACGACTAGTGTTTAGGCATCTGCTGAAAACGTATCTAAAGTCAAAGTAATCATATTAATGTGATACAGAATTAATAGCATTATCAACAGTTATTTTCAAATCATGTACTTATAGGAGTTTACCAAGGTCTTCACCCTGGAAGTTACATGCACTCGACCGATAACTATGAATGCAAAATAATTTAAATAAAACAACAAATATAATTACTTAAAGTGAAATATAATACAGGAAATAGCTCCCTACGAGTACATATGAAGTACTCTTGAAGAAAATTTATTGCGATTTCTGGAAATTACGATTTTTAGGAATACATTCTGTCAATTTCAATGAAAATACTGCTTAACGTTAGGCATTACAAATTATTTGATTATTTCTTTTCTAAGCTCACAGGACAGTCAAGTCTCTTATTTTTAGGAAAAAAATGTCTTTGAAAACTGTCATTTAAAAAATTAGGTGATGTAAAATGTATCAATATCCGCTAATTATAATGGAGTTTGCCTCCCTTCCACTGAAATTGTTACGGCCCGAATAGTTTTCAATAACTTGTTTCGCTCCGAAAACGCCTTAACATGCTTATCGAACAGTGTGGGTTGCTTCTTCTGTCGCTGTTTACAAATGGTAAATACTTATATAAGTTAATTGATTAAAATAAAATCAAACACGTCCGAACCTTACAGTTGACTTCAAAAGGAAATAATAAATGCTAGAAAATATATTGAGTACTTTAGCTGTCATTGAAACATCACTGAGCCATTTGGGTCGAACAACGTAATCTTTGCTGGAAGGCTGAGGTACAAGAGCACGTGGGATCCAGCCAGGGTCACCCGGTCCAAGATTCCTAGAAGATGAACATTACAAAGTAACTAAATACGGCATTACTGAATAAAGATCAGCTAAAGGCGCTAATGATTCTTAACCTAATGAGGATTCAAATATTAAAAAGCACTCACGAGTTTTGCATCCTAGACATGTCTTGGGCATGGAGTAGGGCCTTGCGATCATGATCAGCAATAATTCGAAGGCGCTTCGGCTTCTGATCGAAGTCTCGCTGCTCCCGCTCTTCCTTAGACAAGGCTCTGTAATCAGTTGATAAATCAAATATGGGACGTGCCCAGCTCCCCACAATTTTCCCAGCTAATTCTTTATTTCCCTTGGTCTCCTTGGGATGTTTGAGCAAGTACATTACTGCTTTCCCGATGCCGGACTCCTTCAGCAGGTACTGTTCCAGATGTGGAAACTGAAAGATAGGAAATCTACAATTAAAATCTTACCGATACTTTTTTTTGCTGCACTACTCTATTTCTAAACGGAAGATAATAACTATATCGCTGTCTCTCAATCTCCATGCATCGGAGTATTCTTCGAAAAAGGTCACCTCTGCCAAAAGCTTCAGAATGCTCTCCCGAACACTGGAGGCAGGTAAGGAGCGATCAGGCATTGGGGCCAACCAATCCGTCAAAACCATGAGGACATTGTGCTCAAAAAATTCTGGTTGCAAGTCCCGCTTTCTTAACTGGGACAGGACGCTGGGCAGCATTGCAATTTTCTTCGTCGATGGCTTCCCTGCCTCATTTAAGTCTCGATCATCCTGTACACCCGAAAAAGTACATTTTAATACTTCTGACTCTATTGTCTAATTATTTAAAAATTTTACAATTTTCAAATTATTTGTTATTCCATGAACTAATGAGAATTTTGTGACCTCAGCAGCGCTCCGCATATCCTCTACAAATTGGGCAATAAGATTCTCATTCACGTTGACCAGGTCTTCGTACTTCCTCTTCTTATGTCGCGTTTTTTCTTCCTTCTTTCGCTCCAGCATCAGGTCAAAGTCTGACAACCCCTCATTTTCATCCTTGACTTGAGGATTGCCGTCCAGAGATCCTAAATCTTCAGCGGGTCTTACTGGCGAACACGACTCAGACCTTGTTCTAGATTTGCCCGACGATAGTTTTACTTTTGTAGTTTTCTTACGACCAGCAGAGCTCTGCTTTGACCCAGAACGTGAGCGACTCGTCGACGTTTTCGACGTCTTATTGTTTGATTTTGAAGGTAACGACGTTTCGGAGTCCATTCTTGGAAGGTAATCTCTTGGCAATTTTTTCGGGAAAATTAGCTGATTATACGTCAAAATCCAGGGTTTGCAACACAGGGAGAGTGTACAGCGTTTTAAAATTGAACTCTTAAATTTATTTATAATTGTCAAATGCAAATGATTTAGTATACTCGAGTTAATAATTGTAATATTGTGAGACACAAGAGGTGAAGTAAACCTGTCAAGAACTTTGAGCGAACTTAGAACCTTAGACCTTGATTTTACGTGGAGACTTTATAGGTGATGGGTGAAAAAATGTCAATGTTATCAGGAGCTATAAATAGATAAGGTCAGTTAAAAATTGTGAGCTTCAAATAGGCGATAATGGACTACTGACGTTGTAATTTAAAACTGTCTTCTGGGGCCCGGAGCATATTAAATGCTCAGGAGAGTAACTAAACTTCTAGTAGTATTTAAAGTACCCCCATTATCTACGTAGGTTTCTAAGAATCTATTCAAACTTGAAATTTGATTTAATCTTGAACTTAGATCCGGACCTGAAATTCAATCCAACCGTGAAACTCAATTAAAACTCGAAGCTAATTGAACTTGAACCCGAATGTGAAATTCAAATGTGAATCTAAATTATGACGTTGAATCCATACGTGAATCTAAGGTGAAACTCGAATCGAAATTTAAAATTGATCTCGGATCCAAACTTAAACTTAACTCCGCAATCGATCCAAATTTAAACTTAGACCCGAAATCCATCCAAATTTAAACTTTTAGGTCCGAAATCGATCCAAATTTAAACTTGATCCTCATTCAAATTTGAAACTACGTAAAAACTTAAATTAATAAATCGGAACTGACGAATGGGTTTAACAGTGACGCCAGTTATTTAAGATATTATTTTGATTTGCAGTGTTGTTGGACGAAAATAAATTAATCGTGATTTTGTTGCTTCTTTTGCAAGAAGATAGCACAAAATATGCAACAATGCTGTAACAAAATTACAGTACTAACTCACTATATGACTAAAATTATATCTTTGTTCTTCCTCCAGTATGCACAGCTTTATGTAACGAACGTGAATGATCCTTCATTAGTCGCGATAAATAATATTTACAAAGTAGAAATCTGGTGAGTTGGACGGTAAGTTATTTTGTGTTATTGGTGGTTGTTTAGGAGAAGGTGAATGTTTGTATGAAGATATTAATGAGTTATTTGTAGATAGAGCTGTTGAGATGAGAAAATGAACAAAAAGGCCGAATAAATTAAAAAATGAAATGTTGAATCACCTGGTGTTACGCAAAAACTACAAATAAGTTGCTGATGTACACAGGTATTGTATGCACGTACATATGTATAGTCTGAGTGCCATAAAACGCTCCGCCCATCAGCCTATAAACAAACCCAGGAGAAAAATATTTAACTTCCCCACTTTTTAAATAGAAGTTTCTTTTTTAGAAGTACATTTCTCAAAATTCTAATTTTGATTTGTAATATATTAAATATAATGTATTAAAATGGGTAATATTTTGATGGATCTGCAAGTATGAAAGCTAATTTTAATTCTAATAAAAAACGCGTCAAGTATTTTCTACTCGTCAATGAAAGTATGCATATGTAATACCCAATACGGCTTTGCTATGTAAAATCATGCACTAAGGTGTCATACATTATAGTATATAACGTACTATTGCATGTAAACAAATCTAGATAAAGTACCCCGGTACCAGAACCGGTACGTCACTGGGATACCCGAGTATGGGTACAATTTTCGAGTACTTTTCGGGTACAGGCACGCAGTTTCAGATTGCATTGCTGGTACGGATTTGAAAAGTTTGTACCCGGTAACTTTGGTATAGGTACGAGTACAGATACCAGATATTGCAATATCCGTGATGTCTGGCGATACTGGTCGTTTGACATTTTAGTTGTAATTCAAAAACCCTAACGGAAAGGAACTGTTATATTATATTTGTTAATCGTAACGGAAACTGACGCTGGTGTAGTAGTATTTTTTTGTAATAACGGAACGGTAAAGCTGAATTCTTAATACAATATTGATTAATGTAATGATAATTAATGTCAAATTGAAAGCTTGTATTATGACTGTAACGTAACGCAAAATCAAAAATTTCAAAACTTCAAAAATTATTTAACTTTTGATTTAAATTTAATTTAAGAACATAATTTAAGAAACTACTAATCTGGTTTCCATATTACATAAAAATTCTCGTTGGCGAGCAAACCTTTGAAACAAAGTATATCAGGATTTCTACAGCAAGAACGAAAAAACTAATTAAATTGCTCCACAAAACAGCGTACAATGCTAGGACAATCGAGTTTTCCATCGATAGAGGTTTCACGTTTACCTCATCCCTGAAACCATTGAAATTGCTTGACAGACACTTGGGATACCTAATTGAATCCCATTTCTCCCAAAACCTAAACAGCCCAAAGCTGACCATCAAACGGGCTCTTTTTAGTACAAAATTGTATTTTTCCTCCAAGGTATTTTGAACATATATGGAAATTGGCCTTTGATACAATTTATCTTTAACTTTTCGATTGTGCGCAAACTTAAACTTGTGTTTCTCAGCTATCTTGCTTAAATCTGCCCATATGGAGTCAAATGCATATGAAAATACGACTAGCGCAGTTTTTGGCTTCACAAGTAGTTCCGTTAATGATTTTTCAAGATCGTTGAAGTCGAAACATTTATAAACCCGAGGCTCTAGGTTTTTGGCATATTTGGAGCTTATAAATACAGACTCGGACTCCGTTTTGTAAGATATCGATTTAGCGTAATAATCGGTTTCGGGGTAGTCCATGCATAAAATTGGGCACATTTTTCTTCCTACTTGTACGCTTTCGTTTTTGTTAGCTATCTTACCAGCTGGAAAGTATAGCGTGAAGCCGTTAAGTTCTTTCAATTCGCGCCATTTTGTCACGTAACTGTTACCGGTTGTAAATGAGCTTTGCAGAAATCCTTTGTAACCATTTGAAAGTATTATTCCAACAAGTAGCCATGCAGCCATTAGAATTCGCACTGATTTCACACCATTGAATTTCATCTCCTGCTCTACCAAACCTGCGCAGAGGGAAACTGTTTTTACTACAAAGTCCTTAAAGAAAAAATCACTGGGCTGTCGTTTCAGTTTTAACACAAGAAGTATGGCTGATAAGATAATCGTAGCGGAAAGGTATGACCAAATTTTATATTCAAAGGGTTTTGTGTAAAGAGAAAAATCATATTTGACAGCTGTCACATTATCTGACGTAATGAAGTTGAAGTATGGTGAATTTGAAACCCAGAACTCAGTGCTATATAGATCTAGGAACGGGTTACCACCTTGAGCGAACTCAATTTTCCCCATACTTAGATCAAAGAAGCGGCCAACGGTCAAACTAGGTATAGATATATTACAGTCCAAATCGGCTGTTAAAAAATCAAACGTGGTTTCAAGCAGCCCCCGAGGCTTAACTCTTGTAAAAGGGTTCCTCGATCTTGCGCCATTTTGTCTGGAAACTATCTGGCTTTTGAATGGCCCTTTCGATCCATCTTTACAAACGTAACGTTTATTAGTTCTCCAGATGATCAATTCCCATAAGGATTTCCTTCCAAAATGTGTTACTTGATTAAACGTGCTGCCAAAGGTGTTGACACAATTCGACGCTAGACATTCAAATTCAACTTGGCAATTTGACTCGTACCAGCAGACGTAGTATCCGGAGATGTAAGAATCAATATTCTTGGTTTTACTCGGAAAAATTACAAATATTGGAACGTATGTGGAAAAGTACCGAATATTAAGAACGAGTTCGTTCAGAAATGTACTGCGCATGGAATTTTCGCGCAAGATTAGAACCATTCTGAGAAACCCAGCCTCATCTCGATAGATTGCATTTACCCAGTTCACGATGGATTTGTTGTCTTCAAATCGGGACCCGGTAATTGTTGCCTGTAGAGCAAGCAATATTACATGCACATTACAACGTTGCCAATTCCTCCATTTATATACTTGATGGACGCTCAATAAACTAATGTACGATTTTGTACTAGTATCGTCCCTGGGGAATGAAAATATTGTCAGAACAAACGGAGTTCCAACTAAGCTATAGTCCAATGGTTGCGTCAGTTGTACAAAATGTATAAAGCAATGATATAAATTCTCTATTATTGGATTAATCGGAACTTTTTCAAAGTGCGACAAAGATTTTGTAAAAATAATGGCGAGAATTGTAGCAACCAGGGTAGGATAAAATAATGTATATTTCATTTTACGAACCAAATTCTAGAATAAAGGCGTGATACGTTTTCCGAAGTATTTAATGTTAGTCGTATTTTCTTATAAACTATAATTGATATTTAAGATTTATGTAAATAACGGATGTGCAAACACAAGTATACTTCAAGCAATCACATGTTACACAATTATTTTTACTTTTCGGTGGTACGCAAAAGAGTAATTTCTAGTTACATTCAAAACATGAGTGAAATGATAGCTTTTAACATGACGAGTTCACACTAAAGCTCTCGCTGTAAATTCAAAATAACCTTTGGTTCTGACTTTGTAGTGTTTGCTTGCTAAAACAACTTGTTCGTTCAATAATTGAGGTATAAAGAGTCAGTGAAGAGCACTAACGATGTAAATGAAAACGTCATATATGTGCGACACATAATTTTGCTTCCTCACTGACAAGGTGTACTTTCCAAAAATTATTTTGTCAACCTGGCAAATAAAACTATATTTACTTACAATTATTAATGTCCCATTAAGTAAGGAATAAACGACGGTCACGTCATGAGCTTTGAAGGAGTAGCTGAAAAACTGATTGACCTCAGAAGTGGAGAAGATAATCTTTGGGTTAAAATTTTCAATCAGGTGGAATCTATTGAAGGAATTTAAAGCTGGGGAACTAAAAGATAAGTCCAGGAAATAATATTACTTAGGTTTAACCAGTTGTATTTTTGTTTGTGCTTTATGCAACTTCATTAAATTTTGAAATGATTGATTTCACCATCACTAATGCTAGTGAGAGTGGAATTGTTGAACTGTCATGAGACTGAACGAATTCTGGTGTGATTAAGTTAACATTGCTTTGTGCTTAGTAAAGCTGACTATTATTTCCGTTAATTTTCCATCCTCAAACGACCTACACTTTTAACACACATTGGGTAATATAACGGCTACCAATTGTTGGATATTGGTGGATTTTAAGGGAATTGTCCACTAAAACGGTAAGCAAACGTCGGCGTTTAAATAAAAATATTTAATATATTAAATGTTTTTCACACAAGAAGCCGCCGTTTTCAAGAAATACATTAACTCAAAAAAGAATCTATTACTGGTCAACACTGACCAGATTAACTGTTTGATTAAAAAACTATTTACAATATTTAATATTATTCTGGGAACTTACATCCACTTGGTCGACAACTACAAGTACTACGCAACACTGGATTTGTACAACAATTCTCAATAATAACAGTTACAACAACAATCATAAGTTTTAGAATAATTATTAGGCATGTTCATAACGATATACCGATACGATATTATCGTCCATATCGTACATTTTTTAGAAACGATATACCACGATATTTATCGGGGTTTCCCGACGATATATCGTCACATGATTTTATCGTACATTCGCGAGTAATAACAAGAATTGCACATTTTTTTGACAAAAATGCTAGCAAAACTTGGGGATAAAGTCATACCGCACCAAATTCGGTCTAAAAATATTGAAAATATTTTTTTTATTTTATGCCTGATCCATTTAACAGTTGAAAATAATGAACTGACCGTCGTTCTAATGCACAGGATTTAACATTTTTCCGAATAAAGATGTGCAACTATAATTTTGGATTTTCGCTAAGTTGACTTTAGTTTGAAAACTTCAAAAAAGTTAGAAACTTGAATGACTTAAGTTCCCAAATAAGGTTATCCGAATTCGGGCGTCAGCTGTCAATGTAATGATGACCAGAAATTCTATGGTGTAATTATTATGTGTAGTTTTATTGTTTTCTTACTGATGCTGATGACTTGCAGTATTATCTTTGAAATGCTTCAAGTTGTACATATTTTCAACTCAATGCCTTTTTGACTCATGTATTTGGAATAAAATGTAATCTGTGCTAATTCTAGTTGAAAATTTGGTTCTGAAGGAGCCTTAGTAATAATAATTAGTTTGTACACGAAATTAAAGTTTCATTAATTTTCGTTAAATAATGCCAGAAGCCAGAACGTGATATATCGTTATATCGTTCCTCGATATCGTTATCGGTAATTTTTCAGAGAACGATAACGATATGAACGATATTTTAAAATCGAACGATATGAACATGCCTAATAATTATAATATCCACAATGTATTTATTTCTCAGAAAAACAAAATGCTACAACAAACTATCAAAAACTGGGACACACTGGCTCATGTCAGTATCATTGAAAACACAAAAGGTTGCGAGATCTGACTGGTAAAGGTCACAACACAAGGAACAATATAGGTCTGCAGGTAAGGAATATCAAAATTTAGGTCATGTTTTTGATTTTGTCTTGCTTTTGATTTTACGTTTTGTTTTTGATTTTAGGTCTTGTTTTTGATTTTAGGTCTTGTTTTTGATTTTAGGTCTTGTTTTTGATTTTAGGTCTTGTTTTTGATTTTAGGTCTTGTTTTTGATTTTAGGTCTTGTTTTTGATTTTAGGTCTTGTTTTTTATTTTATGACTTATTTTTGATTTTAGGTCTTGTCCGGTGTATTTGTGTACACTTTGGACGTCATCCATGTTAAAAGGGTAGCCTAAATTGCAAATGTTACCTCCTTGTACCTTTCTTCCTATGGGAATACATGCACAGAAAAAACTTAAAAATAAGGAATCATATTTGTTTATATTAGAGCCGCCACAACTCTCATAACCCAGGTAACATACAAGATTGTATAACACCATCAACCCTACAAAACTATTGTAAGTACTAATATTTAAAACAATCTATATAATCATTAAAGCTAGCGAGAAAACGGTTACAACAAATGAATTAGCATGAACCTCCAGTACAGCATTGTCCATGCTAATCTAACATTCTCAAAATAGCCAAATATTTATGCACACCAATTACAATATCCTCTAAAACCAGTTTTAGCATTACGCAAAGATTATCCATCGATTTCAATTTTGCAAAACTGAGAAATGTTTTTTTAAGATGGTCATTGCACCACAAAAAAACATATTCCGCATGCCATTAAGAAGGGTACGGATTGCAATTTACCTCCTCTGGGTGGTCGTTAAAATCCTTTGAATTAGAACTTCACTTATAAAGATTAGTGCAGAAACTGAGTTGCTTAGAAAAAGCGCCACAATTGTCAAAACCACAGAACTATCCATCGACAATGGCAATATGGAATTGACTATTTCAAATTTGTTTGTTTTGTTCTCCAAACATTTAGGAAATCTTATTTTGTCCCACTTTTCCCAAAACCAGAATAACCCGCTGGTAAGCATTGAATGAACTCTTTTTGCAGCAAAGTTATATTTCTCCGGTAATAAATTCGTAACAAGAATGGAAACCGGTTGCCCCAAATACTTATCATTTTTCGTTTTAAAATTGTGTCCAAACTTTTTCCTCATTTTGGCGGTTTTTTGTTTCACAATATTCCAGTAATATAGGAACTCATAGGAGAAAACCACTAACATGGTTTTAGAGGTTGTCAGATTTTGCTCAATGACCATCTCCAAGTCCCTATGGGAAACACATTCAAATTCAAGGCCATGTTCGTGTTTCCTCATGTCCTCATCAACATACCCCACCTCGTCATGATTACTTTGGTAGGAAAAGGAAATTACATCAGCTTGACAAGAAATTCGACAATGTTTTTCCCCGACCTGAATAAATGTTCCTGTTAGGTATTGTTGCAAAACCTTATCCCCCTTTGGAAAGAACAGCGTGAAGTTTCTGAGCTCATCCAGATTTTCCCATTTCGTCCGAAAATTATTTTCCATAACAAATGAGCTTTTGAGGAAACTTTTGTACCCATTTGTAAGGACAATCCCAACCATGAGCCAAATTGCTATTAGAACAGTTAGGATTTCTTTCTTGGAACTATTCATTAAATTGGAACCTTGCTCAACTGGTATTCCAAGCACCGCCAGAAAAGAGGATGATATTCTTTCCAGCAGGTTTTTTTTATACCCAAGTAAGGTTTTCGATGACAGAATAGTTGTTAATAGCAAAACTGCAATTGTGAATCCTAGCCATGTTGCCGAATCCATGGGATTGGTGTACAAGGCAATTTCCATTTTGATTGCTGTCACGCTGTCAGACGTAATGAAATTTAATGGGGCCGTATGCGAGCATTTAAATACAGTCTGTCTTCCATCCCCTCCCTCGCCCGCTTGCATAAAAATATTTGGGTCCATGTTTGCAGTAACACGATCCGATAAATTTAAAACCTGGTCTCCGACAATATAGTCGTAAATTGTTTCAGGCAGTCCCCAGGACTGATTTTCTGCATGCTCAAATGGGCTCCTGGATTTCGTCCCTTTTTCTGAGTAAATCGTAGTCTTCAGCTGGTTTACCCGGAATTTGGATCCAAACGAAGTGAAAAATGTCTTAGCTGTTTGAGAATCATGAAACACCCAAGCGGAATTTTTACCACTGTGCGCATAATTTTGGAAAGTGGTTTCCATTGTTTCAAAACATTCTTTAGGGCTGCAAGTAAAGTTAAGATAACATTGTGTTGGGTACCAGCAATTGTAGAAGCCCGAGAATTGCGTCCCGTCGTCATCGTTTGGATATAAGGCAAATGTGGGGATGTAATTAACCTTTGTTTTGACCAGGTTAACAATTGTGAAGAAAAACGCACTTGGCGAAACATTTGGGTCAAGTACCAAAACCATTTTAGAGGTAGTGGCACAGGCTTCAATGACGTATTCCATCCATGTATAAATTGGGTCTGTTCCTGGTGGACCTCCTTTGGTGTCCTCAACTCTAAAATCGCGGGTGCCAGTAAAAACCATATGAGCAATGCATTGCAGGTGTTGTGCTTTGAAAACAAACCGGCTTTGAAGTAGTACGGAGTTTGAGCTGTCCGTCTGGAAATCATAGTTTGATTTATTTGAATCTGAGATGTTGCTCCATGAAAAAATACTCAGCACAAATGGTGCGGTCACTGTGCTATAGTCAAAGGGCTGAGTTAACTGGATGAAGTGTGTGATGCAGTCAGAAAGTTTCTCTGCGACAGATTGAACGGTAAGTTGCTGATAAGATTGCAATGCTGAGCACAGGAAAAATTCCCCAACTAAATAACACCAAAGAAGTGATTTCATTTCTTTAACATTTAAAGACAAATTTTGAAAAATGGAATTAAGAATTTCGAAATATCCGTCTCATCAGAAATAAAATTCTTCTGACGTCCCACCTAAGGCAATAGAATGATCAGAAGAATTGAAATGACGAATATTAGTTACTGTACTAATGATGTCTTCCTGATTTTAATGCTCATTTTCAAATAAATTGTTTTATAGAGAGTTCTCGAAAGCATTTGAAACCCTTAAAAGGAGCTTGAATTAATTTAAAAGTGGGATTTGTACTTCAACTCCGTAATGGAGTACTCCAAAACCATTTACCATGCCCATAACCCTAGCATTTGTAAGGACCAAGCATATATCTGTATGACCTCAGAAAATTATATTACGTCCATTACATTACGTTTATGTACAAGGGGTTGCTAAACTTGGACCAATTAAAATGATTGCATTTGTTGCTTACATTAAATTGTTAGATGATAGTGTTCAATTGGTAGATGTCGCACGGACCTGTACATACGTAATTTGATTTTGTGCCAACGTTTTTTGAAATTTGCTTACGCATACTGCCTACGATTATTCATGGGATTCTGATTAATCGTTAGGGAAATTTAATACAAATAGCGCAAAGGGATGAGTAAGTACGGGCGTGGAAGCGTTCGTTCAGAAACGTTTTAATGCACACCGATGTACATGACCGTTTTATAGGCTAATCGCCAATGCTCTCTGGCGAATTTGTAAACATTTTATGGTACTTTTAGGGGAACGTGTTTTTACCTGCTTATGCTGTTACGTCCCGTAGTGTCGCTTCCGCCATTGTGACTTAGCACGTAGTCTTTATCACAGAAGATTTTTTTAATATCATCAAATTAAGTTGAAATAAAAATTACAATTCAATTCAGAACCCTTCCGATATCATAGACATTGACGTTATTCCACGCTACACTGTAGCATAATTTGAGCTAGTGGAACTAAAATGAACTTTGTGAAATTTCCCAGAAAGTAAGTGACAATAGGTTACTTAGATTAGCTTCTGAGGGGCCAATTACATCAGGAAGTGGAAAGAGTCTTGTGATACCTGTTGTGTATCACAATCAATACGTCATTATTTTGCAAAATAAATGTTTTGAATAGTGTGTATTATTCTAAACCTATCAATTATTAAACACTTATTAAGAGTGGGTTTCAACGCACTCACAAAACCAGGCTCTTATGTTTCTTACAAAGAAAACCACAAAATAATAAATATGGCAGTGCTTATAGATTTATTTGGTGGTTTTAGGAGTAACTAAATCATAATTAACGTTACCTAAAAACCTGTGAGTAATGATTTTTCCTGAGAAATATTCCCCATCGCCAATTAACTAATTCCAGTATAAAGAATGCAGTGCACAAAAAGATGGTCCACACAAAGGCATAAAATGTTAGCACTAATGAACTATCCATTGACAAAGCCCGGAAAGCAGGATTGACGGAAATTTTGCTTCCTTTAGACGGCGCATGCTTTGGAAACCGAATTGCATCCCATTTCTCCCAAAACCAAAATAGCCCACTGGACATCAAAAGGCCTGCCCTTTTCCCAACGTAATTATATTTCTCGTCGAACCATTTGCTAACATAAAGGGAAATGGGGTTCCGAAGAAACCGGTCGTTCCAAATTTTCCCGTTGTTTGCAAAAATGACTCCAAAACCCTTCCCAATTCTTGTGATGTTTTCCCAGTAATAATCCAGCTCGTTCGAGAGTGTGACCAACGCAGTTTTGGGCGCAGTCAATTTCTTTGATACGATGGACTTTAATTCTGATTTGGAAAAACAGTGAAATTGATGTATCAAAATGCGTTTTGAGTCCTTGTTGTCGAATGTAGTGAAGGAATCCCAAGTCCCGTAGTAGAAATACGATTGGAAGTAAATGCCGCATATTTCAGCGCAGATTTTATCCCCTTTTGCACATTTCCAATAAGGATATCCCAGTTCTCCGGCAGGAATATATAGCGTAAAATTTTCAAGCTCATCCAGATACCGCCACTTAGATGAAAACTCATTACGAGTTGTGAAGACTGTCTTCAAGAGACCCTTGTAACCATTCGATATGAAAATGCAGGAAAGAAGCCAAATGGATAAAACGATAGAGGTACTTTTAAATTTTGCTGTGGCAGCGTGTGCCCTGCCCAGATTTCCTTGATCAATTAAATTCCCGAGCAAAAAACACATTGCAATACGTATGGACTCCGGATTTAAATTCTCAGCATTACCAAACCTTGACACTATGGCTATTATAAATACGGAAATTCCGAGGCATATCCAACTTATCCAATCAAAAGGACTGAAATAGAGGGAGAATTCAAATTGAGCTACAGCAACGCTATCAGACGTTATAAAATTGAATCCACTGAAATATGTGACACGCCATTCTTGGTAGTTGGAGAGTCCACTTGGGCTTAAAAATGCAGTGGGGAAATCTCCATTGTGTTTAATCCTATACTTCTGATTTACTGATACGTTCGTATCTACCGCTGCAAGCAGAACGAGGAACACTGTTTTCCCGAAGGTCCAGGGGTTTCTTCGATGAAAGGGACTTTTCACATTTGTTTCGATTTGCACATCGACCACATCTAGTGTGTTACCCCTCCAAAATGTTTTCAAACCAAAATTTGTAATTTCGTCAAATACAGTTTGCATGCTTTCGAAGCAGGTATCCTTGAAACATTGGAATTCCCTGGCGCAATATTTGGAAAACCAGCAAATATAAACACCAGAAAAACTGCTGGTCGTTTTATTCGGGAATAGCACAAACATTGGCAGATGAAAGTTGATAGCTTTAATTGAATTCGTAATTTTAATTAAAATGGAACTTACTTTTCCGTTTTTTTGAACAAAAACAATTATTTTAGGAAGCTGAGGTTGAGAACGTAGAGAATTCAGAATAAAGTTCTTAAAATTCTTGTTTTCAAATGAAATTTTGCCCTTGGGTTGAGAAGCAAGTTCGATGGATATGAGAGTAACGATGCAGTTTAAATTCTGAGCTTTAAAGGAACTATTGTTTATTTCGTTGTGCTTGTCTATATTTAATTTAATGGAATCATTGGAAGCTACTGGGAATGATTTCAATAAAAAAGGTACATAAGAATTTGCCAAGTGGAGGATTTGGTTTATTTGTAAAATATTGATGATGCATTTCTCAAAGTTTTGTAGAACTGGTTGCACATCTATGCCTACGGATTGCTTCGTCCTAATATCGAACGACTTTACTGCTGGTAATAAACAGGATATCCAAAAGCTTCCAGATTTCATTTTACAGGTTTAAACAAAAATACTGTATCAAAGAATTTGCATTTGGGCGCAATAAGCTGATTCTTAAACCAGTTAGTAGCCTTCTTCCCACCTCCAAAGAAGATCTATGTCAACCATGTTTATATTATAGTTTAAGAATAGAATACGTTTTATCAACCAATTGGCCAAACATTGGAGAATGTTTGAATGTGTTTCTGGCTGCACTTATGAAACCCATAAGGGCTACTTGAATTCGTAAATATTATGCATACAAAACTTTAATTATTAAATTTGATCGAAGCAATTTAAGGAAAGCTGCGTATTTTAGAATGTGAATAATTAATGGTATTCTTACCATTGGATCCTGTAGAAAACTAATTTAATTTGTGTAACTGAGAACATTAAAAGGCTACAGGAATCTCGCGACCCTTTTTGAACAGGGACATTTCAAAGAAAATTCTCCATTTTTGATGGTCTGGTAATGTGATTGCTATTTGTTTTCTTTGGAAGGCCTTCAGCTATAAATTGTATAGTTTCAATTGTTTTAACACAAACCCATTCCTCATGCAGCCTAACAAACAGTTGAAGATATGCAAGTAGGACAAATTTATGATTGACGATTTAAGCAAGAATTGTATTTGACTTGTAAAATTTGGGATGAAATTTCTGTGTACATTGGACACCTTCCAAATGACCACATGTCAAAATTAATGAAAATGACCAAAATCCATGATTAGCCCGTTTGAGTTCGCAAATTGCAACTTCCCTCAGGACAAAATTGATGATTTATTCAAAAAATTCCATGTGATTCACAAGATTTAAATTAAGCCACCCTGTTTGGAACTGGCAGTACCGTTTACAATACACGACCTTGTACACATCGTAAATTAACAAATATCTCGAGCAAAAAAAAAATCAAACAAAGCAAGTTACCCCCATAAAGAGCATGCAAGACCAGTGCTAAGGAGCTGTTCATGGACAATGGTCGAATCGATGGCTCGGCAACAGGAAACTCATTTCGCTTCACAGGGATGTCTCTCGGAAACCGGATTTTATCCCACTTTTCCCAAAACCAAAACAGTCCGCTGCTCATCACATTTCCCGCCCGTCTTCCAACGTGATTATATTTAGCGTCATACCATTCCGTCACAAATAAAGAAATCGACTGCCTGAAAAAACCATCTCTTGTAATTTTCCCATTATGTGCAAATTGTAGACCCTGTCCTTGTGTGGCAAGTCTAACTCGTTCCCAGTAAAATTTCAGAGCATGCGAAAACACCACCAATGCGGTTTTAGGCGTGGTCAACCTTTCGGAAAACAAGGAATTGATGTCATCCTGTGCAATACAGTGAAATTGATGAGGTGAAATGAGCTTTGAATCATTGACAGTCATTGTTATGTAATAATTAGAGCTACCGTAAAAGAATACACCGTCAGGGAAAATGCCGCAAAATTCACTGCATGACGTATCATTTTTCTCGCATTCCCAAATAATATCCTCAAGATAAGAATTTAACGGGCGTTTTCCAGCAGGGAAAAATAATGTAAAATGTTCCAGCTCATCTAGATACCGCCATTTTGTTGAGAAGTCATTCAACGTTGTAAAAGCGGTCTGCATGAAACTCTTGTACCCGTTCGAGATAAACAAGCAACCCAGTGACCAAATAGCCAATACAATGACCCTATAAGTTGACATTGGTTTTGAAGCAACTATCCCACACAGATTGCCTTGCTCAATTAAATTTCCTAGCAAACTGTATGCAGCAAAACCGACCGATTGACAGCTCAATTCTTTAGTAGCGAGATATGAGGTTACTACGGAGGTAAAAAATGTACCAACTCCCAAACAAAACCAAACCAGCCATTCAAAAGGGTTGGAATAGAGGGATAATTCAATTCCAATGGTTCGAACACTATCCGAGGTTATAAAATTTAGGCCACTAAAATGTGTAACGCGCCATTCTTGCTGATTGGCATAAGCCCCACTTACACCCAAAAATACGGTAGGAAGACTATCCAAACTATCTAATCTCGTTAAATAGTATGTTGAGAAATTTGCATCAGTGATTTGAATTAGTACGTAGTATACTGTCTCGGTGAGGTCCCAAGGTTCAGTTCGATCAAAAGGACTTCGAACGCTTTTCCGAGGACGATCAAAATTCAACGCAAGTCCGTCATTTTTCCATAGCATTTTCCTTCCGAAATTTGTAGCGATATCAAAGACGCTTTCCATGACACTCAAGCAGGAGTTCTCGCTGCATTCAAACTGCATTTTGCGATTTTCCAAATACCAGGGTAAAAAGTAACCAGAAAAATGATTATCGACTTTGCGATCGTCATGCGGAAATAAAACAAAGATTGGGGAATCAATGTAAACGCGTCGAATCGAATGTACAAACACATTTGAAAGTCGGTTTGCTTGATCATCTTCTGGAAGTAGTAGTAAGAACATTCTTTGACGCTGAAAGGTTGCACGCATCGTTTTAAAAATGAAGCTCTTGATGTTTTCAAATTGATTTTTTTCTGCTCTTTCGTTTCCTACCAGCCTTCCCATTCCAATGGCGGCAACGTTGCATCGTAAATTTTGTGCTTTAAAGGCCCTACGCGGGTTGTCTTTTCCAATAGTAATTCTTTGAAACGTCGAATTCAATCCGGGTAAATACTCTTGTAAAAAAAACGGCATACTGAGATTTGGCAAGTCTAGGGTTTGCTGGAATTCGGAAACTGTGATGATACAATTTTTGAATTTGAATAGAACTGGGTCTAATTTCATGTGTTTGGTTTCCTCGAGTGAAATACAAATTGTGACAACTTTGTGACAAAAATGCTGTATAAACACCGCAGTTGTCAGCGCACTGATCATTTTCACCTGCATATTGTCCTGTTGAGAAAGTCTGTAGATGTAAGGCAAAGAGAATTGTTTGTTATACTGTCAGGGATATTACATTTTACAATTTATTTCGACACAGTATTTTAATTTGAAGTTACTTTTGAATCCCGTTGGTTAATGTAGTATTTAAATATTTTCCAACACGTGCCCTGTTCAATGACTTTAAACGATGTAAACAAAATGTCCTTGGACTCATTTAAAAGGGATTAACCAAATGAGAAAATATTGGAGAATGTTTTAATATTTTTCCGAACCCACACAAGATACTTGGAAAGGCTACTTCAAATCGAAATTGCTATTTGAATTACTGTATTTGACAGTATACAAGTAGAATTTTACATGCTTGTAAAAGTATTGAAATTTGAATTATTCGTAAACCGTCACTTTTAATCAGATGAAAGTTGGTTTAATTTGTATGTTTGAGTGAACTCTGGAAGTATCAGTTAGAATGAAATGTTCTTTCACTTATTTAAATAGTATCAACCAAATTGGAAAATATTTTAGAATATTTTAATACTATTTTAATTTTTTCAAACTCCACACAAGCTACTTGAATTTTAAATCGCTATTTGAATTAATGTTGGTGGCAGCGTTAATTTTTAACTTTACATGCTTGTAAAAATATTGGAATTTGAATAATTAATAAATCGTGACATTGAAACGTTGAAAATTTAATTTGTATATTTGAGAACTTGCAAAATCTGCAGGAGTTATATTACAGGATTAAGGGGCTAAAGCAATGGGACCCATTTGCATCAATAATATAATTGCATATTAAGAGCTGAACCGTTTTAACACTCAGACTCAATAAAAGGCTTAAGAGAACCAATGGTCATTACTTAAATTTGTCGAAAACATTTACCGGTATCTATGCAGACCACACTCGTATAATTGTTACCATACGTGAACGTATTAGTATGCTAGAATCGGAGACAACTCTTTACCTTAAATCGGGACGAATTCTTAATAAATTAAAATGGAACCCCTTGCAACAAGTGAGTTGAAAAAATTCAACCTCAAGCTAATTTTCCCGCTCAATAATGTAGGTCAAAAAAAAACTTGGAATTTACCTGAGGACACCCACATATATTATGCAAAACTGAGAAGTTTTGGAAACCAAAATAAGAAACCCCTTTTGCACATTCTCAAATTATGAATATATTAATTCTACCAGCTGTGGTACGCATTTAAAGACCTAGGCCCCCAAAAAACTTTCCATGATACACTAACTAAAATTATGCAACACTATTTGTAAAACAGTATCAGGACTTATTAGAAATGTGTTTCTGCATGTAGCCCTTGTAATACCCATTCTAACTAGGCTCCTTCAAAGATTAGTGAATCTACAAACTGTAAACAACTTTCTTGGAGAAGCGCATAACATGAAATGTTAATTTTAAACTCAAACCAGCGAAATTCAAATCCCTACTATGTGAACATCCACACCGTTGTAAATTAATCATATAACTGAGAATTCTGATGATTTATATAGGATATTAGAAATTGAGAATGTATTCTACGTAAACATTTTCAATGTTTGATGATTGAGATATTCAGCCTGAACTACTTTACGAAAAGAAAATAAGTACAAATGACGTTATGACAGTTAAACTACAAACACACAACAACAGTGTCTGAGAAATCAGATAATACATGTGTAGTACATGTGTAATACATGCCAGATAATACATTCTGTAGGCATGGTGCAGGGATAACTTTCAGAAAGATACTTACAAAAATGAACACATTACCAGTACAAAATGAACTATAAATATATAACTACGTTCAATTAAATACCAGTTTCGTACAGATGCCTCATAAACATTCATAAACGGAATCCGAAAATGAAATTCAAGGCGCTAAAGTTCATTTGGTTCAGCTTTAAACATAAACTACCCATGAAAATATATTGAACATATATTCACATAATCCAAAAAATTTAACTTGTTATGAAAATTAACATGCAACAAATTACGTCAAAAATACGTTACATTACGTTGGAAAATTAAGTTTTCGTGTCCTCCCAAACCTGAACTAACCCAAACTTCTAGGATCTTTATTACTGGTTTTGACATTAGGAACTATCAGTTCCCGAAGTCTCGATTCGATCCGGGTTTTCCACAACGAGAGAATCCCTTGTAAGTTTTGTGTGAAATTTTGGGGACAAATAACAAAAATCCTTTCATTTAAATTTGAATTCTTCCAGGTTGATGAACTCCAAGTCCAAAATGTATGAACGAAACAGCCGTAGCAGCTGACTTAATACCAGCCCCAGAAACATATTACGCATCGATTGCTAACAATAATTTCCAACAAAAATATGAATATACAGAGCAAGTTAGCCATAAAACCAGCCTGCAAGGCAAGCACTAATGAGCTCTGCATTGACAGTGGTCGAAATGATGACTCGGTAAGAGCAAAGTGACTCCCCTCAACAGGTATGTCTCTCGGGAACCGGATTTTATCCCACTTTTCCCAAAACCAAAACAGTCCACTGCTCATCAAATTTCTCACTCGCTTTCCAATGTGGTTATATTTCTCGTCGAACCACTCCGTTACATATAAAGAGATTGAATGTCTCAAAAAGTCGTCATTTGTAATTTTCCCATTGTGGGCAAATTTTAATCCTTGCCCTTTTGTAGCATGCCTCACTCGTTCCCAGTAATACTTCAGAGCATGCGAAAACACAACCAATGCGGTTTTAGGGACAGTCAAGTTTTCGAAAAACAAGGAATTGATATCATCCTGTGCAGTACAATGAATCCGACTAGGCGAAATGATCTTGGAATCTGTTGTATTCACTGCAGTGTAATAATTCCAGCTGCCATAAAAGAATACATCGTCCGAGAAAACGCCGCATAATTCAATGCAGGTCTTATCATTTGCCTCGCATTTCCAGGTTATACCATCCCAATAGCCTTTTCCAGCTGGGAAATATAAAGTGAAATTTTCCAGGTCACGCAGATACTTCCACTTTGTTGAAAAATCATTTGAAGTTGTAAAGGCAGTCTTCATGAATCCTTTGTATCCGTTTGATATGATCAGAGATCCTAGTAGCCAAATACTGAAAACAATCCCACCACGGTTAGATTGAATTTTTGAAGCCAGTTTTCCCAGGAGATTTCCTTGCTCAATTAAATGTCCCAGCAACCCGTATACTGCCAAACTGATTGTTCTAGGACAAAAGTTTTCGGTAACAAGATATGACGTTACTATGGATGTGACAATTGTGGCAATTGCCAAACAACACCACACCAACCCTTCAAATGGGTTAGAATAGAGGGATAATTCAATTCCAATGGCTCGAACACTATCCGAGGTTATAAAATTAAAGCCACTAAAATGTGTGACGTGCCATTCTTGCATACCCTCAAAAATCCCGCTTACACCTAAAAAGATGACTGGAAGCAGGTCCATATCGTTATGACTATACGCTACATCTAATGAGAAATTTGTGTCAATGGCCTGAATCAGAACATAGTATATAGTTTCCGCGAGGTGCCAAGGTTCCATTCGATGGAATGGGCTTCGAACGTGTTTCCGGTCCTGCACGTTGTACGAACTGAATGCGTTATCTCTCCATTGCATTTTCCAGCCGAAATTTGTACCCCTGTCAAACACGTTTTCAAGCACTTCCAAACAGTCATCCGCGCTGCATTTAAACTTTTTTTTGCATTTATCCGAATACCACGGTAAGTAGTAACCAGAGAATTGGTTGCCAACTTTTTGATCGTCAAGCGGTATTAATACAAAAATTGGGGTATTGCTGTGAGCGGATTGAATCCAGCGTACTATTGCATGTAAGAGTCCCCTGGTCGCATGATCTTCTTCTTGAAGGACTAATAAAACCATTTTAGGGCGCTGGAACTTTACCCGTATTGCATCGTAAATCAAGTCTTGAATAGCATCACATTCATCCTCTGCAACGTTTTTGTGGGTTGGTAGTTTTATCATTCCAATAGCCGCAACGGTACATTTTACATTTTGAGCTTTAAAGGCTAAAAGCGATATTTCTTTGTGTTTTTTAATTATTTCAACAGTTTTCGTCCCTCCGGGTGGATACTCTTTCAGGATAAATGGCATATTCAGATTTGACAAGTCTAAGGTTTGCTCGAATAATTGTGAAACAATGACGATACAATTTTGTAATTTGTAGAGAACTGGATTTAATTTAATATATTTAGTTTCTTTGAGTGATATACAAATTGCTGACTGCATTAGGCCAATGCATACAATAAAACCCGCAGTTCTGGCTACCATGAGAATTTTGAGCATCATAGTGTCCTTCTTAGGAAGCCTGTAAAACTAAGGGAAGGAACAGTTTTGTGTTACAAGTTTATAACATTTACATTAGTGAATTTATTTTAGCGCAGTACCTTCCTTTGAAGTTGATTTTAATCAAGTTAAATTATAATAATAATTACAAAATATGTTTCTGCTACTCCTGATTTAAAGGCTGACAATTTGGAATTCATTTAAGAGATTTGGAGGGGTCTACGTTTACGAACACTACGCTGGGTACCCGTATGTTCTTTGAAATCATTTAAAGTATGATAGCCATATGAACGTCTTAATATTGTAATGCAATATTGGACAATAATATTTTTATAGAACCCATTTATGACACTCTGAGAGGACCACTCGAATTCGGAAGTATTGCTTTTATCTTCAATAATTGAATTAATTTTGTTAGCAAATATAACTTCACATACTTTTTAAAACATTGTAAAATAATAATTGATTGCATGAATTTTCTGTTTGAATCAATTGAAAATTAGTTTATTTGTGAGCTTTAAACCCTGTCAGTTTTATGTCTTGTACGAGTGTCAGCCGTGTAAGATGACATATATTAAATATCTATGTATATAGAGTATAGGATGACAATATAATTAATTGCTACGTTATAATGTTACATGGTTCACTAATTAACAAGGATTTATTTTAAAAGTTGTTCAGATGTTCGGCTTTGATTTATTTCAATATCTTGAATTTCTGCTGACAATAACCTTGTAGTTAGTCCTGGTCCATAATTCACATTGACGATGATGATGTTTAAGTTCGAAGAAATCCCTAGAATAAACTATTATCACATTTTTAAGAAAGCAATTTTTGGACATTCAAATATTTTGACTACAAAAGATTTTCAGCATTAGAATATATTGACATTTTAAGCCAATAAACTCACTTCATTTCTCCACGAAAATGATATGGCAGGAATTAATCCTTCGCAACTGTAATTGTTTCTGTATTTGTAACTGTTTGTAAACATATTTACAAAATAATAATTGATTGCATGAATTTTCTACTTGAATGAATTGAAAATTAGCTTATTTGATAGCGTTGAACCGTATTAAACTTTTTTTTGTAAAGGCGTGATGGGATCCTTTTGCTTGTGCAGAGCTTCAGCCATTTCAGATATGACATCATATATTAATATGTATATAACACGTTATCTAATCGCTACTTGTCCTAGCTTACTAACTGGCCAGATGTTCTGCAGGTTCCGTTGTTAGTATCCATGAATCAAACTTTCAATTTTGGAGATGATTTTTTGTATAATTACTACATATAGTCCCGATTCCAATTCGAATTTTTTTAAAACCTCATCCCACAAACGTATACACATCACATGTTAAAAACTATCTTCAATAAAAAAATTAATACACAGAGCAAATTAGCCATGAAACCAGCCTGCAAGGCAAGAACTAATGAACTTTCCATTGACAGTGGTCGAAATGATGATTCGGTAAAACCAAAGTGACTCCTCTCAACAGGTATGTCTCTCGGGAACCGGATTGTATCCCACTCTTCCCAAAACCAAAACAGTCCACTGCTCATCAAATTTCCCACTCGTTTTCCAATGTGATTATATTTCTCGTCGAACCACTCCGTTACATATAAAGAGATTGAATGTCTCAAAAAATCGTCATTTGTAATTTTCCCATTGTGGGCAAATTTTATTCCTTGCCCTTCTGTAACATGACTCACTCGTTCCCAGTAATACTTCAGAGAGTACGAGAACACAACCAATGCGGTTTTAGAGGCAGTCAAGTTTTCGGAAAACAAAGAATTGATATCATCCTGTGCCGTACAATGAAATTGATGAGGCGAAATGTGCTTCGAATCTTTAATATCCATTGCAGTGCGAAAATTCAAGCTGCCATTAAAGAACACGCCGTCCGAGGAAACGCCGCATAATTCAATGCAAGTCTTATCATTTGCCTCGCATTTCCAGGTTATACCACCCCAATAGCGCTTTCCAGCTGGGAAATATAAAGTGAAATTTTCCAGGTCATGCAGATACTTCCACTTCGTTGAAAAATCATTTGAAGTTGTAAAGGCAGTCTTCATGAATCCCTTATATCCGTTTGATATAATCAAAGATCCTAGTAGCCAAATACTTAATATAATCCCACCATGGAATGATTTCGTTTTTGAAGCAAGTTTTCCCAGGAGATTTCCTTGCTCAATTAAATGTCCCAGCAACCCGTATACTGCCAAACTGATTTCAGTACCGAGATATGACGTTACAATGGCTACGATAAATATAGTAATTGCTAAACAACACCACACCAACCCTTCAAAAGGGTTGGAATAGAGGGATAATTCAATTACAGCAGCTCGAACACTATCCGAGGTTATAAAATTGAAGTCACTAAAATGTGTGATGCGCCATTCTTGCTTACCTTCATAAGCCCCGCCTATATCTAAAAAGATGACAGGAAGTAGCTCGATATCGTTATAACTATAATCTACGTCTAATGAGAAATTCGTGTCAATGGCCTGAATCAGAACATAGTATATAGTTTCTGTGAGGTGCCAAGGTTCTATTCGATGGAATGGGCTTCGAACGTCGGGTTTCCTGTCCAGCACATGGCACTTGTAAAATGCGTTATCCCTCCATTGCATTTTCCAGCCAAAATTTGTACCCCTATCAAATACGTTTTCCAGGACTTCCAAACAGGCATCCGCGCTGCATTCAAATGTCAGTTTGTAGTTATCCGAATACCAAGGAATGAAATAACCAGAGAAATGGTTTTCGACGTGGTGATCATCAAGCGGAAATAATGCAAAAATTGGGGTGTAAATGTGTACACGTCGAATCCAAAGTATAAACTCATTTAAAAGTCGGCTCGATTGGTTATCTTCCGAAAGGAGTATTAAAACAATTTTTGGGCGTTGCGAATTTGAAAGCATTGCATCATAAATGAAGCCTGGAGTAATTTCATATTCATCCACTGCTACGGTGTTGAGGATTGATCTTCTAATTCCAAAAGCCGCAACGGTGCACATTAAATTTTGTGCTTTAAAGGCCCTACGCGATATTGCTTCGCCTTTTTTATTTTTTTGAACAGTCGTCGTCTCATCAGGTGGATATTCTTTCAGGATAAACGGCATAATAAGATTTGACAAGTCTAAGGTTTGCTCCAATAATTGTGAAATAATGATGATACAGTTTTCGAATTTGTAGAGAACTGGGTTTAATTTAATATATTTAATTTCCTCAAATGATGTACAAATTGCTGACTGCATTGCGCAACTGCATATTAGAAAACCCGCAGCTCTGACTACAGTAAGAGTTTTGAGCATCATTTTATCCTTTAAAATTAGTATTTGTATCCTTTCCTGTAAAATTTATGCAAGGAACAGGTTTATGTGAAACATTTATCACACTTACATTCGTGAATTTATTTTAGCACCTTAGCTATTTAAGTTTTCATTTGAAGTTTCGAAGTTGATTTTAATGAAGTTATATGTATTATAATATTTAAAAAGTATGTCCCTGTTCATCCGGTTTTAAAGGCTGACACTGATCTATTCGGAATTCATTCAAAAGATTAGCTAAGGTCTACTTTTCACGAGCACAGACCGTGGCTACCCACGCTTTTTGAAATCATTTAAAGTATGCCAGCCGGATGAAGGCATTAATATTTAATTATAATATTGGAGATTGATATTTTTAGGAACCCACTTATGACGCTCTGAGAGGACCACTTGAATTTGGAACTATTGCTTTATCTTCAATAATTGAAATAATTCTATGAGCAAATATGCCTGCATATGCCTTTAAAGACACTGGAAAATGAATAAATGATTAAGTGAATTTTCTCTTTGAACCAAATGAAAATATTTGAGAGCCTTAAACCTTTATCAATTTTATATTTTTTTTGGTAAAGATGTGAAGAGGTTCTTCTCCTTGTACAGAGTACTCCATCCGATGAATTATTTTATTGCAACTGTAATGATTGCACCAATGGAATGTGGAACAACTTTAGGCCTTAGGCGATGAATCACAATTTGCCCCACTTTTCTACAACTGAGAGGTGAAATGAAACGAGACCAACGAATTTTGTTATGTCAGAAGGAGAGGCGGACTGTGTGAATTGAAAACTGTTTTGTATGCTTGGATCATTTAGTGAAATTTGATGCTGGCTAATTTTAAGAAATTCGAAATTATATTATTATTAATTAGTCAAAACAAGTTATAAATAATGACTGGTTTGGACAGTGAATACAGAATTGGCTTTACGGTAGGGTTTTCAACAGCTACAATTCCTGATCATACAACCAAAAAATATTAGAAAAAATTGATGGAACAGTAATTTGCTTCTAAGAAATTCCTTCAAATCTAAAAATAGACACAAAGTATGTAGGAAAAGCCTCCATGACATTCAATCCACTGGTGTTAGTAACCAGTCAAGTGCATTTAATTTACACGAGCACTGCACAGCCAGCAATTGCTGGCTCAGCAAGGCAAATGTAATTTGGGATGACAGTAAATAGTTATATGCAATAGCTAGCTGCGCAGTTCTATGGTCGTCGATGCGTCTAGAGCGCGCGAATATTTGATTCTTACCATCACGTTCACTATCACTATCCACTCGCTCAAATTAGAAGAGAGGATTATCTCTAAGGTACTTGATAACAGGAGCATAAACTACAACACTAGGTCATGCCAATGGGTGATTCCATCAGTATTTGACTACTGACGAGTGTCTGCTTTCTGAGGCACTGGTGGCTGGTTTCATTTTGTATACCCTACTTACAATGTAAATGATCATTCCGTACTAGAATACGCAGTGACTGAATTTTAAGTAACTGGAAATTCTTGAAGTAGATTCTACGTTGAGTCAGCACATTATACAGATATAAGAACCGTTTCAATTAGAATAATTAAAGCATTTTCCAGTCCTTGCAAAACCACATATTTAAATCACAAATGTAAAAGGGAAAAGTTGAAACCAATCTTTCGTTCAACTTAGATTGCTTTTTAAGGATTAAAGAACGATGTGGTTTAAACCCCAGGGATTTTTTAAATGTGCATATGTTAAGGATTTATTGAATGTTGAACCAAAAATAATTTGCATTTACAAAGGTACTGTTACGTGTTAGTTTGGGTGACTTTAACATGTAACATATGAACCAGCATGCCGTGCTAATTATGATCTGTAACTCAGAGAGAACTGCAAAAGGGAAATCCGGATGAGATCTAATAAAGACGGTGTGGAATACTTATGATTATAATGGCATTAGTTTATTGGAGCACAAATAAATAGTTGTTGATAGGAGCACGGTTCAATACTGCTTAGTGATTAAGATTGTCTTGGGATTATATAATCAAACGGTTACATAAGTAAGCACATTAGGTCAGACATGTCCACCCGTCGACGGGTATTAGTGCTGCCCATGGGAACGAAAATTTGGTACCCATACCTGTTCCTGTACCTGCACCCATTTTTTCAGGAACTAAAGCAATGGTCCTGTTCCTGGTCCCATAAAAATTGGTACCAATTCAAAGTTCCTGGACCTGTTCCTGTTCCCAAAAGTACTTAAATACTAGCAGAAAAGTACAACCTTCACATTTATGCATCGATTTAAAAAGCCAAATTTTAGATCGACTTTATTAAAAATCAAATCAAATCAAATATTTATTCAGGAATCCAATCGGGCATGCCCATATCTTCCTGGTGATAGTACATTACAGTTAATAGTGTTACGCTTCATCATATAAGTAGTTATGAAATTTGTAGAATCTAAGAGAACTAGACATATTTATGAAGGTCCAGTACAGTGTCAGGTGAAAGCTTAAAAAATAAGAGTAATTGAGTACGATTAAATGAGTACACATTATATTTAGAAAGGAACTTATTTCTATAGACAGATAGCACGGGGCATTTGACAATGAAGTGGAAGATGTCATTGGTTTCATTCAGGTTACAATGTACACAGTTATCAAAGTTAAATGTGTGCGAAAAGAATTTGAAGTAGATACGTTCAGAGTTGAGTCTAAAATTACACGCGGTTCTTAAGCAATTAATTGGCATGTTGAAAAGCAAATATTTAGAAGTAGAGAAGTGACTTTTTATGAATTTGTAATCGGAGTTGGGTGATAAAAAGGTACGATGAGCATCACTGTTGACACTGTCTTCATATATTTTTGAAATAATATTTTTAATCTCCGTACTGAGTAATTCGGGAGATTGTGCCTTCCAAATCATTTGAAACCCAAGGTCAGAGAGGTTTTTTTCAACTTTGTATGCCCAGTTATTTAAGTTTTTTGAGCCTTGGATATTATTAAGTTCTACGAGACGATTGTAACATATTTTAGTCAGTCGATTGCTTGGTAAAGTGAGGGACGTTATTAAAAATAAATAACAGCACACCACCTGTAATACCATTAGCTACTCGAATTTAAATGATAATTCAGTAACAGTCATTAAATTAATTATCGCAGCGAAAAGTACAGTAGTAACTGAAATTAGCTAAGACAAGTAGCACTTTCAATATACTTTTGCTGAGGTTACAAGGAAAAGAGCACACTGGAGTTTTCTGAGCTACAATTTTGGGTTTAAGTTCCAGAGAATTCCATTTTTGCAACGTGTTAAATAATAACAATTTATTTTTTTGTTAAATATTGACGTGCGAAAGAGTGACTTACATGATATGTTGCAACGTACTTTTAAAATATTATTTTGATTGTGAGGTTTTTTATATTATAAACTTCATGTGAATACCGGGTAGGTACACGTTTTGTTCCTGTTCCCAAACCCGCTTTTGTTCCTATATTTTGGGAACAATTTCTATGTTCCCAAACGTTCCCAAAGTGTTTTGGGAACAGAATTTGTGTTCCCGTACGCACCCATTCCTGTTCCCAAAAACCTGGGTGTCTCCTGTTCCCATGGACAGCACTAACGGGTACCCTTCAAAGAAGGCTTCCTTCAGGGAAGGAAGCGCTTATTTCGACAAAAACGAAGGGAAGGGAAGGAAGGGTAAAAATCATCTGTGATCAGCACTACGTGCTAAGTCACCAGGGGGCGAAGCGCCGGCGGAATGTGCAACAAGGGTTATTAACAGTTCTGTGGTGTGTACAAGGAAACGTGTATTAAATTTCCCCCTTCTTACTGGTCACATTTATATGTACTGGGCAAAGATGTAAACTGAAGCAAAATAAAAAATGGTTTATACATGCGCTTCCTTGTATGTGGTATTATATTCAGTACGCATATAGTAAATTGTGCAACACGTTTCATATTCGATTTTAAAACACCATGCACAAGTACTCCCGACCTATACCGGTGGTTAAAACACACAATTCAAGGTGAAAAACAAATCCTACAATAGATGGCGTAAGCTGTATTCCCCAATGTGAACATATATGTATTAGTATGAATTTATACGTGACCTCATTTAATTTTCTGAGGTCAAACGAATGACACGATGTCCTTCAAAAACAATAAGGTTCTTCCTTTTTGCATGATCTGTCCCGGTAAAAATTTTGTAATGTGTAGTAGCAATAGTTCTGCAGATATCGTGCGGACAAGACAGCCTCGACAGACAGCCAGACAACCAGACAGCCAGACAACCAGACCTTCGCAATAGGGATCTCGCTTCGCTTCGCCCCTAAAAAACTTACGAAGGAATAAGTAAGGCTTCAGCGCATTGGTGGAAAAATGAAGTTGACGGAAGGGTGCTTCCCACGCGCCGTATGTACCTTTCATGACGACTAACTCTAGGTGTTAATAAGTCCACACAAAACGTACCACGATGTACATAATGCGTTGTTATAAAACAAAGTAGCTTTCGAATTTATAATTTTTATCGATAGCTGGAGTGCAGACCCGAACTCGTCGAGCTAGACTTACTGTTGATACTGTGTCAAAGCCGATTCAGTTAAGGAATATAGAAATCTTTTTAAAATTGAAACGATGAATACTACTGTATTTATGTACAATGTGTTATTTTAAGCATTGAATAGTAAGTGCCTATTAACTTTGTTGTCTCATACATGAAAATCAAAAATAGGGAAGACGAACTTTGATGAAGGAATGATATTAATCATTACTGAAGGTCTAAGGAAGGATCTCAACAAAACTACTTTAAAGGAAGGGTGAAGGAAGGAATTTAGCTACCAAGCCTTCAATCTAAACAGGTCTGAAGGATGGAAATAGATATATTTTTTCTTATTTGAAGGATTGGAGGAAGGAAAAATCATTTGAACATCTCTGCATCAGGTGCAAGAGTAACTCTGGGAAAGTGAGATTAGTGAAGCGCGAAGTGCGAGGAACTCTAACATATACATAATATTAAGGTCTAATAATTACTAAGCTTAATCTTACAGTACATATTCGTATTTTTTGATCATCAAATACTGTTAGTATACTAAGAGCTTCCAAAAGGATTACAGAGCAAAAGATTAACTCATTAGGTTTGTTTATTTAAATCATCCCTAATCTTATGCTTCCAGCTTATGGATTACAGGAAGCGCTTGCACTCCCAGCTTATCGATTAATTTGGTTATTTTTAAATTTTATATCAATGAAATCATTTCTTGCTTTGAATGCATATCCAAGACCATTCCAGTATAATTGCAAAGCATCACAGATTCTTGTTAATTTACGTTTGAAATAATCAATGTAAATTATTTCAGTTAACTTTTGCCGTGTATTAAATAATTAACGTAAGAGAGGCACACAGGTATTGCAGATGGTCGAGCCAATCAGAGGCCTCAATTATTCAATCACTACGGTGTACTTTACCATGGTTTGTTTGACAGCGTGTATTTACCTGCATTCAAAAAAAAATATTTAACTTACTAATACCATCAGATACGCAGATTTACTTGAATAAAAGCAAGAAATTTTGTAACTTACTGTCTTGACACTCGTATATTCGTTAATTCTCAAATAAAGAGGTTTAAAAACAGTTGACTTAACCCCAGTTCTAAAAACTCATTGGCGCCTTATGTTAGCAATTATCTCCAAAAAGAAAATAACTCCGCACAGTAAGTTAGCTATTAAAAGAGCATACAAGGGCAGAACTAATGAGCTATTCATTGATAATGGTTGAAAAAATGGCTCGGCAAGAGCGTAATAATTCCCCTAAGACATTACATCTCTCCGAAAACGGATTTTTTCCCACTTTTCCCAAAACCAAAACAATCCGCTGCTCATCAAGTTTGATGCACTCTTTCCAACGTAATCATACTTCTCAACGTACGATTCCGTAGCATACAAAGAAAGAGAAGGAAATCGTCATTTGTAATTTTTCCATTATGTGCAAATTTTATTCCTGACCCTTGTATAACATGTCTGATTTGTTTCCAGTAGAATTTCAGAGAGTATGAAAACACCGTTAATGCAGTTTTAGGCGATGTCAATTTTTCATAAATCCTTGTATGCATGTGGTCTTGCGCAATACAATGGAACTGATTAGGTGAAAAAATCTTCGAATCTTTAATATCCATGGCTGTGTAAGAATCCCAAGTACCGTAAAAGAATACACCATCATTGGAGACGCCGCATATTTCAATGCAGGTCACATCGTTTTCCAGGCAGTGCCAGATAGTAGGAAAATGCTCCCGGCGTTTTCCTGCAGGAAAATATAAGGTAAAATTTTCGAGCTCATGTAGATACCGCCATTTTGTTGAAAAGTCATTCAATGTTGTAAATGCCGTTTTCATGAAACCTTTGTATCCGCTCGATATAACCAAGCAACCCAATAGCCAAAGAGTAAATATGATGACCCCATATGGTGATTTTGGTTTCGAAGTAAGTTTTTCCAGCAGATTTCCTTGCTCAATTAAGTTTCCCAGCAAACCGTATGCAGCAAAACAGACCGTTCTAATGTCTAATTCTCCCATCGGTCTAACGAGAAATTTGAATCCGTGACCTGAATTAGTACATAGTAGGTAGTTTCGGCAAGGTTCCAAGGAGCTTTTCGGTCAAATGGACTTCGAACGTGTTTGCGAGGCCATGTATTGTACAAAACAAGTACTTTATCGTTCCATAGCATTTTCCTCCCGAATTTTGTAGAATCATCAAATACGTCTTGCATGATTTTCGAGCAGGTGTCCAAGTTGTGGTGAAATTTGATGTTGCGTTTTCCTGTATACCAGGGTAATAAGTATCCTGATATCTTGTTGTCAATATTTTGTACATTACGTGGAAATACCGCAAAAATTGGCATAAAAATGTGGACCTTTCGCATCCACCATGCATTTTCATTTAAAAACCGGCTAGCTTGGTCATCTTCTTGAAGGACAATTAAAACCATTTTCGGAGTTTGGCCATCTAAGCATAACGTAACGTAAGCGTATTTTCCAAACCCATCCTTCGCTGCTCTTTTGTAACCTGGACTACCAATTTCAACGGTGGCAACGGTGCATCGTAAATTCTGTGCTTTAAACACCCTACGAGTGGTTTTAATGCTATTTGTAATTGCTCCAACAGACGTGTTCCTACTGGGAGCAAATCCATTCAGCAACAAGAGCGCACTCAATTTTGACAAATCCAGAGTTTCCTGCAATTGAAGAACTTTGATGACACAATTTTTGAGATTGTACAAAACTGGTTCTAATTTCCTGTACTTGGCATCCATGAGAGATATAAAAATTGCTGACTGTATGACACAACAACTTATCAAAATTTCTGTATTCATTGCGCTGGGATTCGGCAGCCGCATATTATGCTATTTATGAAGACCATGTTAGTAATGCAGAAATGAGTTACAATTTTAAGAATTTATTTTACCTCGGAACGTTAATCTATAAACTTTCAAAATTGTTTTCAAACAAGTCATGAAATGTTTGCACAAGATACCACTGCAATTGAAGAGTCTGGCCCAGAGCTTCTAACGAGGACAGGGACGTCCGGTCGGGACACTGGACGGACCGAGACAAAATATCTGGGACAAAATAATTGTCCCCATTATATTCAGGACGAGATGGAGACAAACTAAATTGTCCACATGATATTCGGGACGGGACGGGGACAAAAATAAATTGTCCCCATTATATTCGGGACAGGAACAAAAACAAATTTCCCATTGTATTTGGGACGGGACATGCTTTTTGGTCGTGTGTATAACTGTACTAGCAAGCATAGCAGAACAAGGATAACGTTTCAGCTTTTACTGCTCATGAGTAAACTATTCTGTGAACACTATTTGACCTGATGTAAGACATTGGATTTTAGGTTGGAGAAAATGAAGATTGCGCAAAAAATGACTGGTACTTCATAATGGTTTTATGATTAGTAATATTAGATTTTGGCATTAGAGCGAATAAAGACAAGTTATATATGTTTACAATCATAATTGAAGTAAGTGACCATGCACATTATTTGAAAACAGATTCGAAACTTGAGTGACAGAATAGTTTTCGTGACAGAAATAGAACAGGAATAGAATAGTAATAATTGTTGAAATATGGCTGTAATTTAAGCTGCCTTAAGGAGGAATCTTGGAACTACGATTCTATGAATGTGTTTTTTGTTTTTGGTACGAATATTTTGTATGTGAATTTCCCCTCATGTTCCTATTTTCGGTATGAGAATGTCGAATTGTTTTTAGTAATTATCCGGACGGGACAGAAATTTTGTCCATATGCCCGATTTTCGGGACCGGGCAACTTTTTAAAAAATTTGGGACGGGACGGGGACAAAGTTTTTGTTCCCATGTCCCGACTTTCGGAACGGGACTGGGGACGTTTTTTAAAAATTTTGGGGACGGGACAAGAACATGGTTTATTTCCCCAATAGAAGCTCTGGTCTGCCCACATGGACCTTGTTAAAATTTAAACCTAGTGTTCAGATGTAATTGAAGAATATTTGTAAACTGTGTACCTTATTGTTTTCTTCCGGAAATCTCCAATTCAGTAAATAAATCAAAATACCTTTATGTGCTGGCAACACATTTCAACATAAATTTGCTTATATTTAAAAACTTTAAGGAAAACATTACTTTAAGAAACTCGAAAACCAAATGCATTTACTTCTGTCATATTCTGAAACTGCTGTGAATCCCAACATTAAATTGATAATCACATTGTCTGAACTATGATTTCCATTTGACTTTTACCTTTTGTAAACTTTCCATTCCATGGGCTTTCCGCAATTCATGGCATTACTTGTTTATTTTAACATAAACTGACGCCTCACTTTATTTTAAAATCTAATGAAACATTAAAATCAATAGAAACTAAATACTTATGCCCAAAATTAAAATTTATTTAAAAATTGTAGCGTAAGACGTTTCAAATGTTATAAAATCAATAAATCCCATTAAAGTGGGACTGTTTCTCCTGTTCTAAATTATTATTAAGCACCTCCAAAAGTAAAATGCTCAGAGAAAGCAAGTTGGCCGCAAACAGGGCATACAGAGACAGTACAAGCGAACTGTCCATAGAAAGTGGGCAAACTGGTGGTTCGATAATAGCCGAGTAATTCCGCCCCACAGGTAAGTCCTGAGGAAAACGGATTTTGTCCCACTTTTCCCAAAACCAAAACAATCCACTGCTCATCAGATTTCCCGCCCGTTTTCCAACATGATTGTATTTCTCATCGTACCATTCCGTCACATATAAAGACATAGAAATCCTCAGAAAACCATCGTTCGTTATTTTCCCGTTATGTGCGTATTTCGTTCGTTGTTGTGGTTGAGCAGTACGAATACGCTCCCAGTAAAATTTCAAAGCATGGGAAAAAACAACTAATGCAGTTTTTGGCGCAGTCAATTTTTCAGAAAACAAGGATTTCATGTCATCCTGTGCAATACAATGGAACTGATCAGGTGCAAATAGCTTCGAAATGTTTATATTCCAGGCAGTATAATAATTAATGGATCTACCATAGAAAAAGTACCCCTCCGTTGAAACGCCGCAAATCTCGTTGCAAGCCATATCGGTTTCGGCGCAAGACCACCCAGTATCATCATCCTCAAAAAAGGAAGAGTGGCTTCCTGCTGGAAAATATAAAGTGAAATTTTCGAGTTCATGTAGATACCGCCATTTTGTTGAAAAGTCATTCAATGTTGTAAATGCGGTTTTCAAGAAACCCTTGTATCCGTTTGATACAACCAATGAACCTAGTAGCCAAGTAGTTAATATAAAGGCCTCCCGATTTGATTTTGTCTTTGCAGCTAGTTCCCCAAATAGATTTCCTTGTTCAATTAAATTCCCCAGCAGACCATAGGCCGCCAAACTGATTGTCCTATAGTCATGTTTTCTTGTCATTCCAAATGACAGTACTACGGCTGTAGCAAATGCAATAATTGCCAGGCTAACCCAAACCAGGATTTCAAAAGGTTTGGTATAGAGAGACAGTTCCAATGAAGCCGCTTTCACACTATCGGAAGTAATAAAATTAAAGCGACTAAAATGTGTGACGCGCCATTCTTGCATTTTATAATCAGACCCTCCTACACCTATGAATGCTGTAGGTAATAGTTCCAAGCAACCGAGCCCAAACATGCCATTTACTGTGAAATTTGTATCCAGGATTTGAACTAGGACAAAATATACGGTTATGGAGAGATTCCAAGGATCTTTTCGATCAAACGGGCTCCGAACGTGTTTCCGATACCACTCTTGATACCAAGCCATTGTGTCATATTTCCACTGCATTTTCAAGCCAAAATTCGTAGTGTTATCAAAAACACTCTCCATGACCCTCAAGCAGGCATCGACGAAGCAATCAAATTTTATGGTACTTTCTGAAAACGAAGGTAAAAAGTAACCTGAGAAACGATTGTTGGTTTTCTGAACGCCGACTGGGAATAACACAAAAACTGGGATATAAGTGTGAACGTTTTGAACATGCAATGCAATGTTATATGAAAGTCGGCTTGTATGGGCGTCTTTTTGAAAGACCACAACCATTTTCGGTCGTTGGGATCGTAAACGTTTTGTTTCGTAAATAAAATTGTCAATACCTTCTCTTGCTTCTTTTGTGACGTTTTTTAAATCCAGATTACCAACTGCAATGGCTGCAACAGTGCATCGTAGATTTCTTGCTTTAAATGTCTTCAGCGGTGTACTTGAGACTTGATGTTTTGTGATAACTGATGAGTTCAAACCAGGTGCAACTTTATTGAGCAAAAATGGTATACTAAGGTTTGACAAGTTCAGAATTTCCTGCATTTGCAGAACTTTGATAATGCAGGTTTTGAACTGTGATAAAAATGGATCTAATTTAATGTATTCCATTTCGGTTAGAGATGCAGTTATGGTGAATTGTATTAAATAGCAATTTAAGAAAATTAGTACTTTCATTGCAAAAGAGATTTAGATAATAGAGAATTAGATTTTGACCATTTTTTTAGAAATTCCAGAAATTTGAGAAAAAAGTAGTTCACAAAAATCGTTTCTTATATTTCTTCGTCATTTAAAAAACCTTTTATGTTATTGCAGCGAACATTTTACTAGCTGATTGAACAACAACAATTTCGATAATAGAGGGGTTTATTTTTGTAACACCAGTGCATTTTGAAAGAGTGAATATATTAAGTGAAACCAAATACATTTAATCTATCTTTGTTGTTTGTAAACAGTTTCGCCGTTATAGCAAATAAAGCTTAAAATACAGATAAAATCTGTTGTTCTCAAGCATACTATTTACGTTCTAACATGAAACGTTTAGTTTTTAAGGTGCCCGTGGGAGTTTGAAGAGGAGAAAAGGTATACAAAAGTATTTTTATATTATTGAATATTTTGGAGTACATTTATAGACATATAATGCTATAAAGGTATATATATTGATAAAAAATTATGTATAATACACTTGTATGCATAATTTTCCGTTTTCCAAACATGTTATTTTTTGTACAAATTCACTAGTTGTATTTTGTGTTCTTAACAAGAATTCGTACTTAAATAGTGTTATACTGTATATCCGGATTAATCACAATCAACTTTAAACGCATATTAATGATATTCACCTTTATTTAATTTCAATTGACTTAAATTCCCGTGTAAAATTCTTAAAATATGCTCTATAATCAGCAATCCATTGTTATGCTGCTACGTAACCAGATGTAAATTATATAACTTCAAAACCGAGAATTATCAGACAAATTAAGTTAGCCCCAAGCAGGGAAAACAAGGCCAGTACAAGCGAACTCTCCATAGAAAGTGGTCGAACTGGTGGCTCGATAATAGTAGACTTATTCCGCTCCACAGGTAAGTCCTGAGGGAAACGGATTTTAACTCACTTTTCCCAAAACCAAAACAATCCGCTGCTCATCAATTTACCTGCCCGTTTTCCAACACAATTATATTTCTCATCGTACCATTCCGTCACATATAAAGACATAGATATCCTCAGAAAACCATCGTTCGTTGTTTTCACGTTATGTGCATATTCTGTTCCCCATTGTCGCTGAACAGTGCGAACACGCTCCTAGTAAAATTTCAGAGCGTTGAAAAACACAACCAACTCGGTTTTAGGGGTAGCCAATTTTTCCGAAATAATTGTATTTATGTCACCCTGGGCCACACAATGGAGCTGATTAGCCGAAATGAGCTTCGAATCTGTTATATGCATTGCCGCGTGATAATTCCGACCGCCGGAAAAGAATACTGTTAAGTACTTTTTTAATAAGAATAGGAGCCCTATGGTTATAAAAGGGAACGTAGACTTAATTAATCGATAAGATGGGCAGGAAAATTAGATCCTTAGCCAGAGAATATTTGGAAGATTCTGGAAGATTTTATTCTTGGAGTAAACTAGATACTTCTAGGTACTATTCTTAGCCAGGGAATAAGAACAGAATGTTCTAGAAGGTCCAAATATTGACCCGGGAGGAGAGGACACAATCGTGTTATTGTTTTCGTTGTTATTGTTATCGTCAACACGTGTTATTGTTTCAATCTCCGAGGCTAGGATCTCAAGACAATTTACTGGGATTAGGTGGATTAAAAAAGGAAGTCGTAAAACGACACGTGCAGTTGCGATGTAGTAGATGAAAATATCCAATTAGCAGTAAAAGAGGCGACAGTAAAAATCAATACCTAGACACGTATGTATTATCATGTGTTAGAGATTTTTGAAAAAGACATAACTGTCCAAAAAAGGTATTGATGTTACTTTCGGCGCCAGAATGTCGGCGCGCCTCTCGTAAAACGTCTGACGAGATTTTGCTCTCTAAAATTAAATTGGGTAATAAAACACCGGCTGCGGATGAGAATCTCAAGCCGCTAATACATAATGGAAAGAAAAGGTATAAAAAGGGGAAAAAAAGGATTACAAATTCCGAGTATTTGGTCCTGAAGCGGGCGTCAGCTCTGCTGGACCCGGGACTGAGGCCCTGCAGGATGGGAACGTTATCCTACCTGTTTGTATCTCTTTTGTATTTGAAGTTAGAACTGAGTATTCGGTCCTGAAGCGGGCGTCAGCTCTGCTAGACTTCTCCTAAAACATTTTAGATACTGCAGTCCCTGTAGAATGGAGATTTTTACTCTATCTACTTGTAACTCGCTTATAGTTCTATTGTATTTTGAATTAACTTAATAGTTGAGATTGAGAAGAGCTCGTGTTAAATATCGAGGCTCAAGTCATGTGTGGTGACATTAATTCCCCGCATTTTCTAGCTGAGATACACCCCTATCAATACACCGTCAGAAAAACGCCGCATAATTCATTCCAGCTGATATCATTTTGCGTGCATGTCCAGGTAATATCGTTTTTAACTTTAGAGTACTTTGCAGCAGGAAAATAAAAGGTAAACTTTTCGAGCTCATCGACATATTTCCATTTAGCTGAAAATTCATTGAGAGTTATGAATGCAGTTTTCATGAAACCATTGTATTCGTTTGATACAACCAATGAACCTAGTAGCCAAAGGGTCATTAAAATAAAGCAGCAGGTTGATTTTGTTTTTAACGCAAGTTTCCCAGACAGATTTTCTTGTTCAATTAAATTTCCCATGAGAACAAAGGCCGCCAAACTGATTATTTTATAATCGTGTTTACCAGTAATTTGAAATGACAGTACTACAGCTGCAGCAAATGCAACAATTGCCAGGCAAACTCAAACCAGGCATTCGAATGGTTTGGAATTGAGAGACAGTTACAATGAAGCAGCTTCCACACAATCAGAAGTAATAAAATTAAAACGACTAAAATGTGAGACGCGCCATTCCTGCATTTTATTGTCATCCCCGCCTACACCAAAATGTACTAACGGAACTTGGTCCAAACTGCCAAACCATGTGTCCATTGAAACATTTGTATCCATGACTTGAATTAAAACAGAATATACAGTCGCGGCTAGATTTCAAGGTATTTTTCGTGTTCACGATACCAGGCCTCGTTCCAAGACAGTGCATTATTTCTCCATAATATTTTTACCACAAAAATCGTAGCGTAACCAAATACATTTTCCATTACTCTCAAGCAGGCATCGATATTGCAGTGAAACTTTACAGCATGATTTCTTGAATACCAAGGGAAAAAGTACCCGGAGAAGTGGTTAGTAGTTTTTGGAACGCATAACAAATAATACAAAAATTATGATGTAAATTTGGATGTTTTTAATGTCATATAACATTTCGCTTGTTTGGGCGTCTTCTTGAAAGATTACAACCATTTCCGGACCTTGTGCTCGTAAACGTATCGCATCATAAACAAATGTCTGAATGTTCTCCTGTGCATCTTCTGTTAGGTTGATTAAACCTAGATTACCAATTGCAATGGCTGCAAAGGTGCAGTGTATATTTCTTGATTTAAATACTGTTTGCGGCGTATTTGAGACTTTTGTGCTTGTTTTATCTGATGAGTTTGGATCAAATGAAAATGTATCCAGCAAAGCCGGTGCTGTAAGTTTTGACAAATCCAAAGTTTGCTTCAACTGAAGAACCTTGATGATACAAATTTTAAAATCAAGTAGTATCGGCACTAATTTTACATACTCCGATTCCGTGAGAGATATAGATATTGTTGATTATACTATACAATTACATAAACAATTAAATTTTCATTGCAATGGTAATTATTGGTAGAAAGCCTAGAGTTTAGAAAGCCCAACAAAATTTAGTCTCAGGATTTTTTTATGTGGCGGGATTTGGTTTTGTAGTAATGCGTACTTTACGCATTCAAAATAAAAAATTAATAAAAAAAAGTTTTTACAAGTTGGCACCCCAAAAAAGGGGTTATTATTTGCGTGACAACAGTTTTGTGGGAAAAGACTGAACACATTAAGTGAAGTGAAATACATTTAATCCACCTGTTTTGTTAGTTAACTGTGATGCCATTTTAACAAATAAAGCTTAGAATACACAAATTGATTTTATGGTGGAAGGATTAAGAGAAATAGATGTTGGGGTCCGGTCGATTTGATGTACCTTAAAATTACGCAATGCTCTGAAAAGCCTGGGTCGGCCAGGAGAGTGGAAGTACCTTATAGGGAGAACTGTGTAGAGTAAAGCAAAAGTACATACAGCTAGTGCTCAGCCAGTGCGTTGAGAGATACATTCTCCTTCTATGTTACTTTACTCCATCAGCAGTTATGCATAATTACAATGTTAAAGAAGACGAAATGTGTATAATGGAGTTTAATTATCTACTTAATCCGAATAGTGTGTCTTGAAAGATTGTAACCTTTTTCGGACGTTGTGTTTGTAAACATTGTAGTAATGAGTTGTATGTACCCAAATATTTGAAAATAAATACACGTGATAACTTTCCAATTTATGGGCTTTGTACAATTGTGTATTTTAACATAAAACGTCGACTCTCTTTCTTTTAAAATCCAACAAAACATTGAAATCAGTGGTAATGATATATGTACTGAATTTAAATTTAGTCACAATTTCTTGTGTAAGTCGTTTAAAATGTTAGAAAATCAAATAATCCCAATAAGGTGAGACTACTTCTATTTAATTAAAGAAACTACCGGTATGTTTATAAATTAAATATTTTAAAAATTATTAATAATCATTTCCAAAAGGAAGATGCTAATTCAGAGCAAATTGTTCACGTAAAGCGCATGCAGGGCAAATACAAGTGAACTATCCATTGATAGTTCTCGAAGCGATGACTCAACTACAGCTGTATTAGTCCGCAACATAGGTTTGTTCTTCGGGAAGCGTATATTTTCCCACTTTTCCCAAAACCAAAACAGTCCGCTGCTCATCAAATTTCCCGCCCGTTTTCCAACGTGATTGTATTTTTCGTCGTACCATCCAGTCACAAATAACGACATGGGCTGTCGCAGAAAACCATCATTCGTTACTTTTCCATTATGGGCAAATTTCATGCCGCGCCCTTGTGTAAAAACAGTAGCACGCTCCTAGTAAAATTTTAGATCATGTGAAAACACAACTAATGCGGTTTTTGGCGCAGACAATTTTTCAGAAAACAAGGAATCTAAGTCATTTTGAGCAATACATTGAAATTGATTAAGTGAAATGAGCTTCGAATCTTTAACATACAAGGCAGTATGAGAATTCCAGCTGCCGTAAAAAAATACACCTTCAGGGGAGACACCGCATATTTCGGTGCAAGTTCGATAGTTTCCCTCACAATCCCTGGCCGTATCATTTTCATCGATAGGATTTTGTTTTCCTGCAGGAAAATACAAAGTAAAATTTACGAGCTCATCCGAATATTTCCATTTCGTTGAAAAATCATCGAGTGTTGTAAATGCTGTTTTCATAAATCCCTTGTACCCAGTCAATACTATTAAGCAACCCAGGAGCCAAGTAGTCAATATAATGGACCCATGGGTTGATTGTCTGTTTGAAGGGAATTTCCCAAACAGATTCCCTTGCTCAATTAAATTTCCCAGTAAACCGTAGGCCATCCAACTGACCGTTCTAAATCCAGGCTTTTCAATAAATAAAACTGATAATGCTACCGCCGTAAGAAATCCGGTAATTGCGAGACAAGCCCAAACCGAGCCATGAAAAGGTTTGAAGTAGAGGGATAATTTAAGTCCAGCAGCCTCAACGCTATCGGATGTTATGAAATTAAAAGGGCTAAAATGTGTGACGCGGCGTTCTTGCACATTTTTAGAAGTTCCACTCACGTCTACATATACGCTAGGAAGGAGATCCAGATAATTTATTTCATACGCAGTTCTAGACGAGACATTTCTGTCAATGATCTGAACGAGCACGTAGCACACTGTTTTAGCAAGATTCCACCACTTTTCTCAGGTCAAATGGACTTCTAACGTATTTCACAGACAACGTGGCACCCGATTCAAGTGTATTTTGCTTCCATAGTATTTTCAAGCCAAGATTTGTAGCGTCTTCAAAAACAACTTGCATCGTTTTTAAGCAAACATTCGCAAGGCAGTTGAACCTTACCGGACATTTCTCACAGTGCCAGGGTAAAAAATACCCGGTAAAATTCATCTGGAATTTTTGCATGTTTCCAGTAAATAACACAAAAATTGGGATATAAGCATGAATCCGTTGAACCGACCATACAATGACATGTAAGAGCGGATTTGTTTGCCCATCTTCGTCCTGAAAAACTATGACCCCTTCTGGAAGTGGTGCCTGCAAACGTATCGCCTTATAAATGAACATTGTAATATGTTTGCTCTCATCCTATGATGCTATCCTTTTGAAACTTGACTTACCAATTGCAATGGCAGCAACTGTGAACCGTAAATTTTGTGCTTTAAATACCTTTGGCAGCATTTCGTCGTGTTTCTGCTTTGTTTTAATTAAGATGTTATCATCGATTACATATTTGTTTAGCAAATACGGTGCGTTAAGTTGGGACAACTCCAGTATATGTTGGAACTGTAAAATGTCAATGATGCAATGTATTAATTGGGATGCAATTGGCTCTAATTTAATGTACTCCATTTCCGTGTAAGATGCGAATATTGTTGATTGCAACAAATAGTAACTTAGCAAAAGTTCAGTTTTCATTGCAATGGTAATTTTTGAATATCTGCTGTGTGTTAGAAAGGCGCTCAAAATTAAGCAAAGAGTAGCTTTGCAATATGTTGAACATTTTCCGAAAACACTCCACTGTGCTGGTCTGGAATTATTTACGCCTTCAAAACGCTTTTGTGCTGAAGAAACCATTTTAAAGTGTTGACAGTACATACAATGGAAGAGGGTTCGTTATTTGTGTCACAACAGTCCTTGTGGCTATAACTTTAATATTTAATGTAAAGTGAAAGACTGCTGTAGTATTTTATTTAAGTAGTACTATTATTTAACTCTGTGCTATTTTAAGCAAATAAAACTCTAAATTGGCCATTTTATTTCATGACAACATTTACTTTTCTTGGCAACAAGCATTATGATCGTCCCACTTGTTTGAAGGTATCGCGGGAAGTTTGGAGTAGGCTGGAAGGAAAAGTAAGCTGTACCTGTGCAATTAGACATACCTACATAAGTTAACTCCCATGGCGGAACCTTGCATTCAGGGCATAGATGCACATCCTCATGAGGGCAGTGTGCAGCACTCGCACTCACCTCGCACTCAGTGTACGCACGAGTTTACGTTGAGGAAAAGTGCACGTTATTACAACCGTGCACTCATAATCATGAGTGCGAGTACATACCCCTGATTTGTTTATTAATGAGTGCGAGGACGAGAACACAAAAATATACTCATTTTTTTTTAAAAAATGCAATACTCTGCACTGTAGTGAAAAAAGTGCAATTTAATGCCAGATTTGTATATGTCGTATAAACAATTTTGGCTAATTACGCAAAAATAGAAACGAAACAAAATCGTCCAGTAAGTATGATTGAGTATTCCACCCGTTGATATTTCAGTCATAATAATCTTGTGTCAATCTGTTTAATTTCAAAAATTAGTGAGAACAATGTAAAGCAAAAAAGCTAAAAACTGTTTTTAAAACCATGGAGACTTGTTCAAATAAAAACAATCTAGGCTTAAAAGGTCTGCAATTGAAATTATTATGTGTTACCGTGATTTTTGCATGTTAAACATAACCTTTACAAATAGCATTTAGCCTTTATAGTCTTCGTAGCCATTGCAAGCATTTGTTATTTACTCATGTGTGTTAATCATTTTAAATCGATCATTTTCTGTTCGTAAAAATACTCCAACTTTAAAAATCTAGTGTGAACAGAAAGTGATACATGTAGCTTTATTTGCTTATTAACATAATAAAATTACATATAAAAATAAATACGGAACAAAATTATTTGAATGTACAGTGCGCTCTCGCTATAAGAGGCCTCCGTATAAGAGCATGTTCAATATAAGAGCACTCCCAGGTCCCCCCTATAGGTTTGCTGGGCTGTAAATGTTCCCTATAAGAGCACCGCTTGTAAGAGCATTTTCGATGTAAGAGCTGGCATTTTACATCCTCATATGGTAAACAAGATCATTATAAGAGCATATGAGCAGACATAGAAACGTTTATGAAACGTTTGCAGGAAAATCACACGAGCGTGAATGCGCACAATGTACTGAAGTTGGTGACGAGAGAGCAGAGGGCATATACCCATCACATATAGATACAATTTATCCTGGCTAATTTGCCAGGATGCATATGAACCTGAATTACTGGATACAATTGAAAGTATTGTAGACAAATCCCTTGCAATGAATTTTCGGCAGGCTCACATTACTATTTTATTCTAAACAAACATTAATTGAATAATTGATAATATTTGTAAATAACATTTTAGTTTATCTTATAATCTAATGTACTGTGTAATGGCGTTGTCTTATTTAGCCCAATTCTTAATAATGTAGATCTATGTAATGTATAATCAATATTTTAATGTATTTAGATATTTGTTCTCTATAGGAGCATACCGTTATAAGAGCGCTTTTGGCGTGCTTTTATCGGTGCTCTTATAGCGAGAGTGCACTGTATTGCAAACGGATAAATCCCGTATGCATACATATATACATATCAAATGCAATCATGAGTGCGAGTGCGAGGATCAAATTCTAGTCTTCTGTCCTCATGAGGACGAGTGTGAGTGCAGACTTGACAATGTTTAACATATCAGTGTGAGGATGAGTGCAGTTCATTCAATTTGTACTGAGTGCGAGTGCGAAAGAAAATGTGCATTTATGATTCAGGGTAGGATACCAACTACATCCATCAAAACTAGAGACTTGTTAGATGCAGACACGGGTATTTCGTCCTGGTTGTGACTCATCAGTGTAGTGTAAACAGCAAAAAGCAATTCCAACGTATTTGTTGTACATTAAAAATATTCCCGGTAATATCATCGCCGAAGAGGTAAAACGGTCTAAAAGCTGTACAAAAGTATATACAAGTTGACCATTTTGCGTCTTCGGCAACGAGATTTAACACGATTACAAGTGAACGCTTTAAAATTTTTTAGCCCTTAATGAAGCAATACTCCTATATATGTATGTAAATGAGTTGCTTATAAGTATTATTTAAGGTTTGAGAAGTAATTATTCATTTGTTCCTACGTCACTGTCCCCAGCGACTGTAATAATGTTCCAGGATAAAAATTAACGCAGACACCAGTGTAGTCCAAAGAAATGCATACAGAGCCAGCACTAACGAGCTCTCCATTGATAAGGCCCTGAAACCAGGTTGGCCAGAAGGTTTGTTACCTTCAATTGGTGCGTATTTTGAAAACCGTATATCTTCCCATCTTTCCCAGAACCAAAATAGCCCACTGGACATCAAAAGTCCCGCCCTCTTACCCACGTAATTATATTTCTCATCAAACCACCTGGTAGCCAGTAATGACACAGGATGTCGAAGGAGCCGATCGTTCAAATTCTTTCCATTGTGAGCAAAGCTAACCGCGTTTGCCTTTCCGATGCGTGAGACGCTCTCCCAATAATAATCCAGAGCATACGAAAAAACAACCAGGACAGTTTTTGGGTTGGTCAAATTTTGAGTAATGATAGCCTTCAAATCCTTCTGTGCAAAGCATCGGAACTGACTTGAGTCAATGTGTTTTGAGGTGTTTATACTGAAAATTGTGTAGTAGTTCATAAAGCCATAAATGAAGACCCCGGGAGCAGGAATCCCGCAAAAGTCCATACAGTTCCAATTAAATTTTGAGCAAGCCCAATAAACTCCATCGTTATAAGAACTGACCCTTTGCTCGCCAGCGGGAAGATAAAATGTAAAATCTTTCAGCTCTTCCAGGTAGCGCCATTTCGTGGAAAATTCATTCAAAGTTGTGAACGCTGTTTTTAAAAGTCCCTTATATAAATTTGAAAGTAAAATACAAGACAGTAGCCAAATTCCAAAAATTATGATGTTGGGTTTCAAAATTTTTCCAACACGAGGCTTCCCCATTAAATTTCCTTGCTCTATCAAATTTCCCAGCAAAGCAAACGTAGCAAAACTTACAGCCTTATAATTTTCGTTTTTGGGAAACTCCCGTGATAATATAATTCCCGTTAATAAGGCTGCAGAGGCTACACAAAGCCATATTGTGGAATCAAAGGGATACGTGTAGAGCGAAATTTGGATTTTTCTAGCCTCAACGCTATCTGATGTTATAAAATTAAATCCAGTGTAATACGTCACTCGCCATTCTTGAACATTGTAAGTGTATCCGCTTGCAGACAAATACACCTTAGGAAATATATCCTTATTTGAGAACAGGAAACTTGTATCTGTGGAAATATTTGGGTCAATCTGCTGAATCAGGACGTAAAAAAGAGTTTTGCGGAGCTCCATAGGATCGTTCCGGTCAAATGGACTTTGAATGTGAGCCATGGGTTTATCGTATGTCAACTCAACTGTGTTTTGTGTCCAAAACATTTTCTTACCATAATTTGTAACGCGATCAAACGTTTCAAACATGGAATCTAAGCAACTCTTTTTATCACAGTGGAACTTTTCCAAACAACTGGCTGAGAACCAGCAAATGTAGTATCCCGATAGATGACCTCGAAATTTGTAGCCAGTCTCTGGGAATAAAATGTAAATAGGAATATGGAAGTTGATCTTCCAAATGTGGGACAAGATTTCAGGAAAAAATGGACTGATTAGAAAGTTATTTTGAATCACGATAACAAGATTCGGAAGGGTTGTGTGAGCACAAATTGCGCTCTGGGAATAAAGCGCAACATTTTTCATTTCTTTTGCTAGTGTCATTTTTGATTTTCTCAATCGCACCACTCTACCTAGCACAATAACATTTACAAGCAATATAAATTTCGAAAGAGCATCTTTGCTTCTCGCCAACTCGAGTAGTCTGGCATTTTCTTAACTGAACTATTGTTAGGGAAATCGTCCAGTAAAAACGGAAATAATAAATTTGAATAATCAAGGATCTGGTCTTGTCGAACAATTTGTACAAAACAATTCTGGAGCTTGTGTAATGTGGGCTGCAAATTTATATCTTGGGATTTTTGTACGTTTAAGCACATTGCAGATGTTAAAAAATAGTAACTAAAGAACGTATTAACTTTCATTTTCAAAAATTTAGAATACGAGGTTTTCCTGGGAAAACTCACTTCGGCCTACAGTTGCTGTAATGAAGTATGGAGGCCCGACTTTCGTCCATGTTGAGTGCATTTAAAGGACTATTATTTTAGGAATATTGTCTTTGAACATGCACACTTGTGCTTCTTTGATTAATACACAGCGTCATCACACTTCGTCTGACAAAAATCAATTTGATTGAAAATAAACAATAAAATGAAGGGTTCTTGTAGCACAGCTGTCTATAAAGTAATGAAATAACTGAATGGAAGTGACAAATTGTAAGTATGGAGTTGTCGCTAACATTTGCGCTTGTAGGGTGTCCAACATCTAATCCTAGACAATTGTAGAAGGTAATTTTGTTTTGCACAGAATGTTATTACGGACTGGAACAAAATTATTCAAAGCAATCAATCAACATTTATGAAACTAAAATTATTATTCGCGTATCATTAATTTCGAATGTAACAAACAAAGAATTTTATAACCACATCAAACTGCTACTTCAGGTGCTGGTAACTCGTCGTGTACATAATGGATTTAAATATTAAAATTCAATTGTGAGCAAAGCGATTCTTGAACAAAGCTGCTCTCAGGTATCAAAAAATCAGGAACCGCACCTGAACCCGACCCGCACCTGACATTTCAGGTAAAAAATTTTCTTCGACCCGAACTTGCTCAGTCGGATCCGAGCCAATACTTTACTTGTCAGGTATTTTTCGTCGGGTATTTCTAGGATACCTGTACCTGACAAATTACCTAAGTTCGGATCCGATGTAAACCCGACCCGAACCTGAACCCGCACTTGACTTTCAGGTATTTGGTATTTCACCCACTGATTTAATGTTAATCTTATTGTTAGTCTAAGCTGGGCAAAATATTTGCATACCTTAAATTTTATTTTACATATTTTTAGATTCTTTCGTAGAGCCTACAGTTTAGCCTACATTCGTAGATCTCTCCTGAGATTTGACCCTACCTACAACCTGCATACATCACTCCCGAGATTTGTCGATATACCTACAACGATATGCAAGTTTGTCGGAATTGAACGAAAGAATAATATTCTATAGGGTCCTCTCTTATTTCGAAGAATTTGTGTACGGATAATTTTAGGCAATAAATTTACACACTGATTCTGTTGAATCAACTTTTCACTTTGCACGACAACAAGTTATTTCGGAGGAGATCCAGACTTACTAGTGTCAACTCAAATAAAATTGAAATCGTTTGCACTACAGCAAGTTAATAACGTTCAAGAAACTCTAGATGGGGGTGTATTCAGCATTTTGGAATATCAAAGGTTCGAACATATCGTCAGGCAAATTCTAAAAAGTACCATTTTCAATGGATACCTCAATTAAAAAGCATGGGTTACGATTTAAAAATGGTGCCTTTTAAAATCTAAGGAACAATATATATTTTTTCCTCGAAATATGCAGTCTACATACAAGTGCCTACAAAATATTAAAACATTTGAGCTTAACCTTCAATTTTATCTACTTATAAGCAAATATGTAGGGTATGCGGTCAGCTTTGTTTTAGAAGTTTATGAGTAAATAAATGAACTAATAATTACAAGTGTATTTATGAGTCTCATCACAGTAAGTGAAATAACTGTATACTATTGATTTAGTCTCTGGCTTATGGCCTTGTTTTGAGTCATCTTCACTTTGATTAATTCTTCGATGATTTCGGTTCTTTTTCACTTATATTGAAATCTTAGTTCCAATTCAAACACACTTAAAGTGCATGCTAATTACATCGAAATTATGGCTTACTTCTAATAATTGTTAAATAAAAAACCATTGCACTTTAACTTTCATCGATAATCACTGCACAAGCCTTTGACGGTTTGATAAACACTTCGGTATTCACTGTTTTTCCCAAACCAAGTGCCCTTATAAATATTGCTTGTAGAATGGATGGTTTTATTCACGTGAAGTTTGATTTTTTTGGCGGAAATAAATACCTGCAAATTACCTGAAATGTCAAGTTCGGGTTCAGGTAATTCAAATACTGTGACCCGAACTTGAACCCGGTAAAATGTTCAGGTATTTTATTTTACCCGAACTTGACGGTAACCCGACCTGAATTTTCAGGTGCGGATCTTACACCTACCCGCACTCGACCCCATATTCAGGTACTTAATTTTAGTTAACCCGAACCCGACCCGAAGCCGACCCGACGGGTATTTTTCAGGTATTACCTGATACCTGCAAGCAGCTCTGTTCTTGAAACGCCCCTTTCTATACAAATAATGGTTTGGATTTGACTCCATGCTGAGAGATTGAAATTGGGTTCGTTTTCCCCGAGTCAAGTTGATAGATAAATTTGAGACAAACATGAATTTATGTCTTTAGGTATGGACTGTGTCATTAGTGGATGAAGCTCGAATGCCTAATCGGCAGCAAATAGTATTGTGAAACGGTAGTTCTAATGTTCGCCAAGACATTTTTGTAGAGCAGTGCATATCGTAATCAACTGAACCTAAGTTGCTTGCAGAGTTTCATCTTGTATTAAACTACTCGTGCATTTCATTTTGAGATATGCTGCATCTTTCGATAGGAGTGAAAGAAGTAATAGATAGAACATCATAGCTAAATTACACGAATTCAAATTGTATTCGGGACACTTCCTTCCACGTAACGTCTTTCCGGTAGAATTACAATATTATCTTTTGCCATCTTACAATTAGACATAATGCTACCCTACAGGATTGCAGCCAATTTGTTTCTACGTGACAATTTTTTTAGTACTAATTCCCAGAGTGGAATTAAAAAGTAAAAAATTTACCCTGGTATTAAGCCTCTAACTACATTTGTGAGCCTGTCCTCATGCAATCTGAGGGCCTTCGTTAATTTGTTTTACCCTGACCCTAAGTCCACTCCTGCTCATCCCTTTCTTTAACAGAGGCTAGAAATCAAATTGTTTAAATAATTATAATAAGATTTTTCGTTTTTCAAAATGCATTTATTAGTTTGCACATTAAAAAGAAAATCTTAGTCATGCGCACGAGAATATACTCTCGGCTAATGTGAAAAATGGGAGAGCAAAGAAACGGAGTGTTTTGAAGAGTTGCAACCAACGAGAAAAGCTTACTAATTAATTTGATGGCGCTCAACTTGGAATGTAACTTTATTTGTTTCGTTGGTTTCTCATCACTCATTTCCAGTGATTCTCAAGTTCAATGAAATCCGCCGAATCCATAATCCCAAGTATCCTTTCCCTCCAAATTGCCTCATCGGATCCATAAACCTCAAGGGTCAAGTTAGGCCAAGATAGGAACGGTTTATAGCGTACTGAAGAATGTGTTCACTAACAATAAAACAAACAAAATGCTTGCACAGTCGTTTTTTACAAAAGTCAATTTTATTAATTTTGCTTACCGCAGGAAATAATGTATTATATATTTAAGTAATTTATGAAAAAAATCTTTTGCAAGTTGTACAACAGAATAATTGTTTACTTTAATCTACAAATAGCTTACTATTGTAATAGATCAAAGTTGAAACAATGCCCGGGAAATATCTCGCGAGGTTTCTTACAACCTCCACCATACAGCTGACCGCTGAAAATAAAAACCAGTTTAGCTTACAAATATTTTTCTTGAACCCTCATATTTTCCCAAGATTTCTAAAACATTACCACTGGGATCAACAAGTTGGAGGGTGGAAAAACCTTGAATATCACTAAGAGCAACGATTCCACAGATGGAGTCAGAAGTCAATCCACCAGTTTTGTTCGCATTTTGAACTTTGTTAATAAGTGCAATCATTTGGTCTTCCATTTGGGTAAATACCATCCCCGTGTATTGGATCCACCGAGGTTTCCCAGAACTGGTTATTCCAGTTTTCATGTCCAATTTTCCAAAGTGAAAGTACACAACTGTAACCATAGAATTAGAATTAGGAGTAACGGATTTGGGGCATAGCTCTTGAGGATTTCTACTTACCCGGAACATTCTCTTTCGATTTGCTAAAAGGCATCACGTAGGTTTTCAGAAATTCTGGTTTAAATTCTTTTGTAAGATTTGAATGAATACTAGTAGCAGCCCTGTGCTTCACAGGAACAATTACTTGGAGAGGTGGTAGTGTGAGTGTAGAAGTTTAACCGCTTACAAATCAAGCCCAGTCGCGCAAACTTACGGTATGCCTAAATCTTGCGCGCTGATCTTTAGAGTAGAGCGCAAAATTTTAATAGCCACAAACTCCATGCCTAGGTCATTAATTTATAAGGATTCCTGTCCTGGCGCGATTTTACTGACTAATATGTAACAAGCACAGGATTAATTGTGGACTGCGCAACTTTGTTCATTCCGGTCAACGTCAAGGATTTCTAGTCAACTGGTAATTATTAATATCACTCATTTATGAAGAATATCTCAATGTGACTGCTTACTTCTCGAATCATGGTTTCTGCCTTGCTGGGGCTTAACTTCTGGGCTGTAAAAGATGAATGACTTGAGACCAGAAATATAATGAAATCCGAATTTCTTGAAAAGTACAGTGAGAAGATCACTAACCTTTGAGCCACTGAATCAAGTAGAGATCGTCATCGAATTTTGCATCAGCGAATATCAAATCCGGAATCCTTTGCAGCAACTGTTTATATAAATTTAATTAGTAACTCAAGCATGCGCAAGCTGTTTCTATGAATGTTGTATGAATATTATCTTTGCAATGTAATCTAAAGCTTGTAATCCGTAAAAAAAGAGTATTATATTTTACAATGAAATTAAATTAGTTTGCATACCTCTTTAACGGCAATTTCTTCGATCGTTGAATCTACTGTACTAGGAAACTGTTCCATTATTTCAAAAATCATTCAATCAAGATTATTTCAATTTTAGGTTTTTTTAGGTTAAATTTGTAGTACTTGAATGATGTTGGCTGTAATTAAAATCCTAAAAAATGTACATAAAGAGACAAGACCTACAAATGAATGGCCTAGACTTAATCGAGACAATATATCTTATAACCTTCCTTCAAGTTCAATGATTTTGGGTAAAAAATTAGTTTTAAAACCTTGGGTAATTCCTCATTAGCGTTTCTGTGGCTTCCCTGTATGAAAGTTCAAGAGGAAAATAATTGGGTATTTTGACGGGCTTCCTTAACTGTTTCTTACATGATCATGGGCCTGGGGTATGTATGTATGTATTGGCAGGGTCCGGAGGCGGTCATTTCTTATCCTCCTCCGGAGGCGCTCAAGTCTAAAGACTTATTGCACTGTACCCCAAAGACATGTTTACTGTTGGCTCCTGGTAAAGCGCCCAGTGGCATATATGTAAGCCACTAGGTCTTTTGCCTGAGCCTCGGGCCTGGGGTAAACCCCGTCGATCTCTCAAACTGTCTCTATAATACGTCCCACACGTGTATATGCTCTACTATGTATCTTAATTTGTCTATAGAATGAAGGTAACAGGTCCGTATACGTCATCTCTAAGGATTTTACTACAGGATCCGCTACAGTCCCATGGTTTATGATTGTCTCAAGTTTTGGGGTTCATTGAATATTTGTTGTAATTTTATATATTTTATTAAGCTTAAGCATATATAAACAACTGATTGTATAAAATCCATCATCGTAAGCGAAATGATTTAAAATTAACTACATTTATTTATTACCCTGTGAATAAAATGTTTTCTGACGATGAATCAAAGCTCGAAATGTCGCTGCGAATAAAATATAAACCTAGTATTAAAAAGTGGATCTCTGCCCTGATCTAATATATTAAATTCTTTAAATAAATACTATTTGAATACTAAAACATCATTCATCCTTCTAACCCTTAACACTACACATGGTCTTTTTCTAAAATTCTCCTTAAAATATGTAAATAAAATAGTGACTCCTACCTCTCCAAAAAACATTATAACACAAGCCAAATTGAGCCAAAGGAAAGCATAGAACGCTAGAGCTAAAGAGCTTCTCATGGATAAAGCCCTAAAAGCCAGCTCACGAAAAACATTTTCCCCCTTATTCATCCTAATTTTTGGGAACCGGATTTCGTCCCATTTACTCCAAAACCAGTACAACCCACTGCTCATGAGGAATCCCACCCGCTTTCCCACAAAATTATATTTTTCATCAAACCAATTAGTTACAAATAGGGACATGGGTCTCCTCAGGAACTGGTCATTCTCTTTCCCATTGTGTGCAAATCTGAGGCCTTTGCCTTCAGACACATCCTGAACCCGCTCCCAGTAATAATTGAAGGCATACGCAAAAACAACCAAAGCAGTTTTCTTCCCGGACAATATTTCTAAAATCGTTGTATTTAAGTCACTGGTGGAAATGCATTTAAACTGACTCAAAAATAATCTCTTGGAGTCTTGCCCCTGGAGTATAATGTAGTAGTCCATGAAACCGTACATGAAGATTCGATCGCGTTCGGAAATGCCACAAAAGCTTACACAGTGCCAGTCGAGCTTCTTGCAATTCCACATTATGCCGTCTTCTGACGGAAAATCCCCTGCCGGGAGGTACAACGTAAAATTCTCAAGTTCTTCCAAGTAGCGCCAGTGCGTTGAAAATTCGTTACGTGTAGTGAAGGATGTCTTCAAGAAACTTTTATAACCGTTGGAAATTAAAATGCAAGCAAGGAGCCAAATAGCCAAAATCAAACAGCTGATTTTTGAAGGATATGATTTTATATTGATCCTCCCATGTTCTATTAAATTTCCAAGGAGTTGCATGACCTTCAAACTTACCACGGTGAAAATGTTTTTTCCGTTGATCGAACCAATTGAGAGGAGCAAAGCTGTGAAAAAAGCTGCTGGGGCCAGAAGCAGCCAAACTATGGGTTTAAAAGGATTTGTGTACAAGGAAAATTCCAGCTTCGTAGCTTGGACGCCATCTGATGTTATGAACTTTAATCCTGAGAAATAAGACACGCGCCATTCTTGTTTTTGAGGTAGATATCCACTCGCACCTAAAAATACAGATGGCAACAGGTCCCACACTTCCATTAGAAAACTTATTGCTTCAGAAGTGTTTGTATCCACGTTCGCCATCAGAACAAAATACACCGTTTCGTACAAATCCAATGGTTTGGTTCGGTCAAATGGGCTGCGGACATTTTTCATTCGCCGTTCTTCCGACATATACAGCGTATCCGGTTTCCAAAAGATTTTCCTTCCAGAATTTGTAACTTCGTCAAATACTTCCGTCATGGTTTCAAAGCAGCTCCCTGCCGTGCATCGGAATTTAACGAAACATGTGAGTGAGAACCAGCAAATGAAGTAAGCCCTGAAACCGCGTATTTTTACAGGAGTATTTTCCGGGATTAAAACGTACATTGGAATGTGAAAGTTAATTTCTCGGAAAAATTCGGAAATTTGTTTGAGGAATGGACTGTCGTTTGAATTTCGTTGAATGAACAGAACCACTTTTGGAAGAAAAACTGTTTTCGAAACGGTTCTCTTAATAAAAGTAATTCCATTTTGGTATTCTGGTAAGCTGCTAATGTTCAGATTTGTAGTGAGGGTATTGCTTGCTGTAATAATGTAAATTTTGCAGTTTAAATAATGCACCATGCTTAATTTTGTTTGTGACTGGAGTGCTTTTGACCCCGAATAGGACATAATTTTTTTTCCTGGATGAACCCCAAGAAGAAAAGGTGTCGGTATCTGGTCGTAATCAATTACTAGGCTAAGTTCCAAAATTTGAATGAAACAAGCGTTGAAGTTTTTTAGAATCGGTTGTAAATTAGTATTTTTTGTTTGCGTGGAGAATGTACCAAGAAACAAAAGGACCAGAAGATAATGTGTGAGCACGACAATATTCATATTTTATAAATTTTGATGGTGTTTCAAAAATTTGTATGAGGTTTACAACATCCCTTATGAGCTGACAAGTTTTTTCCTAGAAATATGACTAAGTTGTTGAAACGTGCAATATTTGGATATGTCTTCGTAGGCTACCGCAGGGATAAAAACCAACATTGTGGGAAACGCGTGTCTAAACATTAAGCAGGTCCTCTTATTTACAAGTTGTGCTCAAATATAAATATATGTAAGTGTTGTGATTCCACTCCAACGTACATATACGCAGTTATGGAGGTAACATCTACATTACGTTAGGTTAATAGGAAGGCGCGAGACATGACGAAATTGCGAATGTTGCAACCAACTCCGAATCAAGGTTGGAGCAGGGTTGCACAAATGAAAATGCCCTAGGTTTTATGCCTGCCCTCCTGAAAATGCCCTGAAAATGCCGAAAACGCCGAAAATGCCCTGAAAATGCCTTACTCTGAAAATGCCCGGCATTTTGGGAATTTTCGGCAGGCATTTTGGGCATATTGGGCATTTTTACAGAAACATACAATACGACCATTATTGCTCCTTTAACGAATATAAGGGAGTTTTTCATAGCATAATCAAACCCATCCAGTTTTAGAAAATGTTAGAAGTACTTGATTTTAAAAAAAAGAATTTAATTAGTCTAATTCGTTACTTATGGCCAGTGGTTATTTCAATAATCCTTAAAAAAATTTAAGCCCCAACGGATTTGCAAACATTCAACGCTGTACATTATTAAAAACTTCTGGATTTGGAAAGAACAATTTGCACAGTGCCAGCATAAATTCAGTAGTTTGATAACGGCTTGTAAAGTGTAGACACTTTCATTAGATACATAAGATGCGACTGTTATAATATATGTCAAAACCTCCGTAGAAAATTTTGTGTCGACTTTGAAAATTGCATTTAATTGGCCATAGTAAACCAGTGTTCTAAAAAAAGTGTTCTATGAAAAAATTCTAGGAGTCCAAAATGTAACAAAGCCGACGAGTTTTGAAACTCACAAACAAAGATATTTTTAATCTTTTAACAACTGTTTTATCTTTTTGTGTTGCATCTTTGCCCGCATATGTTTGTTCTTGAAATCTAAATAATTCCAGACACGGTGTACAAGCGAATTTTTACAATAAAATAAGGAAAATAGAATATTATTATTATTTTTCCATAAATAATAATAATTTTTTAACTTTCTTGGAAATATTATGTTTCTATAATTTTATCAGGTAATCCAGTTGAATATTAAAATTATTTGTAACATACTGTTTTGTGACTTATTTTGCTAAATTAGCAGGTGGCTAAAGCCATATATTTAAAAAATTGGTGCGAATATGCCGAAAATGCCTGCCCTAGGCTGAATATGCCCAAAATGCCCAAAGTGCCATAGATGCCCAAAATGCCATGAAATGAAAATGCCCAAAATGCCAGGGCATTTTGGGCAGGCATAATGCCGAAAATGCCATGGCATTTTCAATTGTGCAACCCTAGGTTGGAGTATGTTGGGATTGCACTTGTTGCCAAATAAATATAATATTTACTTATAATTATGTTCAATTGTACTCGCAATTTTTTTTCTGTTGAGTGATAGCACAAGTAGCAAAAGGAATGTATATACTTATGTTTAATAAGTCAGTGGAGTCCACCCGTTCTACGAAAAGCCGTAGTAGTTGACCAAAATAGCCATATGCTTGGTTTGAATTATATGACTAAGCTGGAGAGAATTTCCTAAATAAGCGTCAAACACCGTCGATGTTATACGCCCTTTAATAATTTTAAATGACTTGGTTAAGTTCAATGTTGAACATGCATATGAAGATTAATGTTAAACTTCCACATAAAATTCAATATTAAACCTCCATATGAAATTCAATGTTAAACCTCCATATGAAATTCAATGTTAAACCTCCATATGAAAATCAATGTGAAAGTTCAATGTTATGGTCAATGTAAAAGTTCCATGCTATGGTCAATGTAAAAGTGCTATGTCAACATCAATGTAAAAGTGCTATGTCAACATCAATGTAAAAGTGCTATGTCAAGATCAGTGTTAAACGTCCGAATTAAGATCAATGTTAAACGTCCGTATTAAGATCAATGTTAAACGTCTATTAAGATGAATGTTAAATATCATGTTAAGATCAATGTTAAATACCATGTTCAGACCAATGTTAAACACCATGTTAAGGGAGTGTGCACATATTACGTGTCATTTTTGGGGGAGGGAGGGGGTCTTGAAGCTGATGATTGTGTGTATACCAGGGGGGGTGGGGGTAATCTTGTTGATGACGTTTCACCGATTCTCACAAAAATGTAAGGAGTAAACCCGGATATTTGTTATATTCTAGTGTTTTTAGTAACAAACGTTTGTTGCTGAAAGACCACTGACACATTTTGTAAACATAGGCAAGCCGTACATTAGTCCAAATGTCTGACAACCATGTTCATTCCGAAAACTCATGGCTTACGCAGGACTGGCTACAAAATCACGTCCGTCAATTTCAATTTTGCAAATAATTTGTTCTTATGATCCCAGTTGCTGTCACCCTTGGCGATGCAACTTGAACAAAGTTTTAATATCGAGGTTTCTCCAGGTTCCTGTGTTTTTTAAGCAGGATGTTTCTGGAGTTCGTGTTTGCAACCCGGACGATTCATCTGCCTACTTTGGCGGTTTGTCGCTATATGTCATGCTAAATGTCTGGAAATCATCCCGTCTACTATTACCCCAGAATTCAAGACGACCTTGAAAGCCAAACCTACCACGCATGCAATCACCATTTTGTTAGCAACCTTGCATATGAATCCCACAAAAGAGCTGCTCATAGAAATTTGTTAGAAAGCATCTCGAAAAGCATTGATTATGTTGTTCAAAGCTATCAAATGCAATTTTCAAGAGCATGTGAACCGAAGTATTTGTCGGAGACACTGATGAAAGTTATTGTAAATGTGGCTGACTCGATGCAGAACGAATTTGCAGATATTACTGAAGTTAAATGTTAATTTTAGAATAATAATAGGTTGTTTGCAAAAACAGTAATTGCAATTTCACGTTTGTCCGCGAAGGAGAAACCAAAACAAAATTGCCGCGATCTCAAGTTTCCCAACCGGTATTCATTTGTGGGACTTTTTTATTCTTTTGTTTCTTCCTTCAAAATTTAGTTGATTTTGTTTAAGTACGAACACGTGAACCGATTTCAACCAATAACAAACTCATCCGAATAAGTGGACTAATGTTCGCACAAATTTTAAACAAAATCGGTCGAGTATTTTCCGAAAGTACAGATTTTATTTTTTTACGCACGAACACGCTGGCCGATTTCAATCAATAACGAACTCATACGAGTTTTCGGCCTATACAATCATAACTTAAACTTTAAACGGTTTGGTCTAGTAATTTCGGAGGAAAATTACCAGACATCATGGACAACACTATATATAAGGGGACTGACGCCGCTCTAAAAATCCTACGGATTAAACTTGCTTTGTTGTCTTTGTTTTTGCTTTGATGACGTTTACAGGGGATGGGGGGTCAAGGAATAATGACGTCAGGATGACGATAGGGGGGGGGGTAGGGTCCAAAAATAGTGAAAAAATGAAACGTAATATGTGCACACTCCCTAAGATCAATCTTAACCCTGGTTTAAGCTGAATTATTCATTATTTATAATTATATTATGCCAAGGATTTTTAGACAGTTAATGAAAAATTAATTGAGTTAATCCAACACCCTGAAGTTGATTCATAATATTTTAATAACCAGAAGAAACACCAAAATGTTCACTCAACAATGATTATAAATGACAATCCTTATAAAAGTATTGACCTGGTTGTACAATAACGAAAGTACACCGGGGTGATTTTCATTCCAGCAAATTGTCAAGGAAGCCTTAATCTCAAATAAATATAATTATAAAACTAAGTTAATAATATAACAACTACATACGTTTTTACTCTAATAGTGTAGAGTCTAGTATAATTACTTTATTGGATAAAGTATTCCAAACCAAAACCCAAGTTAATAATTGTAACAGTTCCTAAAAGGTTCTTTTAGTAAGTATATTATTTTTGGAAAGATTGTGAGTAACTGTATTTTGGGGTTAATGGATCCTAAAAGCCTATTCCTTTTCTTTCCCATCTTCTTCAAAGCTTCTCCTCATTGCCCCAAACTCCATCACGCTGAACTCGGACAGGTGATCGTAGAAGAAGAACTCCTTGCTGGAAAGGGCATGGCTGATGATGTGAGCCACTCCGTTCAGAATTGGGATGTTTGCTTTCACAACTCGAATGTCCCCATTCACGAAACTTATGGTCCCTAAAATATGCAAAAATTTAACGTAACTTCAAAAAATTTCGCAGTATAATATCAACTGGGGCACAGGGACAGAAACCTTGAAGGAGAACAAAACGCTTACTTGCGAAGTTGTCGGACGTAATTGACACCTTAATCTCCTTGTCATACAAAGTAGGGAGGTACTGACCGTCCACAAGACCCTCGCTGTAGAACGTGCCAGGTACGACGTGGTACCGAACAAAATCTGTAATGAAATAAACATTAAAAAATGTGCTTCCTTTCAAATTTAAGAGTCTTAATAATTAAGGACGTTACTTACTTCTGAGAGCTGTTTTGTTCGACTGCAGTGCCTGGAGGTCGAACTCATCAAATGCTTTGTAATACGGAATAAACAATGTGATTGGTTCATCTCCCTGGAATAATGGGAGGCAGTCTGAGTCCAGCACGGAGTTCATGAATGCTAAAGATGCAAAATATTTTTTAGACAATAATTCTAGGCTTAAAACCCGGCGTAACATGTTTTACAAATAGAAATGTAAGGCCTTACGTCGGAATTCCGGGACCTCTTGCAAGTACTGAGCAGCATTCCGGGGTGGATTGGGAATGAGCACTCGATTCATAATATTAAGTCGGCCCTGAATTGTGGGAATGTCTCCAAACTCTATTCTAGAGCCGTCCACGGTGAAGACTCTCTAAAATTTTTAATTTTCAAATGTTACCTCAAATGAACTCAAATACAATTATTCAGCTTGTTTACATTACCCCGCTCTGAAACTGTCCAAAACGTAGCTTGTTTAATTTTCAGATTTGATTAAACTTAGAATTTGTTGTTTCACAGTACCCCAAACACACAGTTTCTACAACACACATCTAATCAAAGCGGACCCATTTAAGAAGCAAACATTCCTTCATGGTTAGTTGTGGTCATATGTAATTATTCGTAACAGTTGAGAGCTTACGTATTCATTTGGTGCATGGTAGACGTTGAAACGCAGGCGATTTCCTCCTGGCCGTGCATTTAAGATCATGAACTCATTTGCGACAGTGTCCAGAGGAACATCAATTTTCAAGTAGTGTTGGAGAATAAATGCCCGGAGAAGCTTCCTGTCTTGTTGCAGCATGGTCATGAACCAAGTTGGAAGCCGGTGAAAGGCGGGGTCCACGGGGGCAAAGAACGTGTAATTATCTAAAAGTAATTTTCGTTCAAATTCATGTTCTAGATTTAAGCTGTTCTCGACTAAAATAAAGCAGGAACAAATTTTATATTCGATTCTGGCTTACTTGTTTGCTGAAATAAAGGCTCAAGTCCAGACAGTCTAATGAGATTGGTAATGATTCTGAGCTGGAGTCTGTCAAGGAGCTCCATCGTTGGACAGAGTGGTCTGCCTTGCTGAAGTGTCAGGGGACATTGCTGAGTTGGAGGAACTAGAAATGGATTGACGAAGCTAAATCCATGGGGCACATAAGGCTGGTCCAAGGGATTGAAAGGTACGTTGGAAGGAATTGGCGAAGGGAAACCTATGGGCTCGCTTGGTGACCCAGCATAAGAGCCAAATTGTCCAAAGTACGGTCGCAGCGGTGGGTATCCTCCAGCTTGAGCATTTGCGTTAGCTTGGGCAGATGCAGATCCGGGTGCTCCTGCAGGCCCTCCTGGTAAAATTATTATTTGACCGGGAGCTCCGGGTCCACCTTCAGCTTGAGCATTTGCATTGGCTTGGGCTGTTGCTGTTGAAGGAGGTCCGGATGGCTGACCTGGTAGGACAATTATCCCACCTGGAGCTCCTGGACCACCATTTGCTTGAGCATTTGCATTTGCTTGAGCTGTTGCACTTGAAGGAGGTCCTCCTGGCTGACCTGGAAGAACTAAATTTCCTCCTGGTCCCCCTGGTCCGGTGAGTGCTTGAGCATTGGCGTTGGCTTGGGCTAAAGCATTTCCCGTTGGTCCTGACAGAGGCGGAGGGACAAAGATATTTGGCAGAGGTTGTGGGTAATTTCCTTGAGGGAAACCCACTGAAGGAACTGGTCCCAGTGGTGGTATGGGACCAATGAAATTCCCTTGTGGCACCTGCTGGTAACCTGGACCCTGGTTCATGGGCCTATTTCCTGGCTGTATCAAAACTGGTGGTCTCTCTACAGGATACGGTCGTGGACCAAAATTACCTTCAAATGGAGGTCTTCCGCCGGGGAAAGGTACTGGACCGGGTCTTTCCCCTCCATTACCTTCTAATGGGGGTCTTATCACGGGGAAAGGCACTGGACCGGGTCTTTCTCCTCCATTACCTTCCAATGGAGGTCTTGACGCGGGGAAAGGCACTGGACCGGGTCTTTCCCCTGCATTACCTTCCAATGGAGGTCTTACTCCGGGGAAAAGTACTGGGAAGGGTCTTTCCCCTATTGGAGGTCTTTCTGCAAAAAATTGGCCTCCTCCAAAAGGTGGTCTACCTCCTTGAAAAGGTTCTGGTACTTCTGGAAATGGTGTGGTGAATGATAGTGCCGATCCACTGCCATAATTTGGTTGACCAGGTGGGAACGGTGCTGAACCAACGATTATTCCCGGAGGTCGGCCACCTCCTTGTGGTCCCCCTGGCACCTCTCCTCCTGGTCCTTGAGGCTGACCAGTTGGACCTTGAGGAGGTCCTAATGGTCTTTGTGGTGGACCAAACGGTCCTTCTGGTGGACCAGGTCTTTGTGGTGGACCAAACGGTCCTTCTGGTGGACCAGGTCTTTGTGGTGGACCAAACGTGCCTTCTGGTGGGAAAGGTCTTTGTGGTTGACCAAACGGACCTTCTGGTGGACCAGGTCTCTGTGGTGGACCAAATGTGCCTTCTGGTGGGACTGGCCTTTGTGGTGGACCAAACGTGCCTTCTGGTGGGAAAGGTCTTTGTGGTGGACCAAAAGGACCCTCTGGTGGGCTAGGTCTCTGTGGTGGACCAAAAGTACCCTCTGGTGGGCCAGGTCTTTGTGGTGGACCAAACGGTCCTTCTGGTGGACCAGGTCTTTTTAGCGGTCCAAGTGGACGCTCAGTTGGTCGTATTAAGTTTTGCGGTGGCCCAACTGGTCTCTGAAGATTTCCCTCTTCAGGATTTGGCCCCTGAATAGGTGGTAAATTGTTCTCTAATGGGAAAGGAGCCGGTCCTACTAAAATACCGCCAAAAATCGGCTTTTCCGGAAATTTATTTGGACCAACCATAAGAGGACCGCCCGGTTGGCCCTCAAACATCCCTGAACCTGGTGGGCGTGGTTTTGGCTCAAAAGGTTGCAACGGAGGTCGACCCTGATTCCCCATTCCTCCTGGAGGACGTGGAGGTGGTTGAAATACAGGACCTGTTTCATAAGGTGGACCAAACTGTTGTCCTACTAGTGGTCCCAAAGGCTGGATTATCGGCTGAACCCAAGGCTGCCTCATTGGCTGTAACAACGGTTGACCCCCAGTGCCAGGCTGCATTAGTAGCGGGCACATGATTGGTGGTACTGTAGTTGTGGTTGTTGTTGTCAAAGGAACTCCACATGGGGATGTCGGTGACATCATTGGCAAGTCCCTTCCTTCCGTATCGCTCCCAATCCCAATCATTCGAAAAAATCTTCGTAATTTATTCTGTCCATAACCTTCAGGTGTACTACTATTTCCTGATTTCTCTGTGGACTCAACCCCTGCCAACAGGACTTGCAGGAGTGTTAAAATCCAAATGTATTTCCTCATGTTGACACAAATTTAATTGCCCGTAGCCTCCTTGCTATTTGAATATTTTCTTATGCATGGGGAACTATACCCGATTAAAATGTAAGCCCCTTGTAATGACCTTAACTTAATCCCCTATCAAAATCTGATTTGCAAATCCCTAAATTTTAATTGACTTAAAAATCTCTTTTATTACTCAGTTAGTAAACACTCCCAAAAAAATTTTCTCAGAAATCCAGGAGCTCCACACTGGAGCAGCACAAAAGCCAAACTGAATTGTTATTGTCCAAATGTAAAACCGACTGGAATTGCGGTGAGAATTTTGAGGAATGTGGTACCTGGACAGGACCAGGAGCACCGAGTTAGTTTCATGTGCCAGCTTTCTTCTGTAAAGGAGCCCGAAATAATTACACGTACATACATAAATATGAAAGTGCTCAGATGTTTTTCAGAGGAACATCTGAGTCGGCCAGAATCACAAAAGGTCCGGAGCCAGGTACCTTCCCTTGGTTGTTGTTGTCGCTCCCCTCAAAATTCATGTAAAATTGAGATCCACTACGGAGATGGAAACTGGAGCTGATGCCAAGTTCAAAGATAACTGGAAATGATAACAATTGTTTCAGAAATCCAGGTAAGGGCCAGTAATGATCCCGCTCCCGTTAATTGATCCAGACAACCAGAAACATTGACCCAGCTTCTTTAAAAAATTTGATTTCCAGCCTTGGACGGTCTTCCGAACCCAAATGTCAGGTAGACAACTGTTCCTATAAACACTGTAATTTACTCAGGAGAACCACCCACGAGAGACAGGTAAATGCTACCTAGACAGCTCACTCCACTTAAACAGGTATTTAGTAAAAACGGATTTGCCAAGCTGTTCTGTGTATCAAAATACTGACTGGCAACGTTAAAATTCTATTCGAATCGTTTATTAGAAATTCATTTATTTTATTCAAAAATAAATCTGGGAGTTGTCCTTGTAAGCAACGTTACCAGCAGAATCTGTCATTTTTGTCTATCTTTTCCCATGCTCACAAACGGTAATGCCTTACAGTAAGAATTTGTCAAGTTGGATGTTTTATGGGAGGTGGCATTTCCGTTACAAAAGTCATACCTCTGAATGGGATTGAAAAACAGGAGTTATTTTGGGAGTGCGAAGATCACCAGAAGTGTTTATTGGGAAAGAGGAAACTGTCCGTAACAATGCTGGATCCCTACCCTACACATAGGTGTTAATTTCTTGAACAGAAAACCGAAATATGTTAAATGCTTCAAGGTTCTACACTCCTCCTAATTACCCAAGAAAAATGATTTGGCATGAAAATACCTAACGGAAAATGTTACCCTTAGACAAGGTTGGGAATTTTGTGGGAAGACGCGAAGATTTACGTTATCCCCAGCTAAAAATTTAATAACAAGGGAATTTATTGTAAAGAGGGATTTTATCTTTTGACATCTGACTTTTATTTTAATTTTTGACCTTTCTTTTGCCAGGGATTTTTACAATTATTGACATCCTTTAGGGAAAATTGTTTAAGCCTTTTTTTAGCATTTGCAGTCTAACAGGAATTTTTTTTGTTTAGCAGGGATTTTTGAAATTATTGACGACTTCCCTGAAGGGAAATTTTAAACCATTTTAAAAAACACTCAAAAAGGGAGTTATAGTAAAATCCAACCCCTGCCCTTGGGTAGTTATACGATTTAAAATTTGAATTCAACGTTCAACAACGTACAAGGTACAGTAGGCAATACGAAATGCAGAGCTTTGCTTCAAGTACTTCCTCCAGGTGAGGTTCTGCTCACGGCAAGATCCCAACCGTCCTTGACCCTTCGAAACTAACGCTTACTCCACTTGTGATTGTGAGACATTCATAGCCCTTGCTTTGCAGTTCAAATCTTTTGACTTACATTACCCACTGGGTAGGTAAGTTACATACAGTATATGTAGCTGCTGGACCGTTTGTTTTATGACTATGAAAACAAGCCTGTTTTCCAACCTGGCTTCCTCCTTCCCTAGTCCTAAAAAACGACCCCATTAATTCTGATTATAATGCGAACCCCCAGGAAAGCCAAATTATTTTCATATTTTTCAAAAACTATTCAACAAGTAACTGTATTGTTTCAGCAAATTCTCCATTACCAAAATTCAATGAGCCTCCCCCAGTTTAATAAAAAAAATTCAGAGATCAACTCCAGTCGTTTTGCACTCCCCAAATTTATTGTGTCTAAAAAATTGAACATTAAGAACCAGCTTTATTTTCTCCATTTTTTTGTGCCCTCAAATCTATACAAGCATACTGTACAATACAAATCACTTCAGTATGATTACGATGCGAACACATTTCCATGCTTCATATTTTCTACGCACTTTTCTTCAGATGTGAAATTCTTGTTAAAAAATGTTCCCTTACCTTCCCATCCATTGGGAAAGGTAAAATCTGGGACATAAGTGACTTTTAAAAGATTTATCGTCGAGAGAAAATGTTTTGAAGGAATTAAAAAAGATGGAACAAGATTTACGACAAAATCTTTCCTGTCAACATACCTCAGAAAGAATATCGGTAAAAATTACGATACTTTACTACACACGATACATACTTAAGTCCCTCCAAAACTTGGAATGTGAGATTAAAATTGCATCCTGTGTACTGTACACAGGGAATTACAGAGATGCTCTTTGAGAAGACGTGGGAAACGCTCAATTGGGATGTCCTGTATGTATACGACTACAAAATACAATACTGTTGTAAATGTTCCATGGGACCTTTAAGGGTCTACGAAATTACCAAATCACTTGACAATGTCCTTGTCATTTTTCTTATCCATCGTCATCAGTCAAGAGACAATTCTCAGATGTAGGAGTTTTAACGAGTTGTCATATTTTGAATTTAGTTGAGACTCTCAGTTTTGAAATTTGTACAAAATACGCGCAGTTGTACACATTTTACTTACTACACATTTTTATAGACATACGAGCATAAACAGCCATCGGCTTCGCCAATGGGGAATAAAAGAAAGGCGATGAGCTTCGGCCCAAAGCTAAAAATACTAATCATTATTTAATATAATATTGTTATATTTTTTAATCTTTATTAAGCTTCGCGCGAAATTCAAAAAGTTTATGACACGGCCAAATAAATATTGTTTCAAGGATTTTTTGTGCTTTTTTAGTAATACGCTCTTTTACTTTTTGTACTAATTTTTAAATTAGATGTAGCTTTCTTATTGGCTCGTAGATTTGGCGCGAAAATTCAAAAAGTTTATGACAATACATGACCAAATTATTGTATAAAGGATGTTTCAAAAATTAATATTTTAAAATTATTTTAAACCTTCCAATTTTATTTTATTTGCACAAATTTTTCCCTAAAAAGTTGTTTAAGTTATTTAGTTTATTTTAACAGCAAAAATCTCAGGAATTTTCCAACTCTGAAATTGTTAGTCAAGACAATTTCTGAGTTTGTTCACAAGAACATTTCAAGTGTATTTTTTGGAAATGCTAGTCTATAAGGGGATCTACTATAGAAAATGGTTTACGTACTTATTACTTTACTAGAATGACCCAGGACGACTAAGAACCCTTTTTCGTTAGTCAATGTCCGTCTTTTGTAAGGTGCTTAATTGAAAGGGACACAAGAAGGATGCACTGCAACCTTGAACTTGAAGAATGCAACAGTTACAGTTGTCTCACCTTGGTCACTTTCATACATTTGGGCATATCTTCAAATTATAGTACTGTAACATTATGCACTTACATATGTAATGATAACTGGGATGCACACGAAGGTAAATGCACGCACAATCCCCCAGTCCACGTGGGCAGGTGTAAAAGTAATTATGTATACATATGTACGCACGCGAGGTAACGGGTCCCTGAAAAAATTGTTGAAATCCCTAAACCATAAAGTTATGCGTGCGAATGTTAGGGTCAATTCCAAGCACATGTGCTCCATACGTTTTTTTAAGGAGGAGTACGAGTATTACGAGTAAGTGTTCCACTATGCCCCAATTTTAATGTATTCCTTTAGCAGAGCCTAGTGCTTTAACATCTTTGAGGTAACAGTGGAGAAGGAGCTACGTCAACAATAATTATTGTATCTTTCTGGACTTGGACCCTATGGGAACCCACACGAGGGAGAATTTAAGGATCACACAGTAGCTTCAAGTGTCATAAGTACCAAAGCTGACAATACCCCTAAAATGATGAGAGGCTCAACTGGAGCCTAAAATGACGGGACGATTTTACATTTTACAAGATCATATGTCCCACTCAATTTTCTAGTATTGGAGATTTCATAAATATGGAAATGATGGTACTACAGATCCCGTAGTCTGGACATGATTTACGGTACTTGGACGGTACGGACCCAAGAGCTGGTTTTTTAGAAGCAGACCGGTGGAAAAACAGCTTGTTTTGATAGTCATAAAATATGAGGGCGTCCAACTTACCTGTACAATAACTGGTCAGGAGGACTCAAGTTGGAGATATATTGTTTACGGGACTTGTATGTACGTATGTACATATGTAGCAGCGGAAGGATAATTGAGAGTGAGTGAGCATTATTCCGTAAGGTCAAGGGCGTCTGAAAAATTCTTACAAGTGAGGAACTGTATGTGTGCAGTGGAAGGGAAAAGATTTTCGTACCCTTAATCTCCTCCGCACCTTTTCAATAAAAATTTACATGAGGAACTTACCTGGTCAAAATCCACAACAAAAGGCAGGTCCAGAGGTTTAGTAAAATTTCATGCCTCCCTTCCATTCCGCTATTGTCCCGTAAGAATTTTTACTTACACTTTAACAATTTTTCCTTTATGGGCTCAACATGGAAGTTCAAATTGTAGTCAAAATTTTTATTTAATAGTTTTGAATAATTAATTTTATTTTGGCGGTTTTGCAATTTAATTTTTTTAAGTATATTTCATATTTGGTTATCTCTGTGATTCAAATTAACTCTGATGATAATTTTCCTAGCAGTTTTTAGAAATGGACAAAAGCTGGAATTTGTTTTTTAGAAAATTTGCCCGAGATTGGGGCAAAATGGAACAAGTTCATGTGCATTTGCCCGTAATTAAAAACATTTACGTCTGGCTCAGGAAACATGAAAGGTGAACAGTTATTGGACATGACAGGGGATCCCTGCTTTTGAGCCATCTCCAGCTCAGGTGCATTTATGTAGATGTTTGAAACATCCAGGAGTCCAAATTCCACGGGCATATGCAAATGCATGTTAAAATGCTTTGACCTTCTTCCTTAGCGTGCATATGGAATGTCCAGGACAATAACAATTGAAAAGTGGAGCACGTACCTGACCCATCCATGTGGAAGTATTTTGTGTGGGAATGAACTCGGACAGTTTACGTCAACAACATCCCTGAAATTCATCTTGACCAGGTACAATAACTCTTGGGCTAATGTGATGAATACTTTGAGAGTTAACCTCTCGTATTTGAATATTCCAGGATCCGTTCAGTACTGCTTGCGTCCTGTTCCTGTCTGGAACTTCTGGACACAGCTTGTAGTTTGCTGTAAAAAATTTACCCGTCTTGGGAAGGAAAATAAAGTTATAGTAATTCCAGCAGTAAAGTAAGTTCAGCAAAAATATTTGGTCAATTGACTTTGATCAAGCCCTTGATGTATTAAAAAGAACTGCAAGATAAGTACGCTTTAGTGCTCGTGGATTTTTCGGAGGAAAATTTATATAATAATTAGACAATTGACGGAAACGTTCACTACTAATATGGGTCTGTTTTGGATCTGTTTGCTCCTGCAATTTTCCCTGGTTGTGGTCCAGTCTGGCAAGAATGCCTCCGAAAGTAGCCTTCCCAAAGACGGGGACCAGAATAAATTGCGCAGATATTTTCACTCGTTGGGTCGTGGAAGTGAGGAGCACAAACGTGACCTGCCAATGATGAAAGGACCTTGTTCAATGTATTCGACTACGACAACCGCATCACCAGTGATTTGTCCACTGAGTGCTCCACCTGGAACACATGGCATGCCACTGCAGCAACTTGTGGGCTCATTACAAAACCAGCTTATTCCAGGAGGGGGACCCCTTCAAGTTGGTCCAAATGCTTTCCCGGAGAAACCAATTCCAGGGGGATTACCTGTTGGCCCTGCTGGGTTTCCGGGAGGGATACCGGTAGACAATTTATTTGGCCTGCCACAACAACCAGGATTCGGTCCGTACGGACCTGGTCCGTATGGACCTGGACCATATGGACCTGGACCGCTGGGAGGAGAATTTCCTGAAGGCCCGTTAAGTTCCACGTCAGTACCAGGAGAACAGGTAGTCGTACCAACAGGAAAACCTGAAAACATTAGTGTTGGACTTGCACCCTTTCCGCCTGGAAGACCAACTTTTGGGAGCGGATCTCCGTTGGGTTTTGTTATGCAACACCCTACTGGGTTAGTACCAGGGAAACCTGGAGGACCTGGCGAGCAGTTTCCTGGAGGTGGACCCGGACAGTTCCCCGGTGGAGGTCCTGAACAGTTTCCTGGAGGTGGACCTGGACAGTTTCCTCAAGGTGGTCCTGGACAGTTTCCTGGAGGTGGACCTGGACAGTTTCCTGGAGGTGGACCTGGACAGTTTCCTCAAGGTGGTCCTGGACAGTTTCCTCAAGGTGGTCCTGGACAGTTTCCTGGAGGTGGACCTGGACAGTTTCCTGGAGGTGGACCTGGACAGTTTCCTCAAGGTGGTCCTGGACAGTTTCCTGGAGGCGGACCTGGACAGTTTCCTCAAGGTGGACCTGGACAGTTTCCTGGAGGCGGACCTGGACAGTTTCCTCAAGGTGGTCCAGTTCCTGGAATACCATTGCCTGGTGGACCTGGAGGACCCTTGCCTGGTGGACCTGGAGGACCCTTGCCTGGTGGACCTGGAGGACCCTTGCCTGGTGGACCTGGAGGACCCTTGCCTGGTGGACCTGGAGGACCCTTGCCTGGTGGAGGACTTGGTGGACCCTTCCCTGGAGGACAATTGCCTGGTGGTGTGCCCGGCGGACAATTTCCTCAAAATTTCCCAACTGGTGTCTACCCTAATGTGGGTCCGGCACCTTTCCCTCCGGGAAGGCCACCTTTTGGTCCAGGATCCGCATTAGGTTTCACTACACCGAATCCTCAATTCGGTGGTGGATTACCAATCCCAGGAGGAGCTCCGTCCAGATTTCCTCCTCCTAGACCCTCTCCACCTTTTGGAGGTCCAAATTACCCCCAATCTCCTCCGGGTATTTACTGGCCTGGACCGTATACAGGTCCGCCTAATGCACAAGCACTAGCAAATGCTAATGCAAACGCTCAAGCAATGGGAGGGCCAGGAGGTCCCGGTGGAACTTTAGTAATTCCTGGCGGTGCAGCTGGAGCACCAGCTTCGGCCCATGCAACTGCAAATGCAAATGCACAAGCAGCAGGTGCGCCTGGAACTCCAGGGCAAACAATAATCATACCCGGATCACCCGCCGGTGCTCCTGCGAGTGCCCATGCAACTGCCAATGCAAATGCTCAAGCAGCAGGTGCGCCTGGAACTCCCGGACAAACAATCGTTATACCCGGATCACCCGCTGGGGCTCCTGCAAGTGCCCATGCAACTGCAAATGCAAATTCTCAAGCAGCAGGTGCGCCAGGAACTCCCGGACAAACAATAGTTATACCCGGATCGCCTGCTGGGGCGCCTGCAAGTGCACATGCAACTGCCAATGCAAATGCTCAAGCAGCAGGTGCGCCAGGAACTCCCGGACAAACAATAATAATACCTGGTTCACCCGCTGGGGCTCCTGCAAGTGCGCATGCCCAAGCAAACGCCAATGCTCAAGCTGCTGGAGCGCCAGGAACTCCAGGACAAATTATAAGATTGCCAGGTGGACCCGCAGGAGCTCCAGCAACAGCAACAGCTCAAGCTAACGCAAACGCTCTGGCTGGTGGAGGACCACCCCCTGGAAATTTTGGACCATACATCGGTCAACCTGGTCCGTCGTCACCCATTGGTCCGCCTCCATTTGGTCCTTCTAATATACCCTTTAATAAGTACAGTCAACCTTATGTTCCTAAGGGTTTTAGTCTCGCCAATCCATTTGCAGTCCTTCCAACCCAACACTGTCCTTTAGGACCCCTACGTGACAGACAGAGCTGTCAAACGATGGAGCTCCTGGATAGTCTTGAGCTAGGAATAATTGCGGATCTCGTCCGACGCTCAGGACTTGAGTCCTTGCTCCAACAAACAAGTATTTACTTTTGAATTTTAACAAAAAATGCATTCCATAGGTCGAAAAGTATTGCACAAGGTGACCAATAGCATGCCCATAACTGCATAAGGCTTTATGAAAAATACACAACAACATCTTTCAAGCCCGCTTTTTGCAGCAAAATTTATGCTCTTTCATATCCTTCAAATGTCCAAACTGTGCGAACTTTGTGACAGTGTCAAGGAGCTTGAGCATTCACTTGGCCACTCTTGTGTGGTCTAAAAAAAGAGAAAATAGATACGAAACACCTTGTGCTTAATTTAAATTATATTCTTATAATACATTGCAGCTAATGCTTTCGATTCGATTGTTTTCCAATTAAGGTGATTACACATTCTTTGCCCCTGTGGATCAGGCCTTCCTGAGACTACCTAATTGGTTCTTTGCAATGCTTCATCAAGACATGAATCTCCTTCAATCCTTCGTTTTGCAACATTTGGTAAAAAAGGAGATTCCGTTGAATCTTATCCAAAATGAGTTTCAGGTTCTGAATGCTCGGCCCGGAGGAAATCGCTTGCATCTCAATATTTATCATGTACCTAATGCATACGTAAGTGCTAGTTATTTAATTCACGCTAATCAAAAAAAAACTGTAAAAAAAATTTTTCCTCCTAGGCAATTTAAGATAATTTGTTAATGTTTGAAATCACGCTGTCAGCTAACGCAATTAAAGCATAAAAAATATATTCTTTAGTGTGAAATTAGAAAATTAATTTTTAAAATAATTCCTCCAGAGAATTTTCACTGTTGACGGATCCAAAATTGAATTCGGAGACATTCCTACGCAACAAGGTCGAGTAAATATCGTGAACCGTGTCCTTGTTCCCAACCCACCTCGAACGGCTTTCCAATATTTGCAAGAAGTGCCGGAGTTTCAGCGTAAGATCCAAATTCATATATTTGTAAATGATTGATTTTCTGTTAGAAGAAAACAGGAGCGGTAAAATTATTTATGGCGGGAAAAATTTCGGGTTTGCAAACTTTTTGAGCAAAATTCGGGTAACAAATATTTTAGTTGGGAAACTCAACGCGCTCAAAATTTGGGCAGTCAAAATATTTATTGGCGCTAAAAACATATGGTTTTTTGCTTTGCAGATTTTGCTACTCCAAATAATAATAATGGTTTTTAACATTTTGAGAAAATTTTTAATTGAATGTGCAAAAAATGTTTGTTTATTTTTTTGTAGAATTCTTTCAGGCTGTAGTTGCATCAGATTCAAAACCATTGCTCGATGGACCTGACCCGATTACAGTGTTCATTCCGTACTACAGGGCTTTTGACGGCTTTGACTTTGAGTCCTTCTTGTTAAATAGAACAGCACTCAGAAGTAAATCCAAAATTTTTATTTAAGTGCATAATACTTATCGTATGCAAAAATAAATTTGCACTAATATGAGCGGAAACTAATTTAACCGCCTAAATTTTTCTAGATTTCGTTCAGTACCACGTGGTACCAGGGACTTGGTTCAGCGAGGGCCTTGTTGACGGTCAGTACCTCCCCACTTTGTACGATAAGGAAATTAAGGTCTCTGTATCAACTGATGGATTTTCACGTAAGCCTATTTCGCTTTGTTAATCTTACAATGAAATACCTGGTTGCTAACATTTAGCATGAAATAGAACAATTTAGACCAAATTTTTGACCAAAAATGTAACAAAATGTTTTACAAATTGTAAGGCGTTTTTGCCCAAATTTTACCCTAGTTTTGTAAAAATTGTAAATACATATTGAACTACTGTTAACGAAATTTCCACAAACTTTTGGCTGAATTTTAGGGGAAGTTTTGCAAAATTTTAAGCAAATTTGAATGAAATTTCATGCAAATTTTGACCAAATATGTTACAGGCACTATAAACTTTGTGAATGGGGACATTCGGGTTGTGAAGGCCAATGTACCTCTGTTGAACGGCGTGGCTCATATTATCAGCCAAGTGATGTCCAACAAGGAGTTCTTTTTCAACGAGAACCTCTCCGAGTTCAGCGTCATGGATTTTGGGGCAATGCGAAGAAACTTCAAAGTTGACGAAAAAATTAAAGATGAGCAACTTCGGGCCATTTAGTAAAAGTGCTAGTTGTAAGCGGCGCTCTTGTCGACAATCTCCCTAGAAAAACTACTTACATAACTTTTAGCATTAGCGTGTACTGTATTATTATTATAATTTTTTTTTTGCTTATTCTCCTTATTTTTTGCCATAATAGGTTACGATGTTTCCTCTATAATTTCATAGGCACGACCTAAACGGAACTTTTTCCAACAGTTTTTCCTATTCATATGCGTAAACATGTATTTCATGAATGCACTTACTACTACAATAGAAATAGTTTGAATGTAAGCCAATATAAAATGCTTTGATTTTTAGGCTAAAATAAATTTTTGAAGGTTTGACCTTTTATTAAAATATCTTGAGCAATTTAGTACGGACAAAGTCTAATAGGAATTTTAAGACTCATTGCAAGGTACCCCCAATTCTTTGGTAAACTAAAAATAATTTTTTTCTCAGTACTTTTTGTTGAAAGTTACACAATAAATCCGGGATTGTCTTGTCCTTCAAAAGCATTATAAAGGCTGTCTAATTCCTGGGCCGTATGAGTTCCAATGGAATTGAATATGTGCTCTGGTGGGGAAATAGTTTTATCAACCATGTACATAAAATGTTGCCGCCCCATTGCAGACATAGTGCATCCAACGATACCTGGAATTTGCATGCAGGAGAAAAAATTACTTTAGAATTTATGGGATGAATTGTCTTGCACGAAGGATAAGAACAAGTTTTGTCCCTGCATCTAATTATTTTTTAAATTTGCAAAGTGAATGTACATGCTGCACTTCTGAACACAATTTTTTAAAACTTACCCATTTTTCCGGATGGGTTGCCCAAGTGGAAAAAAACATCGACTAATTTACTGCCAAGGTAATCCTCTACTCCAATTTCCGGACCAGGGAAGACAGACGAGCCCATTGTGGCCTGGATTCTGTTGAAGGCGAAGCTCAGGAGGGGAGTTGGGATTAGGAACATTAATTTGTACGCCATCAAATATACAACAATAGTCCCATTTGAGCGGACACCCTGGAATTGAGCATCGATAATGCGCAGACGCTCCTTTTGAGAATCCACTCCAATAGGCAATTTTAAGGCAAATACCCACCTGCAATAATTTACCAATAATTTCCTCTTTAAATTTTCCCATAAAAACGACTCCATTTTCCTGTAAAATTGTCAATTTCTACAGGAAATTTGTACTAACTATTTATATTCGTTTTTAATACTTTGGGGTAAAACTTGAAGTAGAATTTTAAAATTTTAAATGAAATTGATCAAATGGTTGTTCAAAATTTGAAATATACTTTAATTTTTTAAATTTACTGCCAAAAATTCAAAATTTTGGAATAGGCTTGTACAGGTTTTCAATATTTAACGTGTTCTCATATAATTTGGAAATCTTTTGGAATTTCCCTATCAAATTTGGCCGAATTTGAAAATTTAATAAAACTTTCGCATGTTTTGAAATTTTCTAATAGAATTTGACCAAATTTCAAAATTTGCTCAAAATCTGGGAATGTTTTAGAATTTGTTCATAAAATGTGGGAAAATTGTCGAATTTGCCATAAAATCTTGCAATTATTGAATATTTGGCACTGAATTTGAAACTAGTTTACTCATAAATTTGGGAAAATTTAGAAATTTGCTGGCAACATTTGAAGCTATTTTTCTCATAAAATTTTAAACAAGTTTACTCATAAAATTTGCGGAAACTTTTAAATTTGCTGGCAACATTTGAAGCTATTTTTCTCATAAAATTTTAAACAAGTTTACTCATAAAATTTGGGGAAACTTTGAAATTTGATCATAAAATGCGGGTGTATCTTGAAACTTGCTCATAAAATCCACGAAGATTTTGAAAACCTGGAAATATTATGAAATTTAAAAGACGAAAATTTCTAAAATGTCCTCACATGTGGTTTATAAGTCCCTCAGGTCGAGCAGGTAATGGCAAAGGGACTAAGCACGCCATGCTCTTCGGAACCTTCATGTTCGCTTGTTCCAGTACCTTCCGCATCCCTCCAATCATGGCTGTGTACAGGACGGAAGTATATTTAGCATGCGTCCTCCCCGCAATCTCCTTAATCATCTTCGTTGGAATCTCCTCCTGCATGACGCACGTGTAATACTCCCGTGATAATTTCTGGTCCAGGACATGCAAACTGCTGCTCCCGTCCACGGAATTAGTAATTTGCCTCGCCATGTCCAAAGGCATTTTAATAGCCAAGTAAATAAACCGTAAAATCCTCTTCCACCATTTATACTTGACAGCCTCCATTTGCGGGGTTTTAAACTGAACCCCCCCAAAATTCTCAAATAATTCCTTCACACTGAACCCATCCCCAATTGTATGATGGAAGCGGATCAGCATCGCCAAATGAGGTTCACTCTTCCCTGTTGGAATATAATTTGAAATCCGAATTGCCTCCCATGGACTTTGACCCGCAGTCCATTTCATGGGCATAAGATCGCTCAAAATTTGCTCCATATCTTTTTCCCTCAACGGTCTGCTCTCCCGTAAATTATCCGGCTCATAATTTCGAATATGATTTTTGAAACTAAAATTCTCGTCCCATTTCCAGAATAAATATCCCATAAAATTTACCCAATACTGATGCAACTCCGGGTATAATTTTTCCCCATTGGGCTTTACCATATCCGCCGCCCGCTTCTCCACAATCCCTAAAACTTGCTCCAGCGTGAGGTTCCCCTCAAAAATTGCCACCACAATTACATTAAATTTTGAATTTTTGACCGTTAAATGTTCCAAAGCCATGGGAATGCCCGGACCACGGACGTAAGAGACCAGGTCACGTCGGAAAAGCACGGCTAAAATTTGCACGAAAAATCGGTACAGCCCGAAAAGAAGGAACACAGGGATTAGAAGTGGGAGTGCAAAAAATTGCAGAAATATGAAAACCGTAAAAACGGTCAATCGTTGTCTGAGTGAGTAAAAATTGAAGCCCATTTTGAACGAAAGGGAAAATCTATCCTGAGAAAAAAAATTTTTGCAGATCGTGCTTCCCTCAGGAAAGGTCAGAACAGAATGAGATATGATTTAATGAAATCATTGGGGCTAAGTGAGATATATGGGAAGGGAAGGACCGGATAGGAAGCATAGTTACAGCTATGTAGGAGTCAACCTATGCACAACGTAATTGCTATACCCCAATGTTACTCAATACAGTATAGTGTGCCAAGTGGGGAAAAAATCTCTGCATGGCTCAGATATGTATGAATGAAGGGGAACCGGTTTGACGTCAAAAAGCGTACTACGAAATTGTAAACAAGGGAAGATGAGGAGGGAAAAAATCTGATGTGATCCTACCGCTACTTTTCTCAATTGAAGGTAGAATAATGATAAAATAATTTAGCCAGGGTCAAAGAGGCTTACTGGATTAGTTGCCATCATGCCTTGAGCGTCTTTCTAAGCAAAATAATTTAACACTTTCAAGTAATTTTTTTTTGAGTCACACCTGAAGACAATTTTTCAAGGACGGATTTCATTTGAAGGTGAAATTTCGATTGGATTTATGAAGAAGGGACAGCTTTAAGAACTAAGAATACATACTTGCTAGATCTCACGATCGTTTTTCCTTTATCTCAAATGGGGCCCGTTAAATTTTATTCCCCTGTCACAACATTAGTGACATATGCAATTAAGCAATGTGGGGATGGGGTTGAGTGCAAGTTTTTGCTAAAGTCGTATATTTTAAAGTGCGGACTCTTTATTCTGGCCCCAGTGTCAAAGCAGTGCGTATTTTAGAGGCTTTTTTGGGGCTTAACCCCTTTTATTAGGCCATGATACAAATTTTATATGGATGGAAATTTTGTCAAGACAATAATTATTATTCTCTAATATTTAGAGGTTTTAGTAAAATTTTGGGAAAAAATAAGTACTTCAGCCCTATTGGTAAAATTTTGGGAAAAAATACTTCAGCCCTATTGGTAAAATTTTCATGAGATTTTGCAGTCCTATTTGAAACATTTGTATAAAAATTTGTAAACCCATTTGCTACACTTCCAAAAAATTGATCCTCCTTTCGTTGCTTTCTCATGTAATTTCCTCGCCTTTTTAGGAACATTTTCCTAAAAACTTCTGGTTTCATTTGCACAATTTCCGTACAATTTTGCCACCAATTTTACTACATTTTCATACAATTTTATCACCTAATTTGCAAAATTTTCATAAAAACTTGTAGCCCCATTTGCAATATTTCCATAAAATTTTGCCGCCCCATTTGCAACAGTGAAAACAAATTTACCACCCATTTGCAACAACGAAAACAAATTTACCACCCATTCACAACATTTCAGCGTTTTTTTAGTGCTTTCAAATTTTCACTTTCGATTTTCTATTTAAAATATCGTTGCTTGCTTTTACTCCTGATGTATTTTAGTCTAGACAATGATTTTATTACTATGTAAATCAAAGGAGCTTACCTTGTGCCGCAGTAAGAGTATCAATGAGAATCGTCCCTGAAATACGATTCATTTAGTTGATGAAAGAATTTTATAAGAGTTTGTTTACAGCTTTGAGCCTTCACACGCGCCCTGGCATAATTCTTTGAATGACATTTGTGCATCAAAAAAAATAGTGCATTCCTCTGAGATTTGCATTCCTGCCAATCAATGCGAATGTACAGCCTCTTCAATGGTACTCTGCGTAGAGAAAACCCGTAATTCTGTTAAAATATGTGCATAATAATAGTAGTAAACATGGAGCTAAAAATAAGTGGTAGAGCAACACACAAACCAGAACATACTTGAACCCATTTCCCTTTCTCTTGCCATTGGAGATTTTACACTCCTACAAAAAGGTACTTTAAGCGTCGGCAATCAGGTTTGCAGAACTTGTGCAACACAAATTTGCACTTGGAGTCAAAAATAGCGTTATTGATTGCAAAAATAATTCTTGCAGTTTATTTTCGGACACATGTAATTACATGACAGGAAAATATTATAGGGATTTGAGTCCCTCCGTCATGCAAAGGTTTGACTGTGACTCTAAAACTGGTCCCATTTGCTGGAACAGGTGAAACAAGATTTGCTCATTAATTTCTTTTGGCACTGATAAGATCAGATAATAAATCTACTATCACTAGACAGCACTCAATTTTTTTGTAGGGGTAATTTCTAAGAAAATGTTTATCAATTTTGGACATAGCTTATACATCTTGTGTGAAATTTTTTTAAGGGCTGATCTGTCCAATAGGAGGAAGTTCTGTGCAGAAAATTGTACGACACTAAAATCATGTACATTACGAGGGATTTTGATTGTGGTAGGGACCAGGGCAAAAAATCCGACTTTGTCACGGAATTGGGAAAAATTATTACATGTTTTTCTTGTTGCTCAGGGCATGATAATTATTTTCCAGCAATGCCATAATTTTGTTTACATATGTGAATATCAAATTTAGGGAAATATTTGTTGGGCTAGTTTTTTATTTAAGAAGCACCACGTGGAGTTCCTGCTTATTCCCAAGGAGGGAGGCAAACTGCTAATTATTTGACTGCTTAAATTATGTAGGTGGAGGGAGCTTAATGAGCATTGCTCTGTGCTATCAGGTATGATATGAGCGAGTGGAGTACCTTGAGGGTTGCAAAAACCTTTCCATTGGGAATAACAACAGTGTTGTTATTTATTGCCGAATTCAAGTTATGCAAATTATGCAAGGAACCAGTTTGGAAGTGACACAGAGCTGGAAAACCCCATCATTGCTTACCCTGCACCCTTTCGAGGATCACATGTGAGAATTTGGTTGCTCATGTAAAGTCGGACTCGCGTGGAAGAATTTTGTCCAGAGGTGGTTTTCTGTTTGAAGTTCCTCATAATTTTAGACATGAGCAAAAAACTCTCTCTCATTCTTATCTCCTGCTCCGTCTGGATCCTGGGGGTCTCGGGCAACATTTCCGGCCCGCGCAATAAGACTGACCTGTTCTCCGTTGTGAGGAAAAATTTAACATTTTTACAATTTGAAGACCTAGATTTTAAAACGCAAAAATATACTTTTCCTACAGCTCAAGTCACGTTTTTAAATTTCCCGGAAATAATACTTAAATATTGCAGATTCAAATTTCAGACAAATTTTCAATGAAAGGTCCTGTTCATCAAATATTTTCAAGTGGGAAGAATTGGGGCATTGTGATACGCAAAGCGTAACGTCCATGAATTTAAAGTTAATTAATAAGCCGCCTTCAATTCCCTTTCAAAATTTTAAAATTTACGAAATAGTGACAAAGAATTATTGGGGAAAATATTTAGAAACACAATTGGGCTGGTTACAACGTCAGATATAAAATGTTTGCAAATATTTCTGGACTTTTATTTTTGGCGTAAAAATTGAGCAGAGGAAACAAATAGGGCTTCAGAGCTTTACTCAATACTTGCAGGATTTTTTGGTCTGCTTGGAGTATTTACATGAATGTGTCTATGTTTGATTTTGTTTTTTAGATATTTTCAGAAAATGATCTGGATACCTGGGAACCCCCAAAAGAGCTAAAGAAAGCGTTTCCGTACTACTGGAGCGGGTTTGACGAGGATTGCAGACCAAGTGAGAAAATTTTATATTAATTGTTTCACGTCGAGTTATATTTTGGTAGTACCGAATGTAATAAAATTTCTATTGATTTTTTTTTAGTCTGGGTTGGAGAACTGGGGAAATGGGATTTGAGCAAATATATTTCCAAAGGGGAGAGCAGTCTAAAAGCCATGCAAAAATTAATTCACCAAGGGTTTTATAGGCTCTTCGTCAGCATCAATGAAACACCCCCTGGTTGTCAGCCCGCGACTCAAATTGCCGTCATTTATGATGCGGATGGCTTCAATTACAACCAAGTAATACATGGACAAGGTACAGTCAAATTTTCAAATCAAAACCCAAATTCAAATTGAAAATAATTACATACCTCGACATAACTGTCTTCACTTTTAATGAAAGTGAAATCACGTTACCCCAAAAAATACCTTACCATGGAAAGTTGGAGAACGGATTATGTTTTCAAATTCCTGGTTTTGTAATTTGGGCTAATATCATAAATTTGTAAATGTTTTTTTGTACAGTCATCTCCTTCTTCCTGAATGTGTTCAGGGTCTATATACCACTCTTCTTGCAATACATGGAGAGCATCTATTTTGTCAACAGTAAGTCTTCAGTCTTCAAACTTGTCCTAAAAGATTGGTGATTATTTCGGAAAAATTTATCAAGACATTTTTGTTGCAAGAAATTTTTTTTTTGAATTTATGAATTATTTTGATAATTTTGCAAATTAATTTTTTTCCAGCAAATTTCATGTTCAAGGGCCTGGTTGAGATAGCCCGACCAATTGCGGGCTCTTTGATGGAGAGAGTGGAGGTTTATGGTCCCAATAAATCCCTTTGGTTACCAAAGCTGCTGAAGAAACTACCGCGAGATCAGCTCTCACCAAAATTTGGCGGGGACAAGGATTTTAAACCTATTAAGACTTACAACTATTAAGACGGGGCTTCAATAATAATTATTATTCCTATTAAACCATTAAATATTCTTGAAGGTAGATACTTGGTTTGATTCTCGGGCTAAAGTTTTTGTATATTTAACGATGCACTTTCCCTTGTATCAAAAATATCTGTAAACAAATCTTATGGGCATATATGTACGCTGGTGATTAATTATTTGCGTGTGGAATTTCATATACAAATAATTACTATAAAGGGGTTTTCCAGTCAAAAAATCCAGTTACACAGTGTCTTAATTTACACACAAGCGTGAACTCAAATAAACCGTTAATTTAAATTCCCTTCAACTGGAATCGCTAATATGGAAGCAAAACAATCCCAGAACAAGTCACTTTTGAATGAAGGGTGGTAAAAACCTTGACAGTAATTTGAATTGAATGTGTGAGCTATTCCTGGTCATGGACTTGTTTTTTGAGCACCACTTTCCCCTCTACTTAATGTGCATCGAAACCAGTTTTGAGCATTGTAAACTGACCATTTAATCATGTTCATAAATAGGGGGATTGTTGAGAATGACTCCCACAAATATAGAAATAAACGGTCCAGCTATTACCTCTGTGAATTTCATCATCGTCCCATTAACTGGATAATTATAAGATTTTACTGCTAATCCGGTGCGCAAAAAATGTTCAACCTTGGAGCTCATCAAGAAGACTTTTTTATACCTTCAAGTGGTATAAAGCCCCAGAAGTTCTACAATTTTATTATTTAAGCGTATAACTTGATGAGTACTGGGATGGATTGAGCTCGTAACAGATTAATAATTACTTATCATTTTATTAAATTATTTAGTTGTTAAATTTTTTGAACTCATCTGCGAACAATTTAATTGAGCAATACAATTTCACTTGGCTTTAACATTTAAATTTTCAATGGTTATAAATTTATAGGTCGATACAGTGTCCTCAGCCCTTCACAATCATTTTACAGATATGCATATAAAAATCTGCTATTTTACATTACATGTATTAATTTGTTGTGATGGACCGAATTATTTTTCATGGCTATTGGGAGAATTTTCCTGCACTGGTAGTGACTAAAAAGTGGTTTGACTGGACTTATAATTACGCGAGGGTTATTCGCGAGGATTTCAAAGTATTGTGACGTTGCTAATGACTCCTAGTAATTACATAAAGAATTATTTTTACACCTAAATATGCAACCCCATTACCAATGCTTGTTGAATTGAGGGTTTATTTAAATGGCCCTATAAGGAGGGTTTCCTCCTATAATTTTATTATTCATTCCTGAAAAAATATTGAGGAGGATGGAGGAAAATATTTTTCAAAGCATTGGAGGATGCGTACATATTTCACACGGAGAACAACATTAACCGTATATTTAATTAACAGAGGCCAGTACAGTTCTGCTAGAAGACAGGTTGATTTGAGGTAAATTTACAACTCATTGATCGGTGAGAGTTCAATTTAAGAAATGACAGAAAACCGACTCAGTTCGTTGAATCTGGAATACAATCCATGGAGGAAGATAAATGTAAGAAAACAATCCCACTTTTCTGATCATTTGGTTTACAAAGCTACATACAAATCCGAATGTGTCAAAAATACTGTGAAGATTTTCGTAACATGGACAGTCGACGGATTTAGAAGTGACCAAGCAAAAAGCCACATTTTTGAAACCCCTGCTAAAAAAGTAACTAATTTCGGACCCCAAACTAATCCCTGCCCAATTATATAAAAACGTTTTCTTTCCCGTTGAAATTTTTTCCTAACCTGCAAGAATCTTTTTTTCCCAGGGAATAATTTTTCCGTCTTCTCACAAAAATCCGATCCCTGACCAGAGATAATGACAAAGAAAACAAATAACTCTGCTCAGCTGTCCTTGTTCCTTGTCGGAAGGTAATGGTGAGTGGATGTGAATTGGCTTGCAAAAAACCTAATAACATTTTATTCATATAAGGTGTGCGTAAGTGTACAAGGCTGTTCAATAATTTCCTCGAAACTGTAACTTATGTTTTTACTCTCACAGTTTTGGCACATTTTGAAAGTACGCTTGAATCTCTTCTTTTTTTTGCGAACGTACATTTACCTAAAACATACAAATGAATTTCCGCTTCGCACATTCTAATGCACAGGATCCTGGGCAAGCCAGTCATATATGAAATGCAAGCACATGCTGGGAAAGTGAATGTTGTTGTTAATCTGTACGTCCTTAACCATTGCCCCTCAATCTGACATTTGAACTCTCATATCTCTCAAACTAGAAGCCAAGGAAAAGAAATAATTTTAGAAGTTACACAGGCTAGACGCCCTCATCATTGTTTACTCTGCACCCTTTCGAGGAACCTATGTGAATATTTGGTTATCTACTCTTGTAAAGTCGGAGCCGCGTGGAAATATTCAGAGGTTGTTTTGTGTTTGAAGTTCTTGCCAATTTTAAGCATGAGTAAAAATCTTTGTATCACTCTTTTTATCACCTTCCTCGGGATTCTGAGAGTCTCAGCCAGCATTTCGGGACCACGAAATAAGACTGACCTATTCTCCGTTGTGAGATAAAATTTAACTATTTTATTTAAAATAATTAAGGTGTTAATTTATTTTTACATTCAATTTTAATTCTATGTGCAGAAAATAGTGTGTGAGCTTTAAATGTTCAGGGTTAGAATCAGGTTCTAGACAAGTTTTCAATTGCAGGGCAATCAATTGTATCAAATAATCAGTTTAAAGAGTGTGAATTGGGGCAATGTGATTTTTCAAAACGTCAAAGACAAATTTCCTTCCAAAATATTTAAATTTAAAGAAGTTATCAGACTTTTTTATTAAATTATTATATTCTTAAAGAATTTCTGCTGGTCTTAAAGACAACGTATGAAAATTTTACAAAGGTCTGTAAATTTTAGCTAATGTCGTGAGGGGAATTAAGCTTCACTTTAGTTTTTGCTTAGTATGCCCTTGAGCTGTGCACAATAGTTTTAAGCTGTACGATCTATGGGTACATAAAATGCAAGATAATAAAAACATTTTTTATTTCGCAGATATTTACGGAAAATGATCTGGACACTTGGGATCCTCCAAAAGAGCTGAAGAAAGCGTTTCCGTACTATTGGAGTGGGTTTGATGAGGATTGCAGACCAAGTGAGAAAATTTTATAATAATTGTTTTACGCCGAGAAATATTTTCGTCCCGAATGTAATAAAATTTCTATTGATTTTTTTTTAGTCTGGGTTGGAGAACTGGGGAAATGGGATTTGAGCAAATATATTTCCAAAGGGGAAAGCAGTCTAAAAGCCATGCAAAAATTAATTCACCAAGGGTTTTATAGGCTCTTCGTCAGCATCAATGAAACACCCCCTGGTTGTCAGCCCGCGACTCAAATTGCCGTCATTTATGATGCGGATGGCTTCAATTACAACCAAATAATACATGGGCAGGGTACAGTCAAATTTTATACTCAAAGCCCAATTACCAAACTGAAAATATACATTCTACATCTGAACGCAATGGTCTTTAAATGTTTTTAATGAAAGTTACCCCAAAAAAACCTTATCTTGGAAAGTTGGAGAACGGATTGTGTTTAAAAATGCCAGGTTTTGTAATTCGGACAAATATCACAAATTTGTAATTATTTTGTACAGTCATCTCCTTCTTCCTGAATGTATTCAGGGTCTATATACCACTCTTCTTGCAATACATGGAGAGCATCTATTTTGTCAACAGTAAGTTTTCGAAGTCTTGAAATTTACTCACTATTTTAGAAAATGTTATGAAAACATTTTTGTTGCAAAAAAAAAAAGAATTTTTAAATAAACATTTTGATAATTTTGTGTAATAATTTGTTTTCAGCAAATTTCATGTTTAAGGGCCTGGTAGAAGTAGCACGACCAATTTCGGGCTCTTTGATGGAGAGAGTGGAGGTTTACGGTCCGAACAAATCCCTTTGGTTACCAAAGCTGCTGAAGAAACTTCCGCGGGATCAGCTGTCGCCAAAATATGGCGGGAATAAGGATTTTAAACCTATAAAGTCGTATAACTATTAAAACGGGGCGGCAACAATTATTCATATTAAACCAATACATTTTCTGGGGAGTTCTTGGTTTGATTGCAGTGCTTAAGTTTTTGTACAATTAACGATGTATATTTTCTTGTATCAAATATGTATCTTTAAAAAATCCTGCATTCAAATATGTGCATGTTTAGTGTATGTTTTGCCTGTGGGTGTTTCACATACATGATCTATAAAGTTGTTGTCCATATAAATTTAACTACACACAAGCGTAAACTCAAATGAACCATATATTTAAAGGCACTTGAACTAGTTTTGCTAATATAGAAGCAAAACAAAAACAAAATAGGCCACTTTTAACTAAACTTTTATATTAAATTGACAAGTGATTGTAATTGCATATGTGTATTCTTGGACATTGACTTGTTATTACATATGAACTACTAACCTACTATTTAATGTGCATTGAAACCAGTTTTGTGCATTGTAAACGGGTCATTGGGTCATGTTCATAAGCAGAGGGATTATTAAGAATGACTCCCACAATTATGTAAAAAAATGGTCCAGGCGGTATTGCAGTAGTAAATTTCATCATCCCATAAAATGGATACTTGTAAAATTTAACTAATTACTATTCTGGTGCCCATAAAATGTTCAACCTTGAAACTATTATCAAGAAATTTGCAACTTTTCGAAGCAAGTGAAAAAACGAAAAAATAATGAAAACAAATTAAAGAAGTTGGTATTTTATTATATATGCAAAGGGATACAGTTTACGTTAATATTATTTATTGAAATCCAATTTAAAAGAAAAGAAATAACTTTAATTCAGAAAAATAAATTGAATAATTTATTCTGCTTTGTTTTTAGATTTAATTGGTAAAATGATATCAAGCTGCAGATTTTAAACGAAATACTTACATAGCGTTTAGCTATACGTACATAAGTCTTTGGATACCGTATGTTTTGTCTTCAGCTTTTATATGTTTAGGTGGAACATAACATGATTACGGCGTTATTAGTTCTTCTCTTGCATGCGATTACTGCAGTGGAGAGCATGGGATTTAAAATTCTTTTTTTCGGGTATATGTCTGCTTGTTCCACTGATGGATGTTAAATTAATACTCTTGATTCTCCAGTTCTCCAGTCCACTCTTAATAGTCCAGTTGGTTTGGCTTAATTCATTACATGCAAAATCTCTACATCGGAAAAATTCGCTTCACAAAGTTTAATATTTTGTCGTGAACATCGCAGAAACTCACTTATCGCAATGGTTTCATCGTGTTTTCTAAAGGGATTTTTTTATTATTTGAAACTACTAAATATAAGCTGTTGCTTGCTCTGTAACTTTCATATGCATGAATGCATGTGAGTTGTTCTATTAGATTGTGTTATTATAACAGGTATTATTTTAATTTTTTAATTTAAGACTTTCTCAATAATATCCTTTGAGGGCCTATTTCTGAATTCATTCAAAAACTTTGTCGTTATTGCACAGGCATGATAAGCAGTATATTTACTTCTGCTTTGGTTAGCTTATATTTATCATAAAGTATGGCATACAAGTTTATATATTTACTGTTTTTCGAATGTGCTTCGGCTGGCTGATAATATCAACTTCACATCTAAATGCTGAATCTATGATGTAGTCAGACTTCAATTTAATTAAATCCGTTAGATATTTTTTACATTGAACTTTGAGTTGGAATGCCCAAGTAGCCTGGCCAAGGGTGCCATTTTCCTCTCAAAATGACATTTTGCACACATGTCAATTAAAATTTAAATGATGTCGTGCAAGAAGACTTTCCATATTCGTATCTCGGTGTTTAAAGCAAAGTTTTAAAATAAGTCATAAATTGATCCATTACTCATCTAAACCTCACTTATTGTACTTTTAAATTTTTTTAATGTTCTTTTTATCAGCTTTGTCAGCTAAAGTTAAACGAGAAATGTTTTCTGTACTGAAAACAAATTACCCAAACAGACTTAATAGTATTCTTGTTTAAAAAAATACTAAAAAAAATTTTTTTCTTACCATTGTCGTTTCATTTGAAAGGAAAACATTAACAAGTACCCTATTTCCCAGAAAAGGCAAAACCTCAGAGTAACTTAATGCTCCAAAAATTTGGAAGTATATCACTGCTCCTGAAAATTCGGTAGTAAGCCACTGGCCATAAAAATACCTACCTAATATATACTACTTGTGTCTGTTTTTTCAAAACAGCCATTACCATGGTGAAACATGTTTTTGGGCTATGCACGACATGCACGTATTATGTACATACACACATCTTAAATAGTAGCGCTAATTTCGTGACCAAATATTATTGGTCTGCTTACAACCAAACTGAAATGTTTAAAAAATCAAATTTTAGACTAGTTCACCTGCGGCACGGTGTCAAGGTATGGAGCGTAAAAAATCTTGTTGTTTACTCCGAAGGCGCTGCCCCGTGCATTATGTTGGCAGGAATGAACCTTCTTTCCGCGCATACAATCCATACGTCACGCTTCGGAACGTAAAATGTGCACAACTCCGGACACAGATATGTATTGAAATTACCCGTTTCGGGTTTTCCACGACTTGACTACCGGCAGATGCAAAATTTTATAATGTAATCTTTATGCTTCTCTTTAGTTTAGACTTTTTAAAAAGTACATATTTGCGTCTGCCCCAGAATTTTAGAAATGTAAATAAGTGTGATATGATTTTAACCGGCAATTTTTATTCTAGATGCGAAAAAAACCAGGAGTTTGGTAGCTAGCTAGACAATTTATTTGAGATAGCAAATGAGATATTCAAACTGGTATGGCTATAACAAACCATGGTAGTTTCCGGGTTTTTTGCGTTTTGACAAATTTGTTAGCATATTTTCGTTCCAGTTTGCATCTGATGGGCCCTATAAAAGTGTTTCATAAAATAGTTGCCTTCATGGCTGGTTCTTTTGAAGAAAAACACAAACTCTCATCGGTACGGTGTTGGATAAATTTTTCGATTGTAAAATTGTCCAATTCGGGCAAACGTACAGTCGAGTTCATGTCAAAAACGGACGTTTATGCTTGTCAGCCACAAATATCCAGAATCGAATTTTTGGTGGAATTCAAGGTAGTTTACTTTAAAAAAAATATGTTCTAAAACACAGCAAAATATTTGAACGATTAGATTGGTTTAGATACTAACAAGCCTTATAATACATTATGCATCAGCTTGATTCAAAATGAACCATCACATCTGCTCATGGAAAGTTACAAAGCCGACGAATTCGTACTTGAACCAACAGACAAGGTTCACATGAAAGGGGAATCCAGACAAGAAAAAAACGGAAGAAACCCCCAAGTTTCCTTTTGGGAATTTTACATGCATCATGCCATGATTTGATGATATAATCGTGGACCATAATAGGGTTTTTTAATTCATCCAGTATTCCTAACTTGCTCCCAGAATTACTTTGGACTCGTGTTTACACCAAAGAAAAAATTACCTGAGTCAAAGACTTTGTCCTAATGTACTTAAAAATTGAAAACTACTCCAAAACAGTTCACATTTCTGGGCTATTATTGAATTAAAACAAATTGGATGACTCCGAGCATTTCAAAATGCAGAAAATAATAGTGTAAAGCATGATTTCCATAAAGTTTATCAGTGCAGAGTATTTCACTGCAACATTTTGAATTTCAGAAATTTTGTCTCAGTAATTTCGCATAATTTTCTTTATGTTTAGCACTGCAATTTAAAAAAATCAGGATTCTTTTACACTTAAGGGCAGAATTGATTATTTTGGTAGATACTAATTTGAAGGGTTTTTCAATTAAATGCGAGTCTTTAGCATGATATTCAAGAATGAAGAATTTTTTCAGGTTCACGTGTTTCATTATAAGGTTTTATTGATACTTTGGTTTTTCCATCATCTGTTTTTCCCATTGCAGGTTTAAGCCACGCGTAATTTTTTATTGATCAACCGAATACATGCATGAAGTGCACTTAGCTTGTGAAATTAATCTGCTCGTGCATTGTGGGCTGACGGATACCGCAAAGGTTAAGACAAGCAAAAAATATTTATGATGGAGAGATAAATACAAGGAAATAGTCCTGATTTTATAATCGTTCTCTCCTTTGGTTTGCAAAGCATCATAACCAACTGTCAACTGTGTGAAACACACTGAAGATAGGAGGTAAAATATTTGGAAATTACCATTGAAAAATTTTACGCTTGGGCTTTAGTACAATACAACAGGTCACAATTCTCGTTTGAATAATGTGGGCACAAATATTGTCGAATGAAATCACTTTCGTTTCGGAAAAGTCATCTCGGCAGCTGAAAATCGTACAAGAGAGAGGTTTATCCGCCTCCTTTTACGATTTTCATAAAAGTGGGCTGGGATTTGCTTTAAATTTTTGTGTTGCCCATGTATTTGGCTTAACTGGATTAGTGTTGTTGTTAAAAGGGAACGTGATGCTGAGTACTGTCATATTTGGTGAGTTGTCTGAATCGAAACTGACAATATATTTTGCCCGTTTGCCATTTTTAATTAATCATAATTCTTTATGTTAACAAGGATTGACGGAATTCTGTAAACTAAGAGACATTTTGAAAATTCGATGTATTTTGGTTCTTTCTGCAGCTCACATCACAGCAGACTTGGCTGGTTTAGGAGTCGTAATTGGGGCTCATAGACTCTGGAGTCATCGTACTTTTCGTGCTAATCGACTACTACGAAAATTCCTGGCATTACTCTTTACGTTTGCAGGACAGGTAAACAAATAATATTCTACTTCTTATTGATTGTTTTATTATATTATATTTTTATTTAATAACTAATCTAAATTTTTTGAGCAAATAGCAATCAATTTTACTTTGGACTGCCTGGCATCGTCTTCATCACAAATACCTGGACACTGAGGCTGACCCTTACAATTCAAAGAAAGGGTTTTTCTACTCTCACGTGGGTTGGCTCCTCACATATGACCATACAAATTGGGAGAAACATTTTCAAAAAATTGATTTGTCCGATTTGGAAACTGACCCAATCGTCGTATTTCAGGACAAGTGAGAATTTGCTTTAATCTGCAAGAATACCAGAGATAATTACATATGCTCAAAATTTACACAAATTTTATGGTTTAGGTACTATCCTTATTTACACCACCTTTGCGTATTTATTCTCCCTACGTTCATCCCATGGTTTTTCTGGGAGGAAAACGTTTTCAATTCCTTTTGTGTTGGAGCCTGCTTGAGATACATTTACATTCTACACCGGTCATTACTGGTTAATAGTGTGACGCCATTGTGGGGGAATAAACCATACAATACGTAAGTTTACACCAGACATTTAAAAAAAAGTAAAACCTTGGATTCGATGAATGTTAAATTAATTGTTGTAGCTTGCTTCTAAAAAGATTTTTATAAATGCCCCAATATTTGTCATTTTATTAAAAACCAACGCAATTGATTGTTTCTCAAGCATTGTTCTGCCAAATTGCGTTGTAAGATTTAAAATTTCAATTTTCAAAGTGTTTACTCCTAATTTGCAATAATTATTACAGCACAATCGAACGAAGAGAAAACAAATTTATTTCCGTTATCGCCCTTGGTGAAGGCTCCCAGAATTACCATCACATGTTCCCAAGGGATTACAAAACATCTGAGTGTGGAATATACCAATGGAATGTGTCCACAGCTACTATAGAACTTTTCGCTTGGATGGGATGGGTTTATAACTTGAAATCAGCTTCAAAGCACATTATTACGAAGCGGGTCAGAAAAACTGCAAAGGCGGGAAAATTTGAATCCGGGCTGTGGGGCTGGAACGATTTTTCCATTCCAGAGGAAAGCATATCAAGTCTAGAAAATCTGTATTCATCTGAAATTGGGCAGTTGCAGTCGAGCCTTCATCAGACATGGCTATCCTGTGTTGCAAAATAATAAGACAAATGTATTTTGAAATAATAAAAGTTACGCATTTCCGAGCAAGGGTACGCGCTTCCAGGCAATTCGCGGGATAGCGAACCGTTCCGTGCACATCCAATTGTTTGGAAACACTGCTTGTGGAATTGGAAGTTCAAATAATTCCTTGGCTTGGACACTCTTAGCTTGGAAGGGATGTAAAGGTTTACGATATAAAGTCTGTGTAGTGATTTTTGAAAATGGGACTAATATTTATGTCAAATATCCAACAAGAATGTTAAAATCTCTTAAGTCTCTGATCTAATCTTGTAAAATAACTTAAGTCCATAATTTTGGTTTCAAATTTCACGAAGGGAATAATCAGTGTACATTATTTATATTTTAATGTTTTATGCTTACAAAACCTACCAACATATTTATAAATCAATGGACTAAGAAATATTTGTATGTACATATAATAATAATAATAATAATAATAATAATCTAACTAAATCTGCAAGTTATTCGAATCTGCGTTACGAGGGTTTTTGGAAAGCCAATCTGAGAGGTAACTATGTTAGCTATGAATTTTAATCATGACTTGTAAAATTGGAGAAACAGTTAAAAGGAATTTAGTAGCAGAAACAAAAGCGAAAAAGATTTTGAAGGAATTTCGAATGTTGTAGTGTGGGGCGATTGTGATGTTTAAAGATGTTTTATTTAGAACTTGTAGTAAAGATGGAATCGGGAGTATTGCGGCAGAAAATAGTTGGATGGATGTACATAAATACTTGTTGAAACGTTTTTTGTTAGACTTGCGTCCTATTAAAAAAAATGTATATGTATGTATTTATTTGCTGTACATTTGCATCCATATACTTGTACAAAATATATACTCTGTATACTTTCAATTCAATTAACCTGGTCAGGTTTCGGACTTTGATTTTCCTATTACATCAACTAATGAAGGTGAAGTTCAAGGTAAATTTTCTCAATAAAGCACCTCAACACTCCCCGTCATAATTTCATAGTATCTCAGACTCCAAAGGTTTCTGTATGTGTCGCACTTATCATAGTCCAGTTTTTGAACCCCATGACTTGAAATTTCGAATAAATTTCTGAACCTGCAGGTAAAAGAAATACTACGAATTTTATTGCATATTTTAACAGTATTACTTCTCGTCAAACAAATACATCGCAATAGAAAAAAAACTTTGTAGAACAAACGGGTAAAATAAATTAAACCGGCTTTGAAATTTCGAGCCTGAATGCAAAGAACTTCAGCAAACCATGTGGGATCCAACTACGAGTCCGATTGTACCTACCCTGCACTATTTATTGACCCATTCTTTTGGAATTATGGGAATCATACAAATAGGTCAAGGCGACGTCCTTATCTCAACTATGGCTTTTGGTAATGTTTAAATTTATGTTTTGTTCCGCGTGCTACTGTGACAAAACAGAATATAATACATTGCTTTGTTTTCAAAAACTCAACAATTTAATGATGCTTTATAAGTGCGGTTTAAGATGTCTTGGTATCAAAATAAAATTTAGGACCCTTATAAAATTCCTTAGCTCTCATTTTGGCGGAAATAGCATCGTTTTCAGTAACCGTTGGGGTTCATAGACTATTTACGCATCGGGCATTTAAAGCTAGGCCAACATTGAAATATTTTCTGGCCATTTGTAACTTCTTTGCGGGACAGGTAGCAACAGTAATAATTACTATTAGTTATTATAAGTTTTGCGAATTTCCCAAATGTTTCGTATTAAACTATCAATTTTTTCGCAGAATTCAATTTAGATGTGGTGTGCATGGCATCGGGTTCATCACAAATTTGCAGTTACCGACAAGGACCCTCACAATTCCATGAGGGATTTTTTCTACTCCCATATTGGTTGGCTCTTCCTGTACGACCATCAAAAGTTTCTGAAAAGTCTGGAAAAAATTGATATGTCGTATTTGGAGCAAGAACCCATTATTATGTTTAGCAAAAGGTGAGACAACCTTTTGAATTAATAGTTGGTTATAAAATTTCAACACAGTTTTCCACTTTCACTTGACACATCATACTTATTCATTTACTTATTCATTCATGCATGTACGCAATACCAACTGTGATTCCGTGATATTTTTTTGGCGAGTCGATTTTCACGGCTTTCTGCGTTGCAAGCTGCCTAAAGAATGCTTGGCAGTCCCATCGAACGTTTTTGATCAATAGCGTCGGTCGCATGTGGGGAGAAAGACAAGAAAGCGGTCCTTGGGGCTGGGGTGATAAATCAATTAATAATGAAAATATTAAGCAGACCGTAACGTTTTATCCCAAAAAAAGGCATAAATGTTTTGAAGGTATTTATGTTACAAATCTCTGTAGTTGTTATGCTGCGAGATTGATCACGAGCAAAAATGCTAAAATCATTCAATTTCGGTTATAAGTTGTATAAACAAATAACAACTGTATTTCTTCAAGCCTTCAAGCGTTCCCCGCAATAATCAACCTCATTTATCTACAAATGAAATTTCAGATACTTATGTTCTTCTTTATCTTCCAGGTTTATTGTGCCTTCTAGCATTTTGTCACATCTAACTTGAAGCTCGGAGCAGGACAATCTTGAGCTGAGCAAATCAGATGGTGTTGGAATGCACAACCTCATGAATTTATAGTTATATTATTATTGATACTTCTTTTGTTTTATAAAAAAGCGAATTAAGTAATTTTATTGTTGTTTTGTTAATAATCTGATTTTTACTCGTGTTTCCTTGCGAACTTGCAAATTGAGTGGAGTCTGAAATGTGTTAAAATATGAATCTTCAAATAGTAAAAATAGGCTTTTAAGAAACCTGATTAACTGATCTCAGTCGTCAAACTAGCAACATTTCAATTTTTTTGAACGGAAAAGTGACACATAATTTTTGAATGTACTACTGTTCCTAATTTGGCGTGCGTAATTTATTAGGTTACCTTACGGACGTGCTTTAGGAAGCTTCAGAAATTTTGTGTAATAATTATTATTGAATGGATTAGAAAATATAGGTTTTCGCTTTAAATGTTAAAACAGAGACAAGAAAAGTACCTACATCCCATACTGTTGACTTTTTGTAGCTATAGCTGGGTTTTATTGGAAAGAGAAAAGTCCGGCGTAATTGTTATTGTATCTAATTGTTGTTGTAATATAAAAACAAATACTCACGATACCCACCATTAATGGTGAATATGCATACTTTCAATGAACTCCAACCGATTAGTGCTTTTGTGTTTCCTTCCAACACCTGACCTTGAGCGGTTTGTTTTGCAAAGGAAATTATAAGTTCATTTCATATTTGTCCCACTGTACATATTTATCATTATGCAGCCTAGGTGTGTAAACTGACTCTAAGAAGTAAACATTTTTTGGTGTGCTCTCTAGATTTTCAAAATTCTACCAAAACTAGTTTGCTCATACCCTGAGTACTATTTTACGTCACATCTGCCACCTGAAAAATCCATTCGTTTACTTATAAAATTGGCGCGAAGTCAATTTGTCCAGAAATTCAAAACTGGAAATTTTAAATGACATTTAACATGGATAATTACAATTTTCACGTACCTGCACCTGCAAAATTTTGAAGTATTTTGTCAAACGGTATTAAGTTTCCCAGTACTCTGTAAACAATTTAAATGTTAACGACATTAAGGTTAGGAATGGACCACAGTAGAGTTAACAGTAATAGATGCTGCAATTAAATGGCCAATGTACATTTGTAACCGCACCGAAGAACCGCCCGTTCAATTTTCAGCTACGAAATAAGTATTTAGAACACATTAATATGAAATTATTTTATCAAATGCCAACGCCCAATTTATTCTTGAGACACTTAGTAAAGTTACTAGTATTCAACTTGACAATTCATAGTAAAGATACAAACGACGATTTGAAATGGATTCAACTGATCTTCTTTAACCAAGTTGAATGCTCAATTTTGAGAAGCTATTTTTGCGCAGCATTAGGATTCATTCTCAGTCAGCGTCCCTTAGCGAATATTATGATTGCAATATCAGATTTTTGAGCAAACTCAGCGCAGTGGCAAGAATGAAGTGGGACCCAATGTTGTGGCATAGCCCGTTGTAGTTAGAAGTTTTTCAACGACGGTATACTTGAAGTGTAACCTGAGAAATGAAATTTGTCAATTAAGATGAACATTCGAAATATTTAGACGGATTTTAAAAGACAACCGCACGTATGTACACATGTGCTACTTCGAAACGTTTCAAGACCATGAGGAAACCCAGTTTATTTTCATCGTCGACCTGTCAAATGAATATACGTAGTTCTAGACGACTCTACTCCAACTGGTTCAAAAATCAAAAAGATATTTTGCATAGAAAAATTATTTTAAAAATTCTAGGGTTTATTATTTACACTGCTCATCCCAAGAGTGTCATAAATAATACACATAACGTGATGAAAAAATGGACTTCAAGCGATGTGCAGCATATGTAGCATAAGATTGTCAGTGAATAAGTAGAAATATCTTTACCCCAAGAAGTAGCCACTTTAAAGACAATCTCCAATATGGAGGTACAACTTATGTACATATCTTTATCCTGATTATATACCCCCAAGAAAAAAATTACACCCGAACTTAGCAAGACATAAAATCATTTGAACTTCAGTACAGCCGGATGGGGAAAGGGATTAATAAACGTATTAATTACGCAAGGACGTCAAAAAACTTGAAATAAGTTTTTCCAGACGCATTCACTCAACGCACACGTGTCTTTCTTATTGCTCCTCTGGCCAACTGATTTATGAGACGCTCAAATGTCAAAAGCCTACCTTTGCACTGACGTACATGCATAAAAATGTAATGCGCGTATCACACATTGTAATCGCTCACAAGTCCCGTTTCAGAAATATTTTCAATTTCGGGACATTTGTTTTCATCGTTGAAAGATGTGACATGAAATTATAACAAGTGAAAATTTGCGGTGGGAATTGTTCCACCGGTACGTAGTAAACCAAGGTTGATCTGTTCATAAAAGTGATATACTAAAACTCTGGTAACGAAACACTGTCCTCATAGTTTTTTCAATGACTAGTGCTCCGCATGGGTACAAAAATGTTGTACCTGGACCTGAACCTGTACCTGAATCATGGGTACATGGATTTTTTGAACCTATACCCGTACCTGTACCTGAATACCTGGGTTCAATTTTCCTGAACCTGTACCTGTACTCAAACTCAATCAGAAGTACCTGTACCTGAAAAGTACCTGTACCCAAAAAGTACCCAAAAAAGTACCTGTACCCGGGTATATTTTAAAAGTACCTTTACCTACCTGGGTATTTTCGATTGTACTAATTTCAAGGATTACCTAAGACATTACACGAAATAAAAAATTAAAATACCTGCCACCAAGACATTTTGACTTAATAAATTTATTTATCATATTAGATTTTATTTTATTTTTTATTCTCCGAAAGCATGACTAATTGTAAGTACTGGAATTATCAGTAACTATAAATGATTGCATAAAGGTTGAAAAGGTAACAGATAGCAAAATCTATAGATTTTGTATTAGAAAACGTATACGTTATGAATAAGTTCAATGCAACAATACAAACGCAGTGTAATATTTTCTAAACTTTCAAAAATGCCGAGAAATTAAACGACTAAGAATTTGTTTGGCAACCTGAAATTGCTTTCGCAATGGAAAACATTTTTTTAGATTCAAACTCCCCAGATTTTAACTTCAGCCAAGCTTGTAGAAAAAAAACATTTCCAACCGTATCTCCACTCTTATATAAACGTTTATGCTAGTGATGCCAATGCTCTGGTCCGGACCATTTATAATGGTCCGTTATTGGTCTGGTCCGGTCTGGTCCGGTCTGGTCCAACACTTGGACCAGACCAGATACAACTGGTCCGGTATCAGGACCAGACCAGACCAAAGGACCATGGTCTTAACCTTTCGCAAAATGACAAATTTATATGTTCACGAAATCCAATGTAATGTTTAAAAGGTCATTTTTAGCGATGAAAACAAAATTTCACTTAATAAAACTTGATTATTTAATTACTCTTAGTGGTATTCTGGACCATGGTCTTTGATCTGGTATGGTCCGAAAAACTGGACCAGACCAATAGTCTGGTCGTACATTTGGACCAGACCAGTTTCATAAATCATGGATCAGACCAGACCATTGGCATCACTAGTTTATGCGTCAGAATAACTGGGCCAACGGAGAAGGCTCGCTCTATCTGTACTCCAGTTCCAGGAACTGCTAAAAAATGTCTGATCATTCCAGCTAGAGCTTCTGTTGGGGGACAAAATTTTTGTCCCGTTTCCGTCCCGATATTTTTTAAAAACTTCTGTCTCCAGTCCCGTCCCGAAAGTCGGGACATGGGGACAAAAACCTTGTCCCCGTCCCGTCCCCAACATTTTTAAAAAACATGGTCCCCGGTCCCGAAAATCGGGGCATGTGAACAAAATTAATGTACCGTCCCGATAATTACTAAAAACAGTTGTAGACATTCTCATACCGAAAATCGGAACATGAGGAAAATTTCTTACCAAAAATATTTGTACCAAAAACATAAAAAATACATTTATAGAATCGTAGCTCCAAGATTCTTGCTTAACTTTTTGAGCAACAAGCTCCAAACGATTTTATTTTCTACAAAATAAAATCGAATGTCTTACATTCGGTGAAATAGTGCTCACAGAATAGTTTACTCATGGGCATTAAAGCTGAAACGTTATCATTGTTCTGCTTTGCTGGCTCGTACCCGAATATAATGGGGAAATTTTTTTTGTCCCCGTCCCATCCCGAATACGACATGGGGACAATTTTTGTTGTCCCCGTCCCATCCCGAATACGACATGGGGACAATTTTTGTTGTCCCCGTCCCATCCCGAATACGTTATGGGGACAATTTTTTTTGTCCCCGTCCCATCCCGAATACGACATGGGGACAATTTTTTTTGTCCCCGTCCCATCCCGAATACGACATGGGGACAATTTTTTTTGTCCCCGTCCCATCCCGAATACGACATGGGGACAATTTTTTTTGTCCCCGTCCCATCCCGAATACGACATTGGGACAATTATTTTGTCCCCGGGTCCAGTGTCCCGACGGGACGTCCCTGTCCCCGGCAGAAGCTCTAATTCCAGCTAATGCTGGGTAACTATCCACATGTTCCTATATGGTGGAATTAGTTTTCATGACTGAGGTTATACATATAAATTTTAATATAACATGTTTTAAGGTCAAAAATTCGGATAAGTTTTTAAAGCTCAACAACACATTTACAGGCTTTACTTGAAAATTATGGTTGACTGAGAAGTACCTGAAAGTTCAGATATTTTACATTCAGGTTCAGGTATTTACCCAGTGAGTACCCGTACCTGATGGGTTTATACCCAAAAGATTGGTTTTTGAACCTGTACCCATACCTGAACCTGAACCTGAATTTTCAGGTATCTAACGACTGAACCTGAACCTGTACCCAAATTGGATGGGTACAAAAAGTATGTACCTGATACGTACCTGTACCTGAACCTGTACCCAAATACCCGGGTAAAACCTGTACCCATGAGAGGCACTATCAATGACCAATGAAATCCTGGAATATTTTAATGATACAAGATGAGAAGTAAAATCAAGGCAACCCGCATTTCTCGCGTAGTTAGCAATTACGAAATTCTGGGATTTCTTATCACAATTTCCATCTGTACGAAATAAAGTAGTCTGACGCTTTACAGACAGGAAAATTTCCCAGGTATTATAATATGTTGACGCAATAGTGCTTACTAAGACAGTGGTCTCTCAATCTTACGACCTTCCTTACTACTACATTTTAACTGCAGTTTCAAAATCTGTATAGCAATGTCATTTACATTTGTGTTTGTGGGATCATATGTAACATCAAAATTTTTTTATCGGATTTAATGTGACTTGTATAAAGAATGTACACTAGAATGCTTAACCGGAATTTAAAATTCTTTTTACGACTACTGTAAAAAACTAAAACTCACTACAAAGTACGACATTAGAATATCTCGGAATGAGATGCTAGGAAATGCAAGGAACAACTTTGGCATATGTTCATAAACGAAGATACTTATAATGAATGGTACAGTAGTAGTCAATTTTACGCTTTTACATCAAATCTGACGCTGACCTCTGTAGATTATATTTGTATATATTTCTGGGTAATTGTTTTTGTACTGGAGATTATTGAAGCATTTGTGGATAAAGTATTGTAGACGCAAAGAACATCGTTTTTCAGGGTTTACAACACTCGCACAATTTGTGTACATGTTGCGTTATGCCATTGCAAAACTGACCTTGGCGTTATTCATCCGTGCATACGATTTTTTTTTCAATGCGTATTCAACGGGTGAGAACCCGATGCTTAGACTATCCTAATGGGTTAAATATTGTTCCCTTAATACCAACGGACATTGTGGAGCTCCTTAACGCTTGTTGCCCAGTTTAGGTGCAGATTTTACCAGTTATAAAATGAATAGCCCATCAATTTCTTCGTTACATTGTCAAATTTAAGTTGACACTACAGACATGGTCGTTGAATACAACTGAACAAAGATATTTTTAATTACACCGAAAATTATTTGAATATCAAGAAAATTTCAATTTGGCAATAAACATTTTATTTGCAGTAAATATTTAGGTTTATTAAATATTTGAGTTAAAATGGACTCTATAAGGGAAATAGAACTTTCGCAGCCTAAACCGGCCAAAATAGCTGAAATTTCACATTCTGAAGAGGTAAAAGTGGAAGTTGATTGGTTGAGAGAGTTGCATCGGAGTGGAGTGGGAATGTCTATCAACTTTGGTTTAGCTCATTTTTTCGGGCTAATCGGATTAGTGCTAATAGCTCAAGGGCGGGTTATGACCTCTACATTGAGTTTTGGCAAGAATATTGCAAATCTCGTTGGAGACAAAATGTTAAGGACCTATGGTTTAATGGCAGAGCTGCGTTCAAGTTCAAGTAGATAATTACCTATAACTTGAACAGTTCAAGTGCGTATCAAGATCATGTCAAGTCAAGTACAGACAATTTTGTAACTTGAAACTTGAACATCAAGTTCAAGTAAAATTATAATTTTCACTTGAATTTTCAAGTACAAGTTCCATCAAGTGCAAGTTACTAATTTATTGCTTGATGCCGAAATCAAGTCAAGTTCAAGTACATTGCTTGGAAATACTTGAATACAACTTGGAAAATAACTTGAGTTTTTGTCACATAAAAGCAATGTATACATTGCGTAATCAGTAGCATCACTGGAACCCGGTAAAAAATATTAATCGACGTGAATCATCACAATAATAATATCTTTGATTGTGTCGGCAATCAAAGATCGCATTCTGGTTGCCTTGTGGTCGAAAATAGTCCGTATACCATGTTTCCAGACGTTGAATAATTGAAAGTTCTGATTTATTGTTATATAAGTGTGTTCTTGATACTCGATGCAACAAATGAACAAAAGTGATTGTTCAGTTCACCTGTTCTGAAGCCAACAAGAAGTTTAAGAGCAACTTATTATTCCCTGCGAGAATAATAATTATTATTATTAATTTTTTAAAAAACACGTTTAAAGTAAAGATATCATCTGCATGGTGTTGGGTTCAATACTGTCAGCTAGAATAACTGCGGACGAAATTCCTAGTATTGTTTATTCATGTAGAGAAAAATACTTGAACAATCAAGTTCAAGTACAAGTTCAAGTACATGTTCAAGTCAAGTTATGTGTCCAACTTGAACGTCAAGTTATTATCAAGTTTAGGTTCTATAAAATAAACTTGAAAATCGTGTACTTGAATACTGAAGTTGTTTGAGAAACTTGATTCATCAAGTGCAAGTGCAGATACTTTGTTTAGACAATTTTTCAAGTTCAAGTTAAGTTCTCTAAAATAACTTGACTTGAACGCAGCTCTGTTTAATTGGTTTTGATGTTTTTGAATGACTTGCCCATTCATAGCTTATCCAGTCGAATTTTAAGTAGTTTCTAGGATTGCTTAGTAATGAATTCAACTGTATAACTTAATTGGTTCTAGCTTACGTTTTGGGGGAATTGGCTATTTTCTCATCGGACTTACAAAGCTACACGACCCTTAGTAAACTTTCTGGCTGTCTGCAACTTTTTTGCGGGACAGGTAAAAATAATTTTTAGTAGTCATAAAATTTGTAATTTTTAACTCAAAACCACCAAAAAATTAACGCGGCGCTTGGTCAAACTTTCCTCAAATGTTGACCAGTTTTTGAGATATTGACCCAAAATATTGTTCACAGCAATCAATTTGGCTATGGTCCGCTCGGCATCGAGTTCATCATAAATCTGTCGACACTGACGAGGATCCTCATAACGCAACGAGAGGATTCTTTTACTCTCATATCGGATGGCTCCTCACGTACGACCATCAAAAATTTCTAAAAAGTCTGGATAAAATTGATATGTCAGATTTGGAGAAGGTTCCAATAATTATGTTCCACGAAAGGTAAGAAATTGATTTTTAAAGTATGTTGTATTATCTTTAAAGGTTTATAAATTCAGCATAGGTTTTGCAATCAAACCCCATTTTTTGTCAGGCATTACGTGTACATTCACCATACGTGCATTTTTATATTGCCAACTGTGCTTCCATGGTATTTCTTCGGTGAGTCCCCTTTCACCGCCTTCTGCATTGCGGGCTGCGTAAGGTACCTCTGGATTTCCCATCGAACGTTTCTGGTCAATAGCCCAGCTCATTTATGGGGCGATAAACCCTATGACACGTTAGTTTATATTTTAACCAATTTTAATACAATTTTTGAAGAATTACATGCTGTTTAAAATTTGTAGTTCTGTATTTCATTAATTCGTCCGAAATTTTCGACTGTAGATCAATAAAACCAGCGGAAAACAAGATCATTTCCATTATCACTAATGCTGAAGGCTGGCACAACTACCACCATGTGTTCCCCTGGGACTACAAAACCTCCGAATTGGGATATTACCGTTGGAATTTGTCCACAGCCCTAATTGATTTTTTCGCATGGGCTGGTTTAGCCTACGACTTAAAGTCCGTTGCAAAGGAAACAGTCATGAAAAGAGTTGCGAGAACTGGGGATCCCCACCATTTTGAAAGTGGGCCTTGGGGCTGGGGTGACAAATCCATCCAGATAGAAAATCTCAAGGAGACGCAAACTTTTTATCCCGCAAGAGGGGCCTGATTACTGTTAGAATTTGCTGCATATTTTACTGAAATATCATGTAATTTTATCTTGTTGTGTTTGTTAACTTAGCCATACTGTATTTATTTTATGTAGTAAACCACTACTTGGTAAAATTACTGTGTAAATCGTATTTTTAATTAGAATGTGCGTAAAGTTTATGCTCGCACCAAAATGCTGCAAATACAAAATAATATAATAGCTAAAATATGGCCCTGGTGTTTTGATTTTTATGCAAACCTTACCCCACTTAACGATACTTCCCAAATTTACTTCCCGAGTTTGGTCCCTAATTTTAGTTCATATAATAACAACAACAATTTATTTTGTATTGACACAACACTGTAAAACACACCAAAACTGATAAAAGTTACAGCAAGAAAAACTTGACATACTTGGTCGGTACGTTCAGGTCATTGTAAATGAATTAACAATTACAATACTTCACTGATAATGCTGGTCATAGTTTCTTTGATGTCGTAGGATCCAGCTGAGCTTTTGGTGTATCTTAATGACAGTTCTATTGCTTCTGCATTTTCAAGTTTATTTCTGAGGTTTCGGAATCCTCGTAGCTAATTGTCAGTTGTGTTCATGCAATTAATTCAGGGCTTTTGCCAGCGTTTCATCTGCGTATTGCTGTAAATTCCACCTTGGGCACCACCCGATGAGCTTCCAAGGCTTGTTACCTAAATTAAATTTCCATAAATTCACATAAGATTTAACACCGTTTGAGTTCGAGCTTGAGAAACTTAATAATGTGATCTGTTCTATGCTGAATTTCTGAAGACTGTACTAATTAACTTTGTCTAATGTTTTCACTAGCGACTTTTTCATGACTTTTTCTCTGCTTTCTCTAAAATCAAAGAGAATAAAGTTTAGCGTGCAAGCACATTTCCAGAAATGAAGGGAGTCATGAATGCGGTTTTCTGTAACGAAATTAGTCCCACACATTTATCTTGCACCGAAAGTTGTGCCATGAAAATAAATGAGCCCGATTTGGTTAACCCGTTTTGGAGTTACCCGGGTGTTATGCAATTTCTTTCCGATTTCGCTTTAAATTAGTGCACATATTCTAAAGAAATAACATTTAGCAGAATTAAAATTTCAGCCGAATCAGTCAACCAGGTTCACAGTTACCCAGGTTTTACAAAATTTTCTTCCGAATTAGGTTAAATTTGATATGGATACATATTCTAGTCCTACTTAAACACGCAATGTCTATAATTTGCATTTGCTTCACTTTCGCACACTCACAACTCAACACTTAAGTACAGTGTGCGTACCCTACTAGCACACATAGCCTCATATTGCGCATTTTTGACGCTTCTACAGTCGAAATTGTGCCAAGCATAAATCTTTTCGTAAATTATGCACATTATTAGCGTTATGTATTCAGCGCAAAATTTACACAAGTGCACGGCGCCGAATACACGCAAAAGACTTGGCTTCAATGAAGCTTGGAAACAAACCGTGCAAATAACGTAAAAATGCATGAATTGTATGCGAATGAAAATAGGTTGAAGCATGCGCACAGTGCAGGAAGACGGCATGGTTAATATTTAACAGTGTGACCATATAATGTGACTTGAAACAACACAGGCTTGCAACGGTTTTTTTACACTTCCAAATTTTAAGCAATCATTAAAAACAATAAGTGCAGTTAACCCACAAATTTTTCAAAATTTGTTGATTTCAATGAGTAGTGTAAACGAGTTTGTTGTTGTGGAGTTTCTTAAAGAGAAAAATGTTGAAGTGGTGCCACTATCGTGGTTGACTGAAACAGAAACGGAATGCAGTTTTCCAGAAAAATTTAATTTGTCAATTAGAGGCAAAATTGCAAACCTATCGAAGCCTAACGATAAGTGGAAGAAACACCCCGTTCAAATTTGGAGAAAATGCCGTAAGTTTTAATCCAAAATTAATACGGTGTACTAACTATATGTAAATAAAACTGCATAATTTTATATATTGTCGTTTTTTAACTTTATGATTGATAATATTAAATATTTCAAAATTTATGAATTACATTTTTTGTGTTCGCATAAAATGTATTTCAGAAACGTTTAAAGGTGCTTGCAAGGTTCAAGAAATTTTGCTTGAAAAATCTGATCTGGACACAGACTGGACTGAGACAGAATCAATTCAAGAAAAAAGAAGACCCCGGCCGAAGAAATACCCCGGATTTGAACTAGTTTCAAATGATAGAGTGCAGTGCAGTTCCAAGCAGAGCAGCCTGAGTGATCGGGTAGAGAATTCTACTGTTGAGGAGGATTCGTCCAGTGCATCTTTTACACATTCATTACCACCGTCAAAAGACTTGGATGCATTCCTTCAAGGTGATAACATATTTGACGCCGGTAAGTGTTTTAATTACGATTATTAAACCGCAACTTAAAATACGAAAAGTGTATTAGTGTACCACATGGATTGGATTATATTACAATGGTACAAGTTAATTGAAGCTTTTGCGTACTATCATAAAATATGGATCTTTTCCCCCAGAAAATGTTGCTGCTGTAACAGCTCAGAGTGATCTGATGACTAAACTTGAAGAGATGCAGACCGAAAACAAAAGTAGGAAAATCTTCTTTGATTTTTAAAAACGAATTCATATTCGACGTGTATTTAAATGCCTTTCAATTTTCAGGGTACCAGAAAGTGGTCATTGCTAAACTTTTGTCAATCGAGACGAAAATTCAAGACCTCAAGAAAGTTAGCAATTTACAGCAGTCCGTGACCAATTTAGAAGATTTATCTCTTCCAGATCTTCCACTTCAAACGAAAACGGATGTTATTGAGATTGAAAGGTGGTTAGAATTGCCGGAAAACCGAAACAAGCTGGTAAGTGTCAACGTATTGTTAAAAGTGTTAAACATTAAGCCTACACGACATGTTAATTGTGTAATAGTTATCATGAGATATGTAATCGCACATGATATGTTTTCAGGTTATCACGATGGGTTAATGTCTACAGAAATATTACTTAATTTTTTTTCCTGTAAAATATTGACTAATTATAGACTCGGAGACTTTCTCGTGTAGGGGGAAAGTCAGCAGAGCAAGCCATTCGCAACATTCTCGAAAAGCTCATTAGCTCATGCTTGGCTCGTCATATCAACTATACAGGAAAAAATCAGAAATTGAATTTCCAGACCCTGAAGATAGGAGAAGTTATAATTGGTACACGAACGTTTTAATTATTAGCTAGTTATGAATAGATTTACACAATAGTGAATACACAATGCACAATACGCCAGTATTGAGAATGTAATGTTGGAAAATAATGTTTGGTCTTATGTAGATATATATGGCTAACAATATGTTACTATCTTATTTTAGATTCAGTTCGGCTGCACCCTGATTTTGCTACGTTAACTGATCAAAAGGCAAAGGAGGTTTACATCAATTATTTCAGAAATTCAAAAGCGCTTAAAGGAGGAAACCAACATCAACAGGACAATGTTTCAAAGTAATAGAACGAAGAGAAGAAAAATTTTAAAACAGACCGAAGACATTTTACGTACAATTGAAAGTCCCCCAAGTAACATATATAACATATCTAATTCTAGTTTTTCCAGAAGTGATGAAAATGTATCCAGCACTTATTCTAGTTTCTCCGAATGTGATAATTACTTAGATAGTAATGATTTAGAGATACTGAGTTGTGGTAGTGTTACATTTAGTGAATCAGATGGTGAGAATGGTTTGGTAAAAAACAAACACAATCGTTCTTCCATTTCTGATATAGAATCTGATTTGGCAGATTGGGCCATACATCATAAAATTTCGCACACTGCTGTAAATAGCTTATTACGCATTTTTAAAAAACACGTATCGTTAGATATACATTCGGATGCGCGAACAATTTTAGGGACTCCCCGTAGTGTGCGTACAATTTCTAAATTAGGTGGAACGTATTATTATTTTAGTATTGCAGATAATCTCACTAATTTACTAAAAGGCAACGAAACCATTAATCCTCAAATTCTTTTACCGAGTACGTTATTTTTAATTGCTGGTATAGACGGGGTACCACTTAGTAAAAGCAGCTCCTTGCAGTTTTGGCCAATTTTGGGTTATGTTGATAATTTATGCAAAAATCCTTTTATAATTTCAATTTTTGCTGGAAACAGTAAGCCAAATAACTCTTGATTTTTTAAGTGAGTTCATTAATGAATGCAATGTGCTTACTGAAAATGGATTATCTTATAATAATAAAACGTATAACTTCATCTTAAAAGCTATCATTGCTGACGCCCCGGCTCGTGCCTACATAAAAATATTAAAACTCATTCAGGGTATTATAGCTGTGAGAAATGCTTTATTGAAGGGAAATGGAAGGGTAGGGTAGTATTTGTAGATTCGGGATGTACAAAGCGTACAAACGAAAATTTTCGGTTAAAGTTGCAGCCAGAACATCACTTAGGAAATTGTCCATTGTCCGACTTAGTAAATTTTGATGTAATCAATTCTGTTCCATTAGACTATCTTCATTTAGTATTGCTTGGCGTCATGAAGAAATTGTTAAGAATTTGGACAGGTCGCGATAAAGGTTTCAGAGCTCATAAATTATCTCAAAGCCAAATTGTGGTAATTTCAAATATGCTAGAATTTTTACGGGGTCACATTCCATCAGAGTTTGCCAGAAAATCAAGGTCACTAAAAGAGTTGGACCACTTTAAAGGTACTGAGTACCGTCTTTTTTAAATTTACACGGGATTAGGTGTTCTTAAACCCCATTTGTCTTCACTGAAGTTTCAACATTTTTCAAAGCTTCATTGTGCAATTTTCATTTTACTTTCAGTGAAAGCTCGTTGCGATAAATTCAACGCTGTTGCAAAGCAATTGATTGAAGAATTCATTCAAAGTGCTAAAAGACTGTACGGAGAGGAAATTATGTCATATAATTTTCACTCTTTGTCTCATCTTTCTGATGATTGCAAAACCTTTCGGGCGCTTGACTGTTTCAGTTCATTTATTTTTGAGAACTACAACCAGTATTTAAAAGGTTTATTACGAAATAAATCAAAATGTGTTGAACAAGTAGTAAAGCGCAAGGGAGAAATTGATAGTGCAAACAGAGTTGTTTTATCAAATCCATTTGATCATTTCATTGGGAAAAATAAATATTCCTATAAAAATGTTAGTGTTAGTTCCAATGCTGCTGACAGCTGTTTTTACACATTAGATAATAAGTTAATTAGGGTGGTAAATGTTTATAAGGATGGGGACGTTGTAAAACTGGCATATAAGTTCTATAGACGAACTGAAAAAATTGAAGGATATCCTATCAACAGTTCTTTACTTAATATTGTGAAAACATACAATACCTTTTCTAAACTTTATGTTGGCGATATTACTTTGTTACGACAAAAATGTGTTCTCATCCCTTTAGATTTGTCATGTGAAAAATGTTTATGTATACCTTATACTTCGGTGTTGTAGTTGAATATTGGTTACATTTCGAGTAGTAACAATTATTAAAATTCAATAAATTTAATATGAGTATATTGTATTACTTTGGCCAAATTTACTTGTCAAATGCTTGATTTCATACTGTACAAACATTTATAGTGAGCGAGCTTAAAAATTACGAAAGACGTGAACCATTTATATCTGCATAAGAATTTTCATTATGCGTCCATTTTGCGCACTAACTATGCATTAAAACCTGCGTGGTTTCGGCGCCTGAATATTGGCGCACGGAGAGAGTCGAAATGCTTGGACAAAACAGGCGCAAATCTAGCGCAAGTGAATGGCGCTATTCGGGCGCATTAATGGCGTCTTGTGCTAGTAGGGTATTTCGTTACGGAGGTCAAAACAATTTCAGCGTAATAAGTCAAATATTCGCGTATTGACACAAAATGAAACAAAACTAAGGTCACCTCATTAATCAAGCTATGCAACTAATACCCGACTAACACATCTGCATCATATCACGCTTCGCTCCATCTGAGTCCGGTTAACCATTTACACTTCCATGATTTTTACACTTTTAGCTAGTACTGGAATAATTCCTGTTAGAACTTGAAACCGTTTATTAAATTCCACCGACAAAAATAATTACAAAATAACGGCTGCTAAAATTACCTGAAAGTGATTATTATATTTCCCAGAATAGAGAAATCTTGAACCCGTTTACTGGCAATGGCAATGCATCGACCAATGAAGTACAGTTCCTGAAGTAAAATTGAGAAATTATGAGGATGTCAACACCCCCAACAGCTTTCGGGAATTTTCTGTTTTTAAGTAGTGGCAGTAATTAGTGTTCCCAGAACCAATTTAACTATTAATCGCCTGATGAAGGGAATTAATCGTACTTGAAGTTCCGGAAAATCCCCTGTTCACATAAGCCATTGAATATCTCAATGGTTCTTTAAAACCATTTAAAAGTCCTTGTCAGTTATAAGTGCAATGTTCGTTATTATTAGATAGGGGATTTAAATGAATTTATTCCCTCAATTTATCCTCGGAGAATTGGATTGCTGAAACGTTTATTAAAGATTTACTGCTATTGAACCTGACATAATCCCAAATAAAAATACACACAATTTGAACTGAAATTAACTAATCTTCTTTAACCATTTTAACTGCTAAATTTTTGAAGACCATCTTGCAACAGCTTTGAATTTAATTCTCAGTGAGCCCTTTATCGACAATATCACGTAATTCTAAAATTCTTGAGCAAACAATGCGTTGTGGGAAAAATGAGGTGGTTCCCAGTACTGTGGCCCTTTTTAGCAAAAGGTGCTTGGGAATTTGGATTCGTTAAGTAAGACAAGGATTCGAAATAAATAGTCAGATTTCAAAACCTAACCGTGCATATTCACGTTATTTCGAAACGTTTCTAACCCATGTGGAATCTCAGTTTAATTCACTCGTCAAACTCTGTCAAATGAAAGCACGTTATTCTTGCCGACTCTACTTCTCTGCCTCTAAAATCTAGAAGAGACATTTTCCATAGAATGTATTCATAAATCCCCTGGTGATTATTATTTACATTACCCAGAGAGATCTGAAAGATTATTAAAAGAGTCATGAATAATAAATATGATGAAAAAATTATCCTCAAACAAAGTACACTATAGGCTGTAAAAAACAGTCAGTGTATAAGTAGAAAGATCTTTTCCCCAAGAAATAGTCACTTTATAGACAACCTCCAATACTGAGTACAACCAATGTTTCATCTGATTACCCAAAAAAAAATTACACCCGAACTTAGCAAGACAACATTACTTGAACTTCGGTACAGCCGGATGGGGAACAGGAATAGGAAATCGTAATTACGCCAAGACGTCACTAAACTTGGAACAAGTTTTTCCAGACGTATTCACTCAACGTAGACGTGCAATTCTTATTGCTCCTCTGGGCAACTGAGTCGCTCAAGTGTTAAAAGCCTACGTTTGCACTGACGTACATACATGCATAAATGTTTTGAGTATAACACATTATAATCGCTCACACGTCCCGTTCACAAACAGACGCAATTTCGGGAAATTTGTTTTCATCATTGAAAGCTGAGACATGAAATTATAACACGTGAAAATTGTGGTGGGATTTGTTCCATAGGTACAAAGTAATCCAAGTCTGACCTGATCAAAGGAGAAACACGTTAAAACTTTGGCAGAGAAACTATATCCTAATTTTTTTTTCTTATGCAGAAGAAGATATTGTAAGTAAGACAATCCCTGACATGAGATTTAATTACCTTGGAATATTGGTACATCTTCTTCCAGCGAAATCACTGGAATATTTTAATGACCAAAAATGAAAATTAAAATATAGTAAACCCGCATTTCTTACCTGGTCTACAATTACGACATTCTGGGATTTCTGAGCACATTGTCCTACTAAATGAAAATGTTAGTTAAAGTTTTAGTCTAGTTTTTTGCCAAGAGTAATTCCCAACAATTACAATATATTGACGCAATATTTCTTACGTGGACACTGGTATCTCAATATTACGGCCTTCTTTAGTATCACATTTTAACTACAGTTTCAAAATGTGTATAGCAATGTCATTTACACATTTGTGGGAGCATTTGTAACATGAATCATTTTTTCTCAGATTTAATGTGATTTGTACAAAGAATATACGCTGGAACACTTGGACGAAATTTAAAGCTCTTTTTACAGCTAAAAAACTAATCCTGACTACACATTAAGATAATTGAATATCTCGGACTGAGTTGCTACCAGGGGAAACCCACGCTGTCCATTAACAACCAGTATAATGTTTCTGCTTGGATATGCAACTTTGCACGATTTGATCTGTAGTGTTGCGAAAGGATCATCTCCTGAAACAAGTTTTATATATGTACATAAACGAAGGTACACTGAATGAATCAGTAGTAGTAAATTTTTGGGCTAAACGACGTAAAACCTGACGCTGAGCTCTACAGATTGTATTTGTATACAATTCTGTGTGCTTGTGTGTGTACTGGAGATCATTGAAGCATTTGTGTTTAAAGTATTTATTGCAGACGCAAGGAACATGTTTTTTTTTTGAGTTTACAACACTCGCACTGTTCGACTGCGTAATGTTGCGTTATGTCGTTGTAAAACTGACCTTGACGTCATTCACCCGTACATGCGAATTTTTTTTCAATGCTTTTCCAATGGGTGAGAACCCGATGCTTTGGCTATCCTAGTGGGATAATTATTGTTCCCTTAATAACAACAAAAATTACGGAGCTTCTTGACGCTTGTTGCCCTGTTTAGGTGGAGATTTGACCAGGTATAAAATAAATAGCTCTTCAGTTTCTTCGTTACATTGTCAAACTTAACTTGAAGCTACAGACGTGCTCGTTGAACATACATAACTTAACAAAGTATCGGTTAAACACACTGAAAAATATTTGAAAATCAAGGAAACTTTAAATATTTTATTATAATAATTTATACAAATTTCATTTGTGGTAAATATTTAGATTTTATAAAATATTTCGTTTCAAATGGGTTCCCTAACGGAAACAGAACTTTTACAAATCAAACCGGCCAAAATGAGTCAAATTTCACAGAATGAGCCTGAAGAGGTCAAAGTGAAAGCCGATTGGTTGAGAGAGTTTCATCGGAGTACAGTAGGATTTTGTGTCAACTTTGGTATTGCTCATTTTTTCGGGCTAATCGGATTAGTGTTAATAGCTCAAGGGCGTGTTATGACCTCTACATTGATTTTCGGTAAGAACTTTACAAATTTCTTTGAAGATAAACCACTAAGGATATTTTCCTATGGTATAATGGATTTTGCACATTTTGAATGACTTAATCATTTATAGATTCTTCGAATCTTAAGTAGTTTGCAAGGATTTTTTAGCAATGAATTCAATAGTATGACGTTTTCTGTTCTAGCTTACGTTTTGGCGGAATTTGCCAGTTACTCGATCACCATTGGGTGTCATAGACTTTTTTCTCATCGAACTTTCAAAGCCACACGACCCTTAGTAAACTTTCTGGCTGTCTGCAACTTTTTTGCGGGGCAGGTAATGCTAATTTTTATTAAAACTAGTAAACATTTTCCTAGAAACTTCCATAAAATGTCCTCAAAAAATCCATAAACTTTCCCCAAAACTTCCACACAATTTTCATAAACTTTCCTCAAAATTCTCTCAAAATTCCCTGAAACCTTTCACAACAGTTTTAGATATTCACCCCAACTTGTTTGTACAGCAATCAATTTGGTTATGGTCCGCTTGGCATCGGGTTCATCACAAATGTGTCGACACTGACGAGGATCCTCATAATGCAACGAGGGGATTCTTTTACTCTCATATCGGATGGCTCCTCACGTACGACCATCAAAAATTTCTGAAAAGTCTGGATAAAATTGATATGTCAGATTTGGAGAAGGTTCCAATAATTATGTTCCACGAAAGGTAAGAAATTGATTTTTAAATTATGTTATATTCACTTAACCAATATTTATAAACTCAGCACAGGTTTTACAATTAAAGCCCATTTGTTTGGCAGGTATTACATGTACATTCACCATACGTGCATTTATATACTGCCAACTGTGATTCCTTGGTATTTCTTCGGTGAGTCCCCTTTCACCGCCTTCTGCGTTGCGGGCTGCGTAAGGCACCTCTGGGTTTGTCATCGAACATTTCTGGTCAATAGCGCCGCCCATTTGTGGGGAGATAAACCTTATGACACGTTAGTTTACTTTTGATCAAATTGTAATACGATTTTTAAGGAACTTCATACTGTTTGAATTTGAGCATTTTATTAATCAACCCAAAACTTTCTACTGTAGATCAATAAAACCAGCGGAAAACAAACTCGTTTCCATTATCGCTCTTGGTGAAGGCTGGCACAACTACCACCATGTGTTCCCCTGGGACTACAAAACCTCCGAATTGGGACTTTACCGTTGGAATTTTTCCGCAGCCCTAATTGATTTTTTCGCATGGGCTGGTTTAGCCTATGACTTGAAGTCCGTTGCAAAGGAAACAGTCATGAAAAGGGTTGCCAGAACTGGGGATCCCCACCATTTTGAAAGTGGGCCTTGGGGTTGGGGTGACAAATCCATCCCGATAGAAAACCTCAAGGAGACGCAAACTTTTTATCCCGCAAGAGGGGCCTGATTACCATTAAAATTTGCTGTACTATTTATTGAAACATCATACAAAAAGCCAAATTAGCCATACAGTATTTATTTTATGCAGGAAACCTTTACTTATTCAAATAACTGTGTAAATTGTAATTTTAACTAGAATTTGTGTAAAGTTTGTGCTTGTACCAAAGTGCTGCAAATGCAAAATAAAATAGTAGCTAAAATACTTCCCTGCTGTTTTGATTTTTATGTAAACATTACCCCATTTAACCTTGTCCCCTAATTTACTCCAAAGTTTAGCCGCTAGTTTTTCAAAATCCAGGTCAAATTTTTGTTCTAACCCAATTCGGTCAAATCCAGGCCGAAACAGCTTTTTAGGTCTGTTTTTCCAACCCCAAGTGATATTGCTGACTCAGCTTTGCCACTACATTGCAGCCGCAATATCGGTATGATTATTGTGGTGCATTTAAAAAGAACCTTGGTAGATGCAATTAATGTCAACTACAAGGTTCATGTTCTGTGGGGTACTTAGCACATATGTATATCAAAGCTTGCAGATATAATAATAATTATACAACTTCTAGCTTACACTGAAAGAAATATTTATTATACTAATGCAGACAGGGTAACGTCAAACTTATCTGTTCAGATAGTAATGTAATGAAACCCGCCTGATAGACAAGCAGACCGAATGTTTTTTAAAATTATTGTAATTTAGGGTGAATGGGCGGTGAGCGTCCAGATATTGTTGGCTTTAGAGATGGACGCTATTATAAAAAATAAAGGGAAACCGAATTTAGATTCAGAACCGTAAACATCTTGTCATTTTATTTCAACTCATAGTTTTTAAAGTAATTATTACGCTCCGCGGTCCACCTTCTTTGGATACACCTATGTAGGGAATGTCGATTGAAAATGCCCTCGCATAAATGCCTGCCAAGCTGAATATGCCCAAAATGCCCGCCAACGTGCCATATTTTTGGGCATATTGGCACGTTGGGAAAATGCCCTGAATTTGGGCATTTTCGGCAGGGCATATTCGGCATTTTGGGCATATTCGACATTTTAGGCATTTTCAGCCGGAAATATTCTGCATTTCTGGTAGGTAAATCTCCGTAATACAATCGAGCCAAAAATGCCACTATTTACTATTAAAATGAAATCCTATTAAAGGTGTACATGACAATTTTGTTTAAATGTATTATATTTCCAAAGATACACGCTGTGTATCTTACAGATAATTTATATTGAATTATTGACGAATGCAATTTTTTTGCATTTTGTATAAAGTTAGTCAGAAGACTCGAGTCATCAACAAATCCTCCCCATCAGAACTTTGATTTGTATAACTTTCATCCTCTGGAGCAGATGCTCCGCCTCCAGCGTAAATAAAATTTCTCAAATTTTATGACCAGTGCTTCGAAGTTGGCATAGTTTATTGCATTCCAAAATGTGAGCTTCAGTAGTAACAATGGTTAGACGTTTTAAAAACTACAACTCCTACGATTGTCTACTGATCATATTTATTTACCTGTGTGCTAAAACTGTCGAGTAATCGTTTTTATTTATAACGATGTGAGCGGTGTAGTGTGCAGTAGTAGCAAGTGGAAGTAGTAGTAGCGACCAATAACGTCTGGAAAAGGTAATCAACCCGAAAATTTGAACTGAATATGCCCAAAATGCCGAATATGCCCAGGAATGAAAATGCCCCAAATGCCCGTGCCGAATATGCCCAAAATCTACGTATTTGCCCAAAGTTGAAAATGCCCAAAATGCCCTGGCATTTTGGGCAGGCATGATGCCCAATATGCCATGGCATTTTCAAATCGACAATCCCTACACCTATGTATAATTAACTTTTGACTATATGCGCGAGGGATAAGGGATGATATTCCTATTTGTGCGGCCTTTGTTTTTTACGCTCGTTATCTCGTTTTCATGTATTTTAGGCTAGACATACACATAGATAGTACTATACCATGGAGGGAATCAACTTGAATTTTTTGAAAATTATCACCGATTTCAGTATTTTGCCTAAGCTACAACATGATGGGAATTTTTAGTTTGCATTTTTCACTGTAGCATGTGTCTACATTGCTACTGCATGTCTCCATTGTGTCTACCAAATTTTTACATCTGGTTGTTTTTATAAAAATTTAAATTGAGCAAGTGTTTCCCGACTCGGGAAATATTATTTCAGCTTTGGTTAAAGCTTAAATACTTCACTAAAAATGAAAATGTTTCTGAAAATGTTCTCCTTCTTTTGATTTATAACAATTCAAATTTAGTAATTGTAATGGTATTTTGATAATGATCAAATTTTTACTAGTATTTCCCTGAGAACTTATATCTGAGCGTGCTAAAAGCTCTGCGTCAAGGACTGAATAAACTTTTAAACAGATTTTCAATCTTGGAATTTAGGAACGCTCTGTTCAAATGTTATGACTAATACAGTTGGTAGTTGTTTTGCAATTGATTCTAGCTGCTAGCTCCAAAATTAAAATTTTACGTTATTTGCCTACTTGTAACATTTCATTGCTCTCATTTTGGCGGAATTGGCTATGTTCGTGGTAGCAAATGGGTGTCGTTGGCTATTTTCTCATCGGTCATTCAAAACCACATCACCGTTAAAAAATGCAATCTAATTATACCTATCATTTTCGAGTATATCATTATCCACAAGAATCCACATTCTGAAATACTTGACTCTACTCGTACATCTAACACCGTTAATATTTTGAGGTCATCGACAGGAGATAAAATTTATACTACATAAACACCTCGAAGACTCTCGAAGAATGTTACCTGCAAATTCTATCGCCAACGCCTCAATGACTTGAACCTAATCACTTCCTTCCGAAAGCGGTTTTCTCAATACACGTGTTACACGTGCCCCTATTGTTGCAAGAATATTAGTTATTTTTACAAATTGGCAAGCATACGGGAAGGAACACACATTACGGATTAATTATTAAGATTAACAAGATATACAAGGGTCATTACGGTGTAAACTTCCTCTGCCTCTAACTACCTCTATACTAACTGTATCTACGTCCCAAATTAGTTTTTCTGTTATTCCTGCGTATATACACAATAGCCACTGCGAGTCTGAATCCCCTCATTAATTTTTGAAATTCATATCTCAGATTTCTCCAAAATTGAAAAATCTGGTCAAAATATCTCCCACCAACTTCAGTTACAAAACCACCTGGAACTTCATTCAAAGGTGTAACGTTTCCAATAGAATTACTGTATCCAACATTCATTTCACATATTCCAGAGCATACTCATAAGCTCTTACGAATAATCAATGAAACAATAATAAATAACCATACCAATAATCATCATTACAAAATGCTATGAAACATTATAGCTCAAAGGGATCAAGAATTGGGTAGACTAACAAGTAAACCTTTTTTGGTGCCCCCTCCAGATTTTCGAAATTCCACCAAAATTAGTTTGCTCATACCCTGAGTACAACTTTACGTCATACCTGACACCTGAAAAATCCTTCGTAGTTTTTTAAAAAAATTTGGCGCGAAGCCAATTTGTCTCGAAATTTAAAACTGCAAAATTTAAATGGCATTTAACATGGGAAATTACAAGTTTCATGTACCCCGACCTTCAAAAAGTTGAATTTTTTTGTCAAAAGGTTTTTCGTACTGTAGTACTCTAATATTTTTCAGCCAACAATACAATCAGCTAAATGCGTATATTAACAACATTAAGGTTAGGAATTGACCATTGTAGGGTTAACAGTAACCAATACTGCAATTAGTTGGCCATTGTACATTTGTAAACAGATATTTATTTAGGATTATTTTATATTGGGATTTTAATGGTCTCATAGCAAACTGCAATACGTGAGGTGAGTATATTTTTGAAAAATCCGTGCTTGTACAAGCGCATCATAAAATCCAAACAAAAACAATATTGGAAAGAAATAAAAAAACTAAACTGAGTGATACTAAGCAAGTCTTGCTAATTTTGAACAAAATTTTACTCATGTCTGGTCACTGAGTCATGTCTCGTAAACAAATTGCTCAAATACATTTAGATCAAGTTTAAATAAATAAATTATCGCTGAAGAACTGGAACAATCTAGCAAGTGTTTAAAAAACAATAATGCCGCAGTGACTGATAAAATAATTTATTAAGTTTGGAGGGGAAGTAGTGAGGGATTGTTCCAACGAATCTTAAACAAGTTTATTAAACTTTTGGACTATGGAACCACCATATTACGTAAGAAAGGGATGAATGCATGAGTTCAATGATGACTCCACACGTCCAATGTAATCGCCGCTTTTGTCAGATTTGCTGCAAAAAGATTTTACGCCCACTTGGCATTCCGCTGTGAGAATTCGAAGCCCGAAGATTTTTGCTGTAGAACACTTCGCACTCCGCGCTTTACACTTCTCGTGAAGTGCAAAGTGTGAAACGCAAAATTGGATTAGTTGAATAGGCCCAGGAGTATTTAAATTAAAGTATGTATAGATATATGTAAGTTAGTGGTCCCGATCTTTCAATTCTGAATCAAAAAAACTCGATTCGATTCAATTCAATTCAATTCTGATTCATCATTTTTCGATTCAATTCAAAACACTAATTGAATCATTTCATTCAATTCACTTCATGAATGAAATCACGCGAAATGCCTTGAATCGCGATTCAAATGATTCACGTGCATCGTATTTGTTTGCATATCGCGCTAAAAAATGCAGCTAGAAACGCACCACGTTAAAAGACTTGCACGTGTTTCTGATACATTTTTGTTGGAAAAACGGTTAGTCAATTATTTCGTAAACAATAATTTTTATACATTAATTACATCATTTATTATTAATTATTATTACAGCATTTACTAACGGTAGAATTTAGGTCATAATGGGACAATTAATTAGCAGGATATTCAACTCGAATTCGATTATGTTACAGTCAACTCTCGGTAAAAGGGAAGCTCGTGTCATCGGAAAATTTTGTCCCTTATAAACATTATCCCTTATACACAGTGTTATACATTGTGTAAATGGGAATCGGTCTGTAAAACCCAATCCCTTATATCAAAAAATTCCTTGTAAGGGTATCCCTTATATAGCGAAGGTGACTGTATTGACAATTTTATTGATAGTGCAACTGACTTATATTCTTCCGCTGTTTTATGTAGTCATTATAAAATCCTTCAATAAAATGTTTATGTTACCACCTCTTACTGTCTGAATGATTTGAATCATCATTCGATTCAATTCAGCACGCAGAAATGAATCAAATGGAATCCTGTGAATCGTGAATTGAATCGAATCATTGTACGTCATTCAATTCATAAGCTGAATTGAATCAAACCGAAAATTTTGAATTGAATGGAAAGATTGGGACCACTAATGTAAGTGAAGATGCGAGAAATCCTGTAAACCACGTGCGTACTAGGCGGGATCATTTTTCTGTCAATTTACTGACGGTTTCTTGTTTATTGTAAAGCCCAGCCATTATCTATCGTTGGTTATGTCAGTCTACTGCTCTCGGCCCGTGCAAGTACCTTTTTGAGAAAAAATTAAAATATTTATCATTCTGTTGTCTGAGTATAAAATTATATTCGCTGTGGTAAATAAAACCGAACGATATTCTACGAAATAATGTGAACTTTGTATCACACAAAAAAGTTGAGATGAGAATTGAAGAACTTGGAGTCTTGAGTAATTTTAGCACAAGAACAAAGTTGCCAAGACAGTAAGATTTCTGACTCTCATGTGCCGTCACAACATTTCCTTCAATCGACCTTCATATTAATTAAATCAAAAACAATAATTATTACATTTACTTCACAATTATGTATGTTATAGATACCTGTATGTATGTATTTATTTGCTGTACATTTGCATTCATATACATGTACAAAATATATACTCTGTATAATTTCAAATCAATTAACCTGGTCAGGTTTCGGACTTTGATTTTCCTATTACATCAACTAATGAAGGTGAAGTTCAAGGTAAATTTTCTCAATAAAATACCTCAACCCTTCCCAATCTTCATTTCATAGTATCTCAAACTCTAACAGTTTTCCTGTATTTGCAGTGAACACAGCTCAGTTTTCCCAACCCCACTAGTGTTCAAATTTCTGAAACATTTCCTGCAATTAATCAAAACAACGAATTTTAATATATATTTAACAAAATACATAGCTTCGTCAAAGAAATATTTATTCGAATAGAAACAAATACTTTGCAAGACAAACTGCTAGACTCTAAACTGAATCGAATTTCCCTGTCGGAGAACAAAGACCAAGAAATATAGCAAAACATGTGGGATCCAACTACCAGTCCGCTTGTACCTGCCCTGAACTATTTCTTGGCCCATTCTTTTGGAATTATTGGAATCGTACAAATAGTTCAAGGTCGCGTCCTTATATCAACTATAGCTTTTGGTAATGTCTAAATTTATGTTTTGTTTTGCGTGTTGCATGCTGTCGCAGTTCAGAATATAACACTTCGATTTGTTTCCAAAAACTAAACAATTTAAGGATGCTCCGTAGGTATGGCTTAAGATTTCTGAGTATCTAAGTAAAATTTAGGATTCTTATAATATTTCTTAGCTCTCATTTTGGCCGAAATAGCGTCCTTCTCGATTACCGTTGGGGTTCACAGACTATTTGCTCATCGAGCATTCAAAGCTACGCCGCCGTTGAAATATTTTCTGGCCATTTGTAACTTCTTTGCGGGACAGGTAACAAGAGTAAATTTTACAAGTTTTGCAACATGTTCCATATTTAACTATCAATTTTTTTTGCAGAATTCAATTTGGATGTGGTGTGCATCAGAGCTGCTTGCAAGTATCGGGTAGTACCTGAAAAATACCCGTCGGGTCGGGTTCGGGTCGGGTTCGGGTTAGTTAAAATAAAGTACCCGATTCTCGGGTCGAGTGCGGGTAGTTGCAAGATCCGCACCTGAAAATTCAGGTCGGGTTACCGTCAAGTTCGGGTAAAAATAAAATACCTGAACACTTTATCGGGTTCAAGTTCGGGTCTCAGTATATGAAATACCTGAACCCGAACTTGACATTTCAGGTAATTTTCAGGTATTTATTTCCGCGAATAAAATTCAAACTTCACGTGAATGAAACCTTACATTCTGCATGCGATATTTCTAAGGGCACTTAGTTGGGAAAAATAGGGTGGTAGGGGTCGGATTTTTGTGGGAAGATGGGAATATTCTTGACAGGGAAAAATATTTGTGAACAAAAATCTCAAAAGGAAGGGATTATTTTGAGAACAAGGATTTTTAAATTCGTTGACTTTATTTTGGCAGGGATTTTCTAATTTGTTGGCTTGTTTTATGAAATTTTTTTGTAAAAACAGGAATTTTTAGATTTGGTTAAACTTATTTGACAGGAATTTGACGTCTTGTAGGGATATTATTTTAACATATACATTTGTCACATTTTATGATAACAGTGATTTTTTAAATCGTTAAGGACCTTCCTGCAGTGACATAAGATTCAACAGGAAAGTTCAGAAAGGATCTTATAGGAAGATTTACGAAAATCCAATCCCTGCAGTGAGGTCAAATACCGAAGTGTTTATAGCAAACCGTCAACCAGGCTTGTGTGGTAATTATCGATGAGAGTTCAACGGTTTTTTATTTGATGGTTAGAAGCAAGTAATAATTTAAATGTAATTATCATGAACTTTAAGTGTTTAAATGGAAACTAAGTTTTCAACATGAGTGAAGAAGTAGCCGAAGCCATTAAAGAATTAAATCAAAGTTAAGATGACTGAAGACAAGACCACAAGCCAGTAAAGAAATCAGCAGCGTACAGCCATTTCACTTACTGTGGTGAGACTGATAAATTCACCTGCATTTTAGTCCGTTTACTCAAACTTTTAGAGATATCAATAATATGAAAATTCAATCGCTTGAAATACCTGAAAGTCAAGTGCGGGTTCAGGTTCAGGTCAGGTTCGGGTCGGGTTTACATCAGATCCGAACTTCAGGTAATTTTTCAGGTACGGGTATTCTAGTTATACCCGACGAGAAATACCTGACAAGTAAAGTATTTGCCCGGATCCGACTGAGCAAGTTCGGGTCGAATAAAATTTTTACCTGAAATTTCAGGTACGGGTCGGGTTCAGGTGCGGATCCTGATTTTTTGATACCTGAAAGCAGCTCTGGTGTGCATGGCATCGGGTTCATCACAAATGTGTAGATACCGATGAGGACCCTCACAATTCCATGAGGGGTTTTTTCTACTCCCATATTGGATGGCTCTTCGTGTATGACCATCAAAAGTTTCTGAAAAGTCTGGAGAAAGTTGATATGTCGGATTTGGAGCAAGAACCCATTATTATGTTTAACAAAAGGTTAGATATCCTTTTGAATTAATAGTTGCTTAGTTGTTTATGAAATTTCAACAGGGTTTTCCACTACTTTTCCCAGATACATCATACTTATACATTTACTGTGCATGTACGCAATACCAACTGTAATTCCGTGGTATTTTTTTGGCGAGTCACTTTTCACGGCTTTCTGCGTTGCATGCTGCCTGAGGAATGCTTGGCAGTCCCATCGAACGTTTTTGATCAATAGCGTCGGCCACATGTGGGGAGAAAGGCCATATGACACGTAAGTTTACCTCCTAGTTTTAAAAACATCTTTAGTACGCAAGGTTTACTGAGGATAACACGTTCCTTGCCAGATGCATATACTCTTGATACGTCTTGATGCTTTAAAGCACCTACAATCTAACCGTAAATTTCCTAACACAGATCAATTAGACCAGTGGAAAGCCGATTTGTGTCTTTTTTTACTCATGGTGAAGGCTGGCACAATTATCACCATGTATTTCCATGGGACTACAAAGCATCCGAATTGGGATTTTATGGATGGAACCTTTCAACAGCCCTAATTGATTTTTTCGCCTGGGCTGGCTTAGCCTATGACTTAAAGTCTGTTTCAAAGGAAATGGTTATGAAACGAGTAGCCAGAACTGGGGATCCCCACCATTTTGAAAGTGGGCCTTGGGGCTGGGGTGATAATTCAATTCCTAAAGAAAATATTAAGCAGACCCTAACGTTTTATCCAGCAAAAGATACCTGATTGACATTATAGAACGAGTTTAGTAGCAGTTTATTATTGCTATACATAGATATATTTTATTTTCGTCATAAATATTAATTACGACGTGCTGAAGACATGGACATAAAACAAAGTGCACTACGGTATTTGCGGTAAAAGCCAGTCAGTGGATAAGTAGAAATATCTTTACTCCAAGAAATAGTCACTTGAAAGACAAGCTTCAACATTGAGGTACAACCTGTGTTTGACCTGATTACCCCCAATAAAAAACTTACACACGAACTTAGCAAGGTATAAAATCACTTGGAATTCGATACAGTTGAAAAGAACATGATTAGGAAATAGTAATTACGTATGGACGTCACAAAACTTGGAAGAATTTCTTCCCGACGCACTCACTCAACGCACACGTGTCTTTCTTATTGCTCATCTGGGCAACTGATTTATGAGACGTTCAAATGTCAAAAGCCTACCTTTGCACTGACGTACAAAAATGGATAAATGTAATGCGTATGAAACATTGTAAGCGCTCACAAGTCCCGTTTCAGAAACAGGCGCAATTTCGGGAAAAAACACGTGAAAATTTGTGGTGGGAATTGTTCTATTGGCACAGAGTAAAAAAAGGCTGACCTGCTCATATAAGTGACATGCTAAAACTCTCGTAACGAAACTCTGTCCTCATGGTTTTGTCCTTATGCAGAAAAGGACCTTGTAATTAAGAAAATCTCTGACGTGATATTAAAAATTACTTTGGAACATTGTTACATCTTCTTCCTGCGAAATCCCTGAAATATTTTAGCGATTTATATTAAAATAAGGGAAGCCCGCATTTCTTACCTAGTCAACAGTTACGACAATTTGATATTTCTGAACACAATTTTCCTCTTTATGAAATTATGTTTAGCTTGATGATCTATAACAGGAGTAATTCCTAACTTTTACAATCTATGCAATAGTTCTTAACTCGACAGTGTTCTCTCAATATTACGGCCTACCGTAATATCACATTTTAACTACAGTTTCAAAATCTACACAGCAATGTCATTTACACATTTGTAGGAGCATATGTAACACCAGCCATTTCTTCCCATATTTAGATGCAACTTGTATAAAGAATGTACACTAGAATACTTAGACGACTTAACATTTGTATGTTAACGTGGGACTAACTCCCTGCCGCGATCTACGGGTCAAACATGGGGCATGGGCAGGACCTTGGTGGGAAGTTCCCAAATGCACTCAATCGTGACATTTTTTTTAATTATTCTACTATTTCAAATCTTAATTCTCAATATAATAATTCATATTTTAGCGTCTACGCAATAAGTAATAATCCCTGGTGATCAGGGGTTTCTACTAGTAAGTCATAAAGTACTTAATGCGAAACATTTCAAATTTCCCGGCCCGAAACAATCTTTTTGCGAACTGAAACACTTTTTTGTGAACTGAAACGAAACCACGAATTCGGTTCATTTCAGTGTCCAAACTAAAACGAAACAATTTTTTTGAAACGAACTGAAATAGTAGGCGAACTAGTTGAACATTCCCACAGGGGCCAGATTTTTGTAAATCTCCCTGGAAGATCATTTTTGAATTTCCCTGTTGAATCAAATGTCCCTGCAGGAACGTCCTCAACGATTTCAAAAATCCCTGCTAAAAATAAGGTCAACGACCTTCAAAATCATTGTTGGCAAAAATAATTTCTCTACAAGACGTGAAATCCCAGCCAAATAAGGTCAACCAATCTAACATCCTATTTACAGACCAAATGTCCTTGCAACACGTCAAAATGACCACTTGGGTAAACTGTAAGCTTCAGCCACTCCTACGTTAGAAATTCTACACACTCGAAATTGTTATTTATTATTTTTTACACACGTACACATGTATATACACATGTATATATGTACATTTCTCCACGGAATTCGTATAGTCCATAATTCTATTTTAATAACTTTTCTGGCTTAAATAGTATTTACAAAGCTAAAAATTATGTATTCAATTTTGCAACTAAGAACAGAAATAACAAAGAACGAACGTGCTGAAAATCCGTGTCGTCCCATTCCCAACGGACAACAAAGAATTAATTATAAATAATTATAGACAATTTTAAATATCCCAAAAATTTGATCATGCCATTGTTTTCCCAAGCCGGTGAATGTTAGCTGATATTTAGCACATAAAACCATATAAGCATGAGCTTAACATCAATGCTAAAATATGAAAACTTAAGATTCAATATTGTACTGTGTGCATTAAGGAAAGGAATGAGACTTGTTTCTGTTCACAATATTCATGTACAATGCCATAAGTTTGTGAAAGGTTCGGAGACTGGACACAAAATATGTGCCCATGTGAGAGAACATGTAGTGAATATTTCCTATATTTAACCGGTTTTCTCTTCTAGGTACCAATTAATTTATACTTATAATTTTTATCGGGCTGGAAATCTTCCCTCGCCTACTCTACCTCTGATTCGTCTTCTCCTTCCAATATTTACAAGTGTTCCATCACATGTTAAATAATCTAGAATTATGAGGAACCAGTGGTCGTCACGGGAACGGGTAAAACCCGGGTACATGGGAACGGGTACAGGGAACGGGTACGGGAATAAATATTTTGTTCCCATCCAATTTGGGTACAGGAACAGGAACACACAAAGGTGGACCCGACCTTTGGGAACAGGAACAGGAGTGGGAACAGGAACCAAGATTTTCATTTTGTTCCCGTTCCAACCGGGAACGGGTAATTACAATCTACGCATGATCCCGTTCCCATACCTGTTGTTTCCGGGATCCAGTGGTTACTTTTACCATCTTATAGAAACACATTCAAAATTGATCTTGGAAGATTTTTCTTTTTTCTTTCTTTGGAAGACAATTCAAGTTGCATATTTCACTCCATTCGTTGTTTCCTGCAATTTCTATGCACTATAACAGTGATCAATATGGCTCAATTATGACACTGTCATTCTTTTGCAAATAGCACTTTTATTTATTTCATTCAACATCATAATTTCCTACACATTTAAATGGGCAGAGATTCCCTGCCTGTCTAAGCTTTCCTCAAGAGCCAGAGCTAACCCCGACTCCTAAGTAGGTCTGAGAGCTCCAGTGATTAAGCTCTCCCTTTTATACTTGCTGGAAAGTCAATTCATTGGTTGGACAACATTTAACTAATAACAGATTCTGTTAAATATATTATTATTTAACAGCATTAATATTAAATTAATATTAACAATCTTCGTAACGTGACTAAGGGAATAGTAACAATCATGTTACAGCACATATCCTTGCCTTAAAGATAATAGTTTTAGAACTCCTGTTTCAGTACAATTGGGATATTTTCTGAAATAGTTCAACAAGGTAAAATAATAAATATAAAAATAATTATTGTTGGTTTATACTTATTCTGCAAGTTTTATCCATGAAAAATTGATCCTTCGAGTTATTGTGTTTTTCAAATGAGTCCAACAAAGGGAAACTAATTCGACCTGGCATATATTTTTCATATATAATGTATGTAGGATAATTATCTTTGGGCCAGCAATTAATCTTAAATATTAAATATCATTTTGAAACCCTCATCAACATTCAATTCTATTATTGGAAGAGCAACTTTAATGCTCTATTCATTGTTGCATCCTTTCCCAGTATGTCATGTTAAAGTGTTGACATTCGGTCTAATTCGTACATAATCTCTGAAGTATTAAACAATCAGTTATTACGCTGTTACGTTTTGCTATGGTGGAGCGTGTAGGCTCCCTGCATATTGTCTGTTTTTATCTGGAAAACGAAGGGTTTGGTGGCTACTGAAATCCCGATAATAATTTTTACCCCACTTAAGTACAATACAGCTTGGACCTTGGACCCGGGAACGGGGCCGGGAACACCAGCTGTGGGAACGGGTACGGGTCTACAACATTTTTAATTTCTGGGTAAGGGAACAGGAACAGGTCCGGGTACGCATTTTTATTAAATTCATGGGAACGGGTATCCAAAATACTGTTCCCACCATCACGGGAACGGGTCCGTGTTCGGGAACACTTAAGGGGAGTACCCATTGAGTGGGAACAGGAACGGGAACGGGAACAAAGTTTTTGTACCCATGACGACCACTGCGAGGAACTCCAGCCGGTTATGTAATTATGTATTTGGGTGATTTATTCACATTATTAGGCAAATGTACAACCGTTAGGTATCATTAATTATGTCCGTTCCTGTGTTCTCGTCACATAAATGTACAGCTTTGAGGACAAGTTTAGATATTCGGCATCTAGTTGTCTCTGAGGATAATATGGTTCGTTGTGATAAATATAATAATAATGGTTTTAATGGTCGATACTTAGGCCACGGTTTTATGAAGTTTAAAGTAAAAAAGATATTGTTAATTATATGACTTGTTATAATAACATTCTGCTATACATTCGTAGTAAAAGGATCAGATTTTCTCAACTTCACACCAAAAGCAATATTATTTGAGGTATACATTCCTATTTTTTGAATATTGAAACATTTTGTAATACAATCACTCTCTGTTACATTATCCAATTCACTTAAATATCGCTTTCTAGGTGACTTATATGTAAAGTGCGGGCAGCCGAACATTACATGGTACAAGTATTCTGGTTCAGAGTTCCTGCGGATGCAGAGACCTCTTAATTTCAAACTCTTTCCATTAATGCAGATGAACGGGATTCCGGTTCTGAGATTTTGTAACAGCTTCACAATAATTATTCCATTTCAGATTTCCAGTGTAAAATTTGGTAATAGTTACGTCTTTTTTAATGATTCTAAAGTGTTCCATTATGTTTCGAAAATTTTAGTTTATATAGTCCTTGCTTAGTTGGCTGTATTCTTCGTGCATCTGTTTTTCGTGGAAACGTTATTTCACTTTTTCGGTCCAACTGTACTTTCCCTATCCTTTCGGGCGGCGCGCATGTCCTCCATAACCTTTGCATATGATGCCCCATTCTTTTGCAGCCTTTAGAATTGGATTTTCGAGATAATCAAAATTACATTTATCGAAATCCAAACAGGTTAGGTTACTTCAGTTGTGATAAATACAACCGAGCTAAATGTGAAATAATGTTGACTTTGTACGAAATCTGATTGCATTTTATTCCCATACAAATAAATTGAAATTATAATAGATAGGAATGATTAAAATAAGTAAATGATAGAAAGTTGAATCATGTATAGATATTCATAGTACATGAACAATGTCGCTGCAATTAAAATTCTTCCCATAAAACTGGATTTCTGGTTCTCATGTGATGTCAATGAAAGTACCTCCCTTACATCAGCCTTCTTATTGTTATAGTCACTCAAAAAGACCTTTACTTCGCAAAGATTTAGGACCTGGGATTGATTTCCTGTGTATTTTCCCCCAACTCCTTGCACAAATTGTTTGCCCGACGTTCATTATAATGATAGTTATTCTTGACAATGTAATTCTATCAACGTCTCCGCCATACGTTAAGAGTGATTAACGCATCCTAATTAAGCAGGCAAAAAGAATAATGCACACTAAAAATGATAATACGAAGGTGATTAAGTCATTTCGTAAGAATTAATGGTTTCACGAAATATATTATGTACGCTATTCAATTCAATAAATATCCGGAAATTATATAATCGGTAAGACACATCCAGGAAGTAATGATGGATTTAGGGAACATCTTCATGCAGTTTTGCATAAACAACAGTGACAATTCTCCAATATTGGAGTAATATGTAATGCTATAGTTTCAACACTAAAATGGGCATCACCCATAAATAGCGGCATACAACAATCTGAGAAACGATTGATTAATTACTTCAGGTAGCAAAATCCAAGGAATAAATTGAACTTCAGCTGTAGGTAAAAGTCAGCAATCGTTAATTATCGACGGGAATGGCCCGGTGATGCCTCTGCCAAAATATATTTTACAAGCTTTTGTGAAAGATTATAGTAAAAGATATTTTAATTTCAGTTTGAAACGTTTTAAAAGCTTGTGTTGTAATGACTTCATTTAGAATATCGCTTTTTTTTTAATTCCATTTAGCGTTTGAACCTAGAAACGGCAGAGCTCAATTCGTTGTACACATTTGAAACAAAATAAAATCTTACTGGGATTTTGATTCAAGGGCACATGTGTAAAATTTGAATGAAGTGGGCGTAGAAGGTATTCCTTAATCATTGGTATGGGCCAGCAAACGTACGGACAAGCATAGCCAGTAAAAAGGTGCTACGCAGCCTTCTAAACAAATTCACTCTAGTGTATAGATTCAAATCAATGAAGAGGACCATGTTCTTGACTTTGAATTCCCTCACCTGTTCAAGGTGGGGTTGTAGGTTTTTTTCGATGCAAATTTTCTCAACAAAACTCAAACATTCCCCGTAATCATTTCATAGTAACTATTTCAAACTCCAAGTTTTTCTGCTCCTAAAATTCACACCTTTCGAAGTCCAGTTTTGCCAGCTTTTGTCTTCAAATTTCTGAAGCTACAGTTAAACGAAGCAAATTAATTGCAAATTGTAACTCGTCACTCCTTTATTTTCATTAGGTATGATAACTTACAATTAGCGGAGATTTTGTTGCATATTTAACAGTATAGTTTCTTCAAATAAACAATTTACGCTTGGAATTGAACCGACATTAAAAACAAATACTTTGCATGACAAAAGTCTAAACTCTAAATTGAACCAATTTTTACAGCTCAAGTTCCAAGTCAAATAGCTAAACAAAAATCATGTGGGATTTGGATACAAATCCGTGGGTGCTTGGCCTGAACTATTTCTTGGCACATTTTTTTGGAATGATAGGATTTATACAATTATGTCATGGTCGGGTCCTTACCTCAACTGTAGTTTTCGGTAACGTTTAAATTTATATTTTGCTTTCTGTTGCCGTGGTTACACAACATTTATGCTTTATTTTTAAATACTTTGAACAACTTAAAACCTTTCGTAACTTTTTTCGGATAATGTATGTCTTACAAAACATCAATTTAGATAACGTCCAAAATTAACTGGATTTATTGTTCCCGAAGCCCATTTATTTTTAAATTAAGCGTCAAATATATTTGAGTAACAAATTTTGATCGAACTCCTACGGCGAATTATTTGTCGGAGCTATATAGCGTTTTTGGGCAAAAAAATCTGGAAAAAGTTCTAAAGGCTGTATGTAATTGTTGTACGAGTCGTTCAGGTTTTCTTGGAATGAAAGTAAAATTTGGGATTTTTATAAAATTTCTTAGCTCTTATTTTGGCGGAAATAGCGTCGTTCTCGGTAACCGTTGGGGTTCATAGATTATTTGCTCATCGGGCATTTAAAGCTACACCACCATTGAAATATTTTCTGGCCATTTGTAACTTCTTTTCGGGACAGGTAAAAGCAGTATTTAAAGTTATGCGAATTTTTACTCGTGTTACATATTAAACTATACATTTTCCGCAGAATTCCATTTGGCTGTGGTGTGCATGGCATCGGGTACATCACAAATGTGTAGATACCGATGAGGACCCTCACAATTCCATGAGGGGATTTTTCTACTCCCATATTGGATGGCTCTTCTTGTATGACCATCAACAGTTTCTGAAAAGTCTGGAGAAAGTTGATATGTCGGATTTGGAGCAAGAGCCTATTATTATGTTTAACAAAAAGTGAGCCATCCTTTAGAAATAATAATTGCTTAGGTAGTAATGAAATTTCAAGGGTTTTCTTTATTTTCCAGATACATCGTAGCTATTCAATTACTTTTCCAGTTTGCAATACCCGCTATAATTTCGTGGTATTTTTTTGGTGAGTCATTTTTCACGGCTTTCTGCGTTGCAAGTTGCCTAAGGAATGTTTGGCAGTCCCATCGAACTTTTTTTATCAATAGCGTCGGCCACATGTGGGGAAAAAGGCCTTATGACACGTAAGTTAATTTTTTCCTGAGTTTAAAAATATTTTCTGTACGCCAGGATTTCAATGGGTTTACAAAATATACCTTGCTAGGTGCACGTTCAATACTATTGCTTTGAAGTATCTAAAATCTAACCGTGAATTTCCTAACACAGGTCAATTAGACCAGTGGAAAGTCGATTTGTGTCTTTTTTTACCCATGGCGAAGGCTGGCACAACTACCACCATGTATTTCCATGGGACTACAAAGCATCCGAATTGGGCTTTTATGGATGGAATCTTTCGACAGCCCTAATTGATTTTTTCGCCTGGGCTGGCTTAGCCTATGACTTAAAGTCTGTTTCAAAGGAAATGGTTATGAAAAGAGTAGCCAGAACTGGTGATCCCAACCTTTTTGAAAGTGGGCCTTGGGGCTGGGGTGATAATTCCATTCCTAAAGAAAATATTAAACAGACCCTAACGTTTTATCCAGCAAAAGAAACCTGATTGATATAATAGCGTGTGTTTAGTATCATTTTGAAATTGTGGTATAAGATTCGATTTTCTTGATCATTACTCAATAAACAATATAATGACATTCAAATAATTTCAGAAACTTACATTAAATGACACAATTCAGATGTTGAACTTTAATTTTGTCTGGCGTTATACTACTTTAATTTAGATTTTCATGCACAAATTTGCAGAGTGAGCGACTCCAATGCGGTCATTCATAGGAGCCACATACATAAAATATCTCTCCAAATCTCTAAATAACAATAATAAAATACTTTAAGAAATTTGCCGCAGAAAAACTATAAAAATAAATAATCATATATTTTGGAATGTGTCTCTTGCTTAGGTACTAATAATATTCCAATATTATACATACTGCCATGTCCTCAGCATTTGATTTAATTGGTTTACATTAGGTACGTTAATTCATATAGATCCAGACTGATGACAAACTGGAATTGATTAGTTTAGTTTTACTTTAGAAATACCCACGCTTGTGATTGAATCTACCAAGGTAAAATTTTGTTATTCCGACAAGAGAAACTCGCAACAAGTTATTATAGATAGGTTCCATTACTTGAATGAAATGTGAAATTCCAGAGATGTCATTCCTATCAACTCGGTAGGTTCTTTTAGCTTCTGTTTTGTATATTTTCCAAAATTTGATTTCCGATATCCGTCCAACTAACTATATAATCTTGAAAATTTTAAGCTAAGCATTTTAAGACTTGCTTTAAATTATACAGAGTATCCAAAACTTTTGTCCCGAACTCAAACTCGGAACATTCGAGTCGGGTAATTTTGTTGCACCCGAAACCGAGACCGATATAAAATGTGCAACAAACAGGAAAGTAAAATATTCAAGCAATCACTGGACTAATTTCATTATAATTCGGTACCACCAGACATTCATCGATAAACTTGATAGGTACCGACTTATCCACGATTTTAACAGCAGTCGGTTCCGGTCATCCCAGAACGCAGGGGAAACCGTTACAGTTGATAAAGTTGGTGAGCATGGTCTCATGGCTATTTCCCCCGCAGATGTCAAGAATACCACAGAGTTAAGAGAGTGCAGCTGAAAATGGATTTTGTGATGCAAGGGTTAGGATTTTTGCAAATCCCCCTGGAAAATGGTTTCTGAATTTCCCGGCTGAAACAAAGGTCAACGATTTTCCAAATCCCTGTTGGCAAAATGTGTTTCCCCACAAGACGTCAAAACCCTTCCAAATAAGTTCAACCATTCTAAAAATCCCTGTATTCATAACAAATTTCCCTGCAACACGCCAACCAAATTTAAAATCCCTACCAAAAAAGGTCAACAAAGTTAAAAATCCCTGTTCACAAAAGATAAGCCCTTCCCTTTAAGATTTACCCTGCCAGAACATTTTTTCCATGGGAAGAATCTTCCCCGTCTTCCTACAAAACTCCGACCACGGTGTGGTGCCTCGGGCAATGAAGTTGCAATGAACGATTGCGGAGCTGGCAAGGAAGAACGTTCTGGGAGTGTCGTTGCTGCATACTGTATAGTTGAGGGTTGGGTGTGGTAGCCCTGAGGTTATCAAGATTATTTTTAAATGATGTACTGACTATGTACTTCAATAACTGGATTCAATCGTCGTCCTAAAGCCGGAGAGTCGAGGTGGATTCATAATTCTCTCCACGCGTTCCCAATTATTTGTCTTTAAAGTTATTGCTTATTTTGCCTTCTGTAATTTTTTAAAGTAATCTTTATTAATTTAAATTTAGTCTAAGCATTTAATTTTGTTGAGTTAAATTTAAATATAATTTTCTGTGAAATAAAATATTTTACCTGGAAAATTGATTTACGCATAAATGTTTAATTACTAATTTGGAGGTTTTTCTTGAAGTCGGATAATTAAATTAAATACTTAATTTCTCCAAACACCTAGTGAATTCTATACCCATTCATGGTCCGTACAGAGGAGGGTGCCCAGATTATTCCATTCTCAAATCAGGACTCTTAACTGAGTTTTAAAAATTCACCCGTTCGAATCGCAAAGTTTACACTACAACTATAAACACAATAAGATAATGCTTTTTAACGTGTATACCAGCCGACTATATTTTTTGTTAGATCTACAACACGACGTTTTCCCTTGTTTCTTCGCGATCTTCATAAAAATCTAACGTTCTAAAAACTTAAAGTCTTCACTCCAAGGGTCAAAGTATCTTAAAACAAATGGGAAACACGTCACTGTACTTTATTGCTTAAATCTGATAATGTAGAAAATTAACATTCTTGAGATATTATTTCATTTATCAAATCTTCGACTGAAAATGGAGCTAGAACATTATGAACTAAAGCTGCAACTTTGCCCTTAAGTTAATGAAGCAGCTACTTTTGAATCTTTTGAAACATTTTTCCATTAAACGAAAAAGAAATTCCAAACTTCTGAAAGATTAAGGATGCTTTACTTCATAATAAGCCAGGGTTAATTCTGCAGTTGAGGGTTTGCCACCACTTTGATTTTTAAATGATTGAAACAGACTTTTTTGAAATTAGGGGTCGCACCCTTTGCACAACTTGCATCAAACCTACAGATGTTGCAACAAAAGCATTTGTCCCCTTTGGTGGTACACGTCCTTTTCTCACTGCAACGGTAAAGGCAACTATTCTTTGGCAATCCGAATATTTAATGAAGACAGTTTTTACCAAAATTGCCAATCAAAAAATAAAACTTCCAATTCAGCGTTTAATACGGGCACACGGACCTACGATAGAAAGCCTAAACTATTATTAATACCCACGGAGAAAGAATTATTAATGCAGGCGGAAAGAAAAAAGGCAAAAAGGAATGCCAACAACACCCGGGGTTCCCAAGCGGTCACCCATCCAAGTACTAACCGGGCCCAACGTTGCTTACCCTCAGTGATCGGACGAGAAATGGTGCTTTCAACGTGGTATGGCCATTGGCATACGGCGGTGCAAATCTTCATGCATTTGTTTTACTGCATCTAGTTGAATTAACTGTTATTGGTACTTGCAAGTGAACGCTGCAGTTCCGTACAACTGCAGTTTTGAACAGTACGAAATAAAAACGTTAAAAATTAAACAATTGTACATGCAGAGCAGCATTTAGATTTATATGTATTGTTTATATAAGTATTATGAATCATAATTTATGATGCCATACCGCTTTGCCCCAAAATGCAACAAAGTGATATTTTTGTAAGCTATACTGCGAAATCAGGACTAAATTCAGGCTCATCAGGTCATCAGGTGACCCTGGGTCAAATCAGGACAGTCCTGATCAAATCAGGACTTCTGGGCAGCCTGGTACAGAGTGGTAGACAATTTATCTAATTTTTGCTACAGTTGTTTTCTGTTCTTTGGCTTACTCTCCGTGAGCTATTGCTGGCCAGGGTTATTGTTGCCACCGGGTTAGTCGGCGACAATAATCAATCTTACTAACTGCTTGAGTATAGCCATACACTTCGGTGTTATGAGGTCGGAGCCAAACGAAAAAGCACGCTGAATAGGGGCTCGATTTGTAAGGTGACACAAAACTGGCCAATGTTTATTGTTAAGGTAGCATCTGTTTCTTACTTTCGAGTTTTGGTTGGGACCGGTTGATCCTTCTCGAAAACTTGGGTCGAAAACTTGGTACTCGAAACCGGCTCGAGAGCAAACGGTATCGAAAAAATTAGACACGAACCCAACTCGAACCAGACTCGAATTTCCCGAACTCGAACAGAAACACAAGAGTGACCTGAACTGCGGTTAGCATCCAGATATCGTTGGCTTTGGAGAAGAACGTTGGTATAATAGAGAGACCGCAAATTTCTCTCCTGAAATTTTATTTTGACTCATAACTTTTAAAACAACTATTACTTTCGAACCAACCGGTACAACATAAGAAAATAAAGAAATAAGACATCAAAACTTCGTTCCACCTGATTTAGATACATACACACTTATTGAGTGTAGCCGCGAAGGACATGTATTTCATTTCTCATCTATTTTAGGTTGGGAATATTCATGGGTATAGATTCGGACCGCAATGTAACTTGAGAAACACAACCCGAATTTACGAAAAAATGAATTTAAACTGATTTCAAAAATTTCCGTTACATATTTAAAAATATGTTTTGACAATTTCAAAAAAATTATACTAGTACGCACTGCTATACGTATAAATTTTTACGGAAATCGGTGGAGCAGTTCGGGAGAAAACAAAGATTTCAAAGGGACCGATTTCAACCAATAACAAAATCTTCTTAGGAATCGGCCTAATGAATGTTCACAGAAATTTTGAACAAGATCGGCCGATCATCAATCATTTTCTGAGGAAAAGTGCGGAAAGTACTGATTTATTTCTTTACGTACGAACATATTTCAATCAATAAGAAGCTCATACGAGTTTGCAACCTAAAAATGCCAATAAAAGTTTTGAACGAAATCGGTCAAGTAGTTTCGGAGGAAAACTGCTGGACCCACGGACAAAACTACCTCGTAACAAGATTGTAAGAAATATAAATATGTAATTTAACTACATTTAACTAAATACATACACGAAATCAATATAAGGACTGTTTGTACTTGAGTCTGAGGAAGAATAAATTGTTGGCTAAATTTTAAAAAGGACCCCTTTATTAGCTAAATGTTTAACATGTAATGCTCTGTAAGTAGCGGTCGGACCAGTTCAGTTCAAAACTGAAAATTTCAGTTCAGTTTAGTTTGGTTCATACAAATTTTGGTTCAGTTCGATACACAAACCAAACTGAATGGTTCGGTTTCAGCGTAAAACTGAACTGAATCGTTTGAACTGATTTTTACGCATGCACAATAAAGCCTGTTTCTGCCATGACGCACTTCTCATTTCTGACGGTTGCATTTGCCGTACACTCTTAAAATTCCGGAGTAAGATTAAACCAAATTGGGAAGTTAGTTATTCCCCAGCAGGAATAAAACGCTGGCGTGTCAAGGATGATATAAAATTTACTCCATAAGTACGGAGTACATTAAATTCGACGATTCCGGAGTGATTTTAGTTACAGATAAGTTTGACATATCTGGATTGATTTTTTTTGTCCAGCCCCGGTTTAAAAATAACCAGTATTACTGGTCTATATTAGTTCACATGCTAATTACTACTATTTTATTATTTTTACATAATTGTTTGCATGCACGGTTATTTTTAAGATTTTAAGTCTATATGCAGGTATATCAACAAATCAATAAAGTTTAGCAAAATACTGATGCAATTTATTTATTAAAAAATGTTAATTACTGGGAAATAAAAGCACAGAGTTCAGACACGCTTGGGGGAAGAGGAGATTGTTTCATCATATCATAAATAAAGTAATCAAAAAATTGCCAAACAGAGGCACAAGATGAGGGAAAGGATGTAGAAAACATAAAATGATTTAAATGCTAAGTCCACTCCAGAGAGCAAGGTTTCAACTTTTATGGCTCGGTGCTCAAATATAACAAAAGTTTCCACAATGTCCAGATTCGTCAAGCAGCCTTTGCATACAATTTTAGCGGATGTCACATCAGAGTATTTAGCAATTTCATCAATGTCCTCTAATGGCTATACAAAATATGAAGCAAAAATAATTACAAATCTTATAACATTAAATGAAAGTATTATGTAAATTAAATGATCAAAACTCAATTACGTTGATGACTTCAATGAAAGATTTGGCACTGTCAACTTGGGTCATTTTTTCACTTTAGATCGTAAAATAGCCGAAAGCATGAAAAACGCAACCGTGCTACAAGATTGCCCTACAATCACAATACGTTGATCAATATGAATGTACCTACATAAACATATATGCTCTTTGATGTAATGTTAAAAACAAAATAAACTAATGAAATAAGATTTACCTTCCTGAACAATACCAAAGGGAAGTAAGGATTTTTTTTCGATTCAAAGTAGGAAACTATTCTACCGCAAGCTTCACCCCATTCGGAGGATAAATTGTCTGATACTAAAGGGTAGCAGAGCTGAAAGTCCAACTGAATCTGCCAAATAGAAAGACAAGTATCAGTCTATACTTCACGGCCAACCAGGTGACCGTTTTTAAAATGCTGGATAAGAATAACTTCAGCCCCGACCTCCGAGACGTTAGCCGGGTCAAATGTTTCGTTGAGTAAAAATCTGAAACTCACGAACATTTGGTTGCGCCGCATAACTGTCTTGCAAATGTTCTTAAAATTTCCGCAGTTGTTGCTTACACCTTTAAAACATCTATGCCTAGCTTCATTGCGCATTGTCCAATATCTAATTAGCGGACCAATTTGTCGGATGAGAGCGCCATAGTGAGTAATAAAGTGATGTTTCGGTCTCAAGCGCAATCCGGAAATACTTTGGTACAAAGTATGATGATCTTCGACGAGGTTCTGAAGGAATTCAATATCAGCATCGAGTATCACTGGTGACATAATTATTTCCAAAATGTCTTTCAGAATTAATATTAACTGATAGTGTTGACTGTCCTCTTCGAAGCAATCGCCGAAAAGAAATGTGAAACAACTGATCATAGTAATGATTTGGGCTGCAGTTTGTCCAAATCTCGTGTCGTTGGTGTTACGTTTCGTTGCCACAATAATAGAGGGTTTTGAGTGGTTGAAATGATGGTAATTAAAATTCCGAATGCGATTATTTACTTCTTTTAGATATATTTTGTTGTTGTTGTCAGAAATGAAATGGTAAGTTTCATATCCAGAGTGACGATCCCTTCGAAGAAATCGTGCATAATATCCGGGCAATAGTTTTCGGAGACGTGAAAATATTTTAATTCATTAAATATGGAAGGTGATTTTATACCCGTTTCAGAGGGCGAGTTTCTTGCTAAATCGGTTTCGTAACTATGGCGGGTTCGGTTTAGATCTGCCTGAGGTCTTCCATTGGTCTGGCACTGTGATTTTGACAACTTACAAAATCGACAATAGTATGTCGCTGTAAAACTCTGCACAAGACCAAACATTTGGTGTAAGCCAAGATTATCGCCAATAATTTGACCTAGCCGTATATTTATGAGGCCCCGATAATCAGAAGTACGAATTTCCAGCCCATTTCTTTCGAGTTCTTGGAGATCATTTACAAGTACTTGAAAAATTTTGTTGACGGAATATTTTTCGATGAATTTAGATTTAAAGGACATACACGGGAAAATGTTTTCAATTTTAGAATTGAATTCCGCATTGATATTTAACAATGATAGGTAACAATTTCCGAGCTTATGTTTACCCGCCCGAGACGACAAAGGGTTAGCAACTTCGAGTTCATCAAAGAATAAAAGTATATACACTGTTGGTATTTCTACGTTGGTACTCATATTGTGATTTAATTTTTTAAAGTGACTACCATCCATTGGGCTGGAATAGTATGGTTGGTCTTGACATGTATGCGATAATACCTGCATGCAATTTTGAAACACGCCAGGAATATTGAATATCTTTTGAAGCAGCGGCGAAATAGGTATATATGTGAATTTGTCCTCCCGAAGCTTGGTTTTTGTAGTCATTTTGTTGTTTTGAATTAAGTGATACGTGCCAAGAACAATTTCTTTTGGTTCAATGTAGTGGCCGTTCTTGATTAGATATTTTTCCAGCTTGTAAACGGTATTGACATTACAAAAGGGTTTCGTCAACATTTGTTTAATGGGATCTTCTGGATTAATCTCTTGGTCATTTTGGGGCACTTCCAAAACTATTTCCATAACCATATTAACAATATTCTGGATTATATCCTCTGTCCAACATACTATATCTGCAATTACAGACAGTGGTAGCTTCCCGGAACTATGTAATTTTGACACGTAAATTGCAACGCGTTGCTCCAACTCTCCGAGACGAGTTTCGGCATCGTTAAAATTATCGGTGTACGGAAATTCTTCGAACTGGTTAGAGCTGTCCAACAAAGACGAAGGCTTTGGTTGATCATTTTTATTAGCTTGGTTTGTCGTAATGCAATGTGAATCAAAATGTCTTTTGAAGGATTTATAATGCACAAAGTTTGAACTACATATTGGACAGATGTAGCTGTTACATCTAGCATTAATTCCATGAACCTTTTTAATGTGTGACCACATGCAATTCCAGTTTAATTTGTATTTAAAGGAACAGTAACTGCACTTTACCTCGGTACATTTTGTCTTCTTCTTAAACTCGTCCAAAATTGCTATCCGGTGACCCGTACTGGATACTACTGCTTTCAGTTCTTCTTTAAGGCTATCATCTTCAGCAAAACGAGTAAGAGTTACATCATCCAGATTTGCATCTACAGAATGCCAAAATTAAATTAGTTATGAAATGACAACTACCACCCTGATTTTATAATGTTAGGTAATTTCGCAATATAGTTCTTCAATAAACATTATATATTCAGTGAGTATGAATTTTAATGTGAAAATCATTATACAATGCAGCAATTGTACTTACATACATGATAATCACAATGTTACTATTATTTTTAAATACCATGTAAAAAAACTTACCGTGAAATTTTTGTCCGTAAATCACTTCCAGATTTAGGTCTTTCAGAACTGAATCAATTATATTGAAACTCATGCCTATTTATTATATAAAACAGATACAAAACGAGAGCAAGACTAGCATGCCTTAAGTATGGCAGATTCCATGAGTGAGCTCTCTTATACTTAATTTCGTAAGGAATTCCTAACGGTCTTTGTGTTGCTCTCCCGCTTGCTGGGTAAAATTACGCCGTTTTGAATTAAACCAAATTTTATTACTGAAAAGAGTGTTATTTAAGCGGTGTAAAGTTGTTATTGCACTTTAGATTAAATTTATTACCATAAACTTTGACCGCCTGCGCAAATTTATTCCTCAACGGTACTGTTTTTCATTTACCCAGCATCTGGGATAAAATCATTTTTTAGAGTGTACTATTTATTTATACATATATAAGAACATATCTTATATGTATGTATGTGTATATGTAAAAACATATATTATATATATTGTACTTACCAAAACGGAAACTATTTGCGTTATAGTTTTAACCTGGCGCGTTGAACTGTTTTGTAATCAGTTCAGTTCAGTTCATAGAGGAAACTGGACTGAACTGAACCGAAGAATAGCTAACTGAACTGAAATTTTGATTTTCGATTCAGTTCACTTTGTGAACCGCTCTAAACTGAATTTTGCGAACCAAACTGAACTGGTCCGAACACTATATGTAAGTCATGCCCTTCCGTTCTCGTCACGAATAAATACAGCTTCATTGGACACATTCATAATTCTGTTGTGTCTAAGGCTGAAACTTAATTGGTTGTGGTAAATAAAACTAAACCAAATTCTGTGATATAACATTAATTTTGCTTGAACCTTGTATCTCTTTCCCATATAATTATGTTTAAAGGAGAATTATTGAAGAACGTGGAATCATGTAATTACCTATAATTAATTATAGCACAAGAAAAAAGTGGCTGTCATTGTTTTCCACGAAAAGCAACATTTCTGATTCTCATGCGACGTCAATAAAATTACATTTCAAGTTACTAAAAAAGTTTTCTTCGCAACGATTTTGCAACACACATTGTTATTATTGACTACGTAATTCTGTCCTCCCAAATTATGGTTATAAAAATATATTAAAACTTATTTTATCCTCCTAAGTCATAACCTTATTTAATGCTATGGCTTCAGCTCACCGAACTGGCATCACCCATAAATAGCGTCAGACAAGAATTTGAGAATCGATTGATTAAATTACTTGGGCTAACATCAGCCAAGGATTAATTTGGAAATTCGTCTGAATACAATTCAGCAGTCGTCAGGACAAAATTGTCGACGGGAATTTCGACCCCGTCAAAATCTCATCCCAAAATCGCTTTAATTAGCTATTTGAATAATAGAAAAAGGTATTTTGTCATCTGTTTCAAGACCGCGTAATTTTTTAAAAGCTTCTGTTGGATGATTTCTTTTTTTTTCGAATTTCATTTAACGCTTGTGACTAGCAATTTCCCTAACATCTTTGAAACTATTCACATTATCAAACTAACTGGTATAAATTTCAAACAAAACTAAAATCTGGCCAGTATTTTAATTCAAGTAAATATATGTAAACTTTGAATGTTGTTGTCGACGTAACAGTACTTCCGTAATCATTTCCACGGGCTAACGGATTTACAGACAACCACAGTCTATAGAAGGACACTACACAGCTTTTTATAAAAATCACGCCGCTTTAGTTTCAATTCCCAGCTCAAGGTCAAGACTTTTAATTTCCCTATACCCTCACCTTGAACATGTATTTTGAGCAAATTGTTCTGAATAAAAATATCCTCACTTCATACTAGCCCAAACTCCAACAGTTATCCTGCGTTTCACGCCCATCACAGCCCGGACTTTGTTTTTCTTGACTATTCAAATTTCTAATAAATTTGCGATCCTGCAGTTAAGCGAAACAATTACGCGAATTAATTTACAAACTCGACATCCGTTTTTCACCCCAAAGTATAAATTAATTGAATGTAAAAGTTGTATTTTTGTTGTACATTTCATAATACAGCTTTTCTAAACAAAAAACTCACGCTGGATATGGAATTCAAATTAGAAACAAATATTTTGCCAGACAAACGGGTAAACTCTAAATTGAATAAAATTTCAAAGTTTCCGTTTTTAGTCAAAGTTCTAAAGCGAAGCTTGCGAAATCTCGATACGAATCCGATTGTATTTGCCTTCGTTCTTTTCTGGATCCATGTTTTTGGAATAATAGGAATCATTCAAATAAGTGAAGGTGGAGTACTTACCTAACCAATTGTTTTTGGTAATTTTTATGTTTTTGTATTCTTTTATTGTGTGTTGATGTGGCAATGCAAAATATGATGCATTGCTTTGTTTTCAAAGCCGTTGAACTAATTAGGCCGTTTTGGAGCATTATTAGGATATTGTATGTTTTCCAAAACTTCATCCTAAATAGCGTCCCGTAACTCTAAATGCAGGTACCTGTTTTCTACCTTTTCTAAAATTAAGCGCAAGTATATTTTTAATTTGCGTAACAAATATTATCAATACTAGATTCCAGTTTTGGTTTCAATTTTAATTAATTTAATTTTAATGTGATCCAAACTTTCTACGCTGCCACAGTTGTCAAAGCTATATGAGGTTTGTAGGCTATTGTAAGAGCGAAAGGTATTGTGTAATTGTTCATGCTGCTTAAGATTTCGTGGTAGCAAAATAGAATTTTGTATTGTATAAATTATTTTAGCTCTCATTTCGGGGGAAATAGCAATGTTCTCTATAACCATTGGCAGTCACAGACTGTTTGCTCATCGGACATTCAAAGCTACACCACCACTGAAAAATTTTCTGGCTGTTTGTAACTTCTTTGCAGGACAGTTAAAAACAATAATTACAAGTTGTACATGGTTTGCCGCGTGTAAATATAAACTATACGTTTTTTGGCAGAATTCCATGAATACGAATTTGTAAAAGTTGTATTTTGACTGTATATTTCACAATTTAGCTTTTTAAAACAAACAATTTGCGCTCCATATGGAACGCAATGCAGAAACAAATGCTTTGCAAGTCATACGGCTAAAGTTTAAGTTGAATCAAATTTCACAGTTTGAGTCCGAAAGCACATAGCTAAAGCAAGATATGTGGAATTTTTTAAAGTGAGTTTTCAGACACGTATTGCTTAGTAAACAGTACATTTCCCCACAGAACTCCCTTTGGATGTGGTGCGCATCGGGTTTATCACAAATGTGTAGATACCGATGAGGACCCTCACAATTCCATGAGGGTTTTTTTCTACTCCCATATTGGATGGCTCTTCGTGTATGACCACCAAAATTTCTGAAAAGTCTGGCGAAAGTTGATATGTCAGATTTGGAGCAAGAACCCATTATAATGTTTAACAAAAGGTTAGATATCCTTTTTAATAAATAGTTGCTTAGTTGGTTATGAAATTTCAACAAGGTTTTCCACTTTTCCCAGATACATCATACTTATACATTTACTGTGCGCATTACCAGCTGTAATTCCTTGGTATTTTTTCGGCGAGTCACTTTCACGGCTTTTTGCGTTGCAAGCTGCCTGAGGGATGCTTGGCAGTCCCATCGAACGTTTTTGATCAATAGCGTTGGCCACATGTGGGGTGAAAGGCCATATGACACGTAAGTTTATCTCCTAGTTTTAAAAACATCTTTAGTACCCAAGGTTTACTGAGGATAACGCGTTCCTTCCTAGATGCATATACAGATGTCTTGATGCTTTGAAGCACCTAAAATCTAAAATCTGTCTTTTTTTACACATGGCGAAGGCTGGAACAACTATCACCATGTATTTCCATGGGACTTCAAAGCATCCGAATTGGGGTTTTATGAATGGAATCTTTCGACAGCCCTAATTGATTTTTTCGCCTGGGCTGGTTTAGCCGATGACTTAAAATCTGTTTCAAAGGAAATGGTTATGAAAAGAATAGCCAGAACAGGGAATCCCCAACATTTTGAAAGCGGACCTTGGGGCTGGGGTGATAAATCAATTCCTAAAGAAAATATTAAGCAGACCCTAACGTTTTATCCAGCAAAAGATACCTGATAGACATTATAGAACGGGTTTAGTAGCAGTTTATTATTCCTATACATAGATATATTTTATTTTCGCCATAAATGTTAATTACGACGAGCTGAAGACATGGACTTAAAACAAAGTGCACTACGGTAATCTCTGTCGTGAAATTAAAAATTATTTTGGAACATTTTTACATCTTCTTCCTGCAAAATCCCTGGAATATTTTAGCGATTTATATTAGAATAAGGGAAGCCTGCATTTCTTACCTAGTCAACAGTTACGACAATTTGGTATTTCTGAACACAATTTTCCTCTTAATGAAATTATGTTTAGCTTGATGGGAAGTTCCCAAGTGCACTCAATCATGACATTTTGTTTGAATTATTCTACTATTTCAAATCTTAATTCTCATTATAATAATGCATATTTTAGCGTCTATGCAAGAGTATCCCAAACCTAAATACAATAAAAATCCCTGCTGATCAGGGCTTTCTACTAGTAAGTCATAAAGTACTTAATGCGAAAATTTTCAAATTTCCCGGTCCGAAATAATCGTTTTGCGCTTTGTTTCAGTTCATAGAGCGAAACCAAAACGAACTGAAACACTTTTTGGTGAACTGAAACGAAACCACGAATTCAGTTCATTTCAGCGTCCAAACTAAAACGAAAAAAATTTTTTTTTAACGAACTGAAATAGTAGGTGCCCTAGTTGAACACTCCCACAAGGACCAGATTTTTGTAAATATCCCTGGAAGATCATTTTTGAATTTCCCTGTTGAATCAAATGTCCCTGCAGGAAGGTCCTCAACAATTTCAAAAATCCCGGCTAAAAAGAAGGTCAACGACTTTCAAAATCCCTGTTGGCAAAATAATTTCCCTACAAGACGAAATCCCAGCCAAATAAGGTCAACCAATCTAAACATTACATCCTATTTACATAACAAATTTCCCTGCAACACGCCAACCAATTTTAAAATCCCTGCCAAAAAAGATCGACGAATTAAAAAATCCCTGCTAGCAAAAAGTAAACCCCTCCCTTTGAGATTTTCCCTGTCAGAAAAATGTTTTCCCAGAATCTTCCCACCTCCCACAAAAATCCGGCCCATGTAAAAATTCTAGTCTTCTTTCTGTGAACTGAAAATCTTCTTTTCAAGAATCCGTACTCTTTAACAGAGCCATGGATCATAAATTCCCCGGATCTAAAAACAGTAATATTACCACTGCACCTAAGCACTTTGCCATAAGCCAACTATTAACTATGTTTCTTCTATGCCGAGAATTTTACTAATTTTTGTAACCATACAAGGAAAAATTTACAAAGTTAAGTGTTCTGACAACTAGATAATTCAGTATAAAAAAAATTACTGCTCACTGCGAAGTCCTTGATGCGGTGTTCCATTTAGATTCCAATTGCTACAAAATATATCAGGTAGCATTATACATGGAGGATACACACAAATTATTTTCCCTTTAGATTCCTGTGTAATAACGCTGATCAACACACTGTAACCTTTTTAACCATCCTCCAGCCTTTAACTCAACTGTAATATTTATTAAGTCACAAATTAGTGAATAACTATGAAAAACACCCTTCTCTCAGTTTCCAGCATGAGAACTTGTCTTCAGTTTCTTTCCACTGTAAAAAAATATTTCATTTTATTTTGGAATTTCCTCAGTTTTCTTTGACACTTAGAATTCCGCTGTTCGGGCTATGCCTCCAAAGCCGTTACATCCGTCAGGAACATGAACAGGGCTCAACATCATGATATTTTCATATTTTCCAACTTACTCAAAATGACCACTTGGGTAAGCTGTAAGCATCAACCACTCCAACGTTAGAAATTCTACACACACTTGAAATTGTTATTTATTATTTTTTACACACGTACACATGTATATACACATGTATTTATGTACATTTCTCCACGGAATTCGTTTAGTCCATAATTCTATTTTAATAACGTTTCTGGCTAAAATAGTATTTGCAAAGCTAAAAATTATGTATTCAATTTTGCAACTAAGAACAGAAATAACGAAGGTGCTGAAAATCCGTGTCGTCCCATTCCCAACGGACAACAAAGAACTAATTATAAACAATTATAGACAATTAAAAATATGCCAAAAATTTGATGATGCCATCGTTTTCCCGGTGAATGTTAGCTGATATTTAGCACATAAAACCATACAAGCATGAGCTTAACATCAATGCTCAGATATGAAAACTTAAGATTTAATATTGTACTGTGTGCATTAAGGAAAGGAATGAGACTTGTCTGTGCATAATATTCATGTACAATGTCATAAGTTTGTGGAAGGTTTCGGAGACTGGACACAAAATATGTGCCCATGTGAGAGAACATGTAGTGATTATTTCCTATATTTAACAGGTTTTCCGTTCTACGTACTAGTTACTTTATACTTATACTGTTTATCGGGCTGGAAATCTTCCCTCGCCTACTCTTTTTTTGATTCCTTTTCTCCTTCCAATATATTGTAAGAGGAGGGAAAACAGTAGAGGGATGGTGAGTGTAGCTCAGAAAAGGGCACTGTGGCCAAGAGTAAGAAAGAGTACTTCCGGTCAGGTCGAATTCCAAAACCAGAGTGATCTACTTTATTTTAGAGTAGTTAGTTCCTCAGTTGCAGTCAACTCTTAAGGCTATCCTTCAATACATTCTCATGATAAAGTCATAAACGCATTATTTAATTCTAATATTTCTAAAATTGAATAAGTTGTTTTCCGAAATAAGTTGTTTTCCTAAATACATCGTCGTTGACAACAGTAACGCAACACCATCTCTTCCTAGGGGTGGGGGTTCTGTTAGTAGAAACGGAGACGGTGTTGTCCTAAACGTTTGGTTGGTTTCGATTTAGGTTGGCGTAAATTGGAATGATCTTTCTGTCTTCTGGGTAACGGTTATTGAAGTGGTTTCGTTGTTGGAAGTATTTTCTCGAATAGTTGTCTTGTCTTTTATTGAAGTTCTTCTGATGTTGGTATTTACATTGGTGATTACATCTCTGCCGTTTGTTCAGTTCTATGAAATTGTTTGTTTGGGAAGGACTGTAGGAATAATCGGGAAATGGGGAGTGATTAATCATTCTCTTCGTTTGTTTACTATTCCTGAAATTTGGGTGGGGTGGCGCATGACTTTTAATCGGGTGATGGTGAAGATCTTCTAGAGAGGTTACGGGTAGTTGGGTGTTCGAACAGCGTAAGTTTTACGATGCTTCGGTTGGTAGTAGAATGAAATCGGCGATGTCGTTGATCAGATCCTTGTCGTGGGAAGAAACGCGGGTAAATCGGGAGTATATGGGGAGTTATAAAACGTTCTGGGAATGAGGGATAGCGTTGGGGTGGGCGAAGTCGTTTTAGTGGGGGAGTGGGAGGAGTATCAAATATAATTGACATTAGTGGGATTGGTTTTGGATTAATTTTAAGAGAATTCATAAACGAAGTTTGAGGTGTTATTGATTTGTTTATATGGTGGGAGGCTTCCGTTTTAACTAACTGCTTAGCCTGATGATTTCCCTTCTTCACCAGGCTTCTTAGTTTTCCGATTGCCAGCCTAGATTCTGGTTTGAAGGGTTTTGTCCATTGTTTGAATCAAATATGGTATTGGTATGATTGATTTGATGTTGGTCGTAATTGATGGTATACGGATCGTTTCGTTGTTTAGATTTTAGCCAGTTGTCGAAGGAGTAGTATTGCCGTAGGGTATGGGTGTTGGTGTTGCAAAATCCGCAAGTTGAAGGTGGCTCTTGTTGAAGGAGTGGTTGGCTGAGATTTTTGGTAGAATGTGTGTTGATTGGTTGTGACACTAGTGTTGGTATGTTTGGAATTTGGTAGAGCTTTGTTATGTCGATAGAATGTGCAGATGATCCTTGTAATTGTATGTTATTATTCTTTAATTCTGTTGTGACGAATTCTAGTTGTTCTTGAAATTCTGCTATAGTACCACGAGATCCGAGTTTCGTTTTGATATTCCAGCGGAGATCATTGGGTAATCCTAAGTATAAGTATTTTAGCTTTTGTGCTTCAGTCATATTGGGGTTCATACGCATGAAAATGCTTAATTTCTTGTAAACATATTTTCTTCCGGTATTGGTTGTTTCAAAAGTTGTTGAAAGGTTTTCGGTTTCTGCGAGGGCCTGATCATCTACTTCTGGGAAAGCACCTTTTAGTTTTTCTTCAAACTCTTTAAATTTCATTTGACTATTAGCAGCTGTTAGATTTTCAAGTAATTCTCGGTTGGAGAAAATCCGCCAGTGTAGTGCTTCTTCTGTTAGTAGGAACTTCAAATTTTCTAATTTCCACTTGTCTGCTAATTTGAAGTGAGTACACCTTGCATTGAGGTTTTCCAGCCATGTTGAGCAGGCGGATTCTCCGTTGTATGTTGGGATGTTAGAAAAGATGTGATTTGACAGGAATGCTGTCATTTTGAAGTTAATTTCGATGCGTCTACTCTTGTCTGTCCTGATCACAAACGCTAATATTTTGTAGTAGTGGGTCGTTGGTAAATTCGTTCAAAGTATGATATGTAGAAGTTACAGTAATATTTTGTAGTTCTTGGAGATCGTGGAAGGAAGTGCAGCGAAGTTTAATCGTGGCTGTATTATTTTGATAATCAGTATAGAAGATTGTGTCGATGATAGGTATGTAAATACTAATTTCAAGAGAGGGGTCAGTAGGATATTCAAATTGTTTAATTATTACGTAGTCTTGGTAGTGGTACTCGTCAGGATAAACAAAAGTTATAATATTTACAAACACCATTAATGAAACTTGGCAGTGATGGTCGGAGTCTTAATTTATTTAAGTTTATTTAATTTAAGAAAAATTTGAGCAGGGGTTTGTTCGATTTTAACACTTTTTAAAAAAATTATTTGAAGTTTTTCACAAAACAATTTGAGCAGGGGTCTGTTCTAATTTAACACTTTTGTGATTTTATTTTTAAGTATTTTAAATTTAAGAAAATTTTTGGCAGGGGTTCCCCTTAATTGTACACTTTGGTTGGGTGTTATGGTACAGACTAGGTACAACTTTGTAAGTCAAACCACTAGGCACAACCACAATTTGTTTTTCGGGTACGCTGTACTATTTTTGGTATGGACCTGGTACGGCTGTAAGGCTAAACCAAGAATCCAAACCACAAAATGTTTGGGGTACGCTGTACTATTTTTGGTACGGATCTGGTACGGCTGTAAGGCCAAACCAAGAATCCAAACCACAAAATTATTATTATTGTGGAGGTGGGGGGTGATATTTTCTAGGGTACTGGTCCGGTACGCAATAATAGTTAATTGTTAGCTCTAACCACTGAAATTTCTGGTACGAGCTCAGTACACTATTAAAGCAAACCGCAGATCCGAACCACGAAGAAAAAAATACAATAGTATAAAACAGAGTAATTAGGGGAAAGTATAGAATAAATAAATAAAATATTACGTTATCAGCTTCCGTTATCGCAATTGTACAATTTTCACTTGGAGCAGGATGGGTAAGGAACTCCGCACCTTGTAAGAGGAGGGAAAACAGTAGAGGGATGGTGAGTGTAGCTCAGAAAACGGCACGGTGGCCAAGAGTAAGAAAGAGTACTTCCGGTCAGGTCGAAATCCAAAACCAGTGTGATCCATTTTAATTTAGAGTAGTTAGTTCATCAGTTGCAGTCAATTCTTAAGGCTATCATTCAATACATTCTCATGATAAAGTCATAAACGCATGATTTAATTCTAATATTTCTAAAATTGAATAAGTTGTTTTCCGAAATAAGTTGTTTTCCTAAATACATCGGCGTTGACAACAGTAACGCAACAATATACAAATGTTCCATCACATCTTAAATAATCTAGAATTATGAGGAACTCCAGCGGCTTATAAAATTATGTATTTGGGTGATTTATCCACATTATTAGGCAAATGTCTAACCGTTTGTTATTAATAATTATGTGCGTTCCTCTTTTCTCGTCACATAAATGTACAGCTTTGAGGACACGTTTAGATATTAATGGTTTTACTGGTCGATACTAAGGCCACGGTTTTATGTAGTTTAAAGTAAAAGTTAATCATATGACTTGTTAAAATAACATCCTGCTATACATTCGTAGTAAAAGGAACGGATTTTCTCAACTTCACACCAAAAGTAGTAATATTTGAGGTACACATCCCTATTTGTTGAATCTTGAAACATTTTATAAGATAATCACTCTTTGTCACATTATCCAATTCACTTATAAATATCGCTTTCTAGGTGACTTATATGTATAGTGCGGGCAGACGAACATTCCATGGTACAAGTTTTCTGGTTCAAAGTTCCTGCGGATCCAGAGACCTCTTCAATTTCAAAATCTTTCCTTTAATGCAGATGAACGGCATTCCGGTTATGAGATTTTGTAACAGCTTCAAAATAATTATTCCGTTTCAGATTTTCAGTGTAAAACTTGGAAATATTTACATTTTTTATTATTATTCTAAAGTGTTCCATGTACTTGGTTTCTTGCATATTCTTTACATCCTTGTTCGTTAAATTTTGATTGTTTTTGCCTTTTATGCTTCGAAAATCTTTATTTATCTAGTCCTTGCTTAGTTGGCGGTATTCTTCGTGCATCGGATTTTCGTGGAAAAGGTGTTTCACCTTTTCGGTCCAACTTTACTTTCCCTATCCGATTCCTGGGATTTCCTCATAGCAGCTCCTTAGTATTGTCATGAGTTTTTGTTTTAATCAAGTTTATTTAGGATTCTTTCGTGCGGCGCGCATGTCCTCCATAACCTTTGCATATGATACCTTTTCTTTTGCAGCCTTTATAATTAGATTTTCGAGATAATCAAAATTACATTTATCGAAATCCTAACAGTTTAGGTTACTTCAGTTGTGGTAAAAACAATCGAACTAAATGTGAAATAATATTGACTTTGTACGAAATCTGATTGCATTTTATTCCCATACAAATAAATTGAAAGTTAGGAATTATTATAATTAGTAAATGATAGAACGTTGAATCATGTATAGATATTCATAGCACGTGAACAAAGTCGCTGCAATTAAAATTCTTCCCATAAAAATAGATTTCTAATTCTTATGTGATGTCAATGAAAGTACCTCCCTTACATCAGCCTTCTTATTGTTAAAGTCACTCAAAAAGACCTTTACTTCGCAAAGATTTAGGACCTGCGATTGATTTCCTGTGTATTTTCCCCCAACTCCTTGCACAAATTGTTTGCCCGACGTTCATTATAATGATAGTTATTCTTGACCATGTAATTCTATCAACGTCTCCGCCATACGTTAAGAGTAATTAGCGCATCCGAATTAAGCAGGCAAAATGAATAATGCACACTAAAAATGATAATATGAAGGTGATTAAGTCATTTCGTAAGACTTAATGGTTCCATTATTAATACTGTTACATCTAAATCAAAATATTTTCTGAACGCTATTAAGTTCAACTCTTAAATGGACATCAACCATAAATAGTGTCATACAAGAATCTGAGAAACGATTGATTAATTACATCGGATAGCAAAATCCAAGGAATGAATTGAACTTCAGCTGTAGGTAAAAGTCGATAATTATCGACAGGAATGGCCCGGTGATGCCTCTGTCAAAATATATTTTAAAAGCTTTTGTGAAAGATTATGGTAAAAGATATTTTAATTTTAGTTTGAAAAACGCGTAACGTTTTAAACGCTTGTGTTGTAATGACTTCATTTAGAATATCACTTTTTTTTCAAATTCCATTTAGCGTTTGAACGTAGAAACGGCAGAGCTCAAATCCTTGTACACATTTGAAACAAAATAAACTCTTACTAGGATTTTGATTCAAGAGCACATTTTTAAAATTTGAATGAAGTTGGCGTAGAAGGTATTCCTTAATCGTTGTTATGGGCTAGCAAACGTACGGACAAGCATAGCCAGTAAAAGGTGCTACGCAGCCTTCTAAACAAATTCACTGTAGTGTATAGATTCAAATCAATGAAAAGGACCATGTTCTTGACTTTGGATTCCCTTACCTGTTCAAGGTGGAGTTGAAGATTTTGTTCGATACAAATTTTCTCAACAAAACTCTAACATTCCCCGTCATCATTTCATAGTAACTATCTCAAACTCCAACAGTTTTTCTTCTCCTAAAATTCGCACCTTTCGAAGTCCAGTTTTGCCAGCTTTTGTCTTCATATTTCTGTAGCTACAGTTAAACAAAATACTTAATTGCAAATTGTAACTCGTCTCTCCTTTATTTTCATTAGGTATGATAAATTAGCGGAGATTTCCGATTTTGTTGCATATTTAACAATATGCTTTCTTCAAATAAACAATTTACGCTGGGAATTGAACCCAAATTAAAAACAAATAATTTGCATTACAGTACAAAAGTCTAAACTCTAGTTGAATCAATTTTTACAGCTTGAGTTCGAAGACAAATAGCTAAACAAAAATCATGTTGGATTTGGATACAAATCCGTGGGTACTTGGCCTGAACTATTTCTTGGCACATTTTTATGGAATGATATGATTTATACAATTATGTCAAGGTTGGGTCCTTATCTCAACTGTAGTTTTTGGTAATGTCTAAATTTACATTTTGTTTTATGTTGTTGTGGTTACACAAAATTTAACACATTGCTTTATTTTAAAATACTTTTAAGAATTTAAGACCTTTCTTAACTTTATTCAGATGTTGTATGTCTTACACAACTTCAATTTAAATAACTTGTAAATGTAATTGTTTTCAAATTAAGCGTCAAATATATTTGAGCAACAAATTTTGACCAAATTCCTATGGCAAATTATTTGTCGCAGCTATGTAGCGTTTTCGGGCGTAATGAAAACATTTGAAAAAATTTCTAAATTTTGTAATTGTTGTACGAGTCGTGTAGGATTTCTGGGTTTCAAAATAAAATTTATGATTCTTATAAAATTGCTTAGCTCTCATTTTGGCGGAACTATCGTCGTTCTCTGTAACTGTTGGGGTTCACAGACTATTTGCTCACCGGGCATTTAAAGCTACACCACCATTGAAATATTTTCTGGCCATTTGTAACTTCTTTTCGGGACAGGTAAAAGCAGTATTTAAAGTTGTGAATTTTTACTCGTGTTACATATTAAACAATACATTTTTCGCAGAATTCCATTTGGCTTTGGCGTGCATGGCATCGGGTTCATCACAAATGTGTAGATACCGATGAGGACCCTCACAATTCCATGAGGGGATTTTTCTACTCCCATATTGGATGGCTCTTCTTGTACGACCATCAACAGTTTCTGAAAAGTCTGGAAAAAGTTGATATGTCGGATTTGGAGCAAGAGCACATTATTATGTTTAACAAAAGGTGAGACATCCTTTAGAAATAATAATTGCTTAGGTAGTAATGAAATTTCAAGGGTTTTCTTTATTTTCCAGATACATCGTAGCTATTCAATTACTTTTCCAGTTTGCAATACCCGCTATAATTTCGTGGTATTTTTTTGGCGAGTCATTTTTCACGGCTTTCTGCGTTGCAAGCTGCCTAAGGAATGTTTGGCAGTCCCGTCGAACTTTTTTGATCAATAGCGTGGGCCACATGTGGGGAGAAAGACCTTATGACACGTAAGTTAATTTGTTTATGGGTTTAAAAATATTTTCTGTACAGAAGGATTACCATACCAACGTTTTATCCAGAAAAAGATACCTGATTGATATTATAGCGCGTGTTTAGTATCATCTTGAAATTGTGGTATACGAATCGATTTTCTTGATCATTACACAATAAACAGTACAATGACATTCAAATAATTTCTGAAAATTACATTAAATGACACAATTCAAATGTTGAACTTTATTTTTGTCTGGTGTTATGTTACTTTAATTTAGATTTTCATTCACAAATTTGTGATGTTAAAGTGAGTGACTCCATTGATCCTTCATATGAGCTACATAAAATATCTCCCTAAGTCTCCAATTAACAATAATAGAATACTTTAAAACATTTTCAGCAGAAAAACTATAAAAATAAGTAATCATATTGTTTGGAATGTGATTATCACTTACATAGTTAATAATAATATTCCATTATTCTACTTGCTGCCATGTCTTCAGCATTTGATTTAATTGGTTTGTATATTGGTTATATATTGGTCCTGTATAAAACGGCATTGAATAGGGCGTCAAATTGAATCACGTACAACTGCCTCCAAGAATTGAGACAAAGCACAGGAACTGGAAACCGAAAGTATGACTGGATATTCCAACTGAATGAAATGTTCAAAGAAGCAAAGATGGAAGACGAACTTGCGCAGATCTTACAGCATCACACAAAACAATGGCATCTAAAGTCGTAGCGAAATACTATCAATGGTCTATAAACACTGATGTGGAAAAATTTCAAGCAGATCCTGACCTTACGCAACTTGCAAAAATCAAAACGAACGTACTGGCAAGGCACTTCTATAACCTAAACCTGAACTGGAGAGTAGTCCAATTTATACAAAACATCAGGTTACAAATCCCAAAAATAAGCATAGGGAAAAAAGCCACGCGCCTTAATGGAATCCACATAAAGTGGAAGACTGACAATAAAACAACTTTATGTGAACTCTGCAATATGAAATCTTTAGAAGATCACTAACATATAATGTGGGAATATGCACATGACAGACAATTTAGAGCACACTTAGTACATTTTTACGAGGAAAACCAAACCCTTGAAAATTACATAGTCAAGATGTTCAGTAATAACCTTACAAGGGAAGACTACATTAATCTCTTTTTATTCTGGAACAGTGCCATTAAACTTAGAGGGATATACTTAAGCGATTTTAATATCTAATACATTAAAAACAATCAAATAAAGAATTTAACCAAAGTAACTTAAATTATCATAGGGTAAGAATTAAACTGAGAACTAGTGTAAGCTAACGTTTTATCTTTTTTTAAAATTGGGTAAACTGTAAACGAGTTGTAAGGGCTAAGGCCATATCGACTGAATAAATTATTATTATTATTATTTATATTATTATTTGGTTTACATTAGGTACATAAATTCATATACATCAAGACTGATGTCAAACTGAAATTTATTAGTGTAGTTTTACTTTAGAAATACACACGCTTGGGATTGTATTTACCAACGTGAACGTTTGCTCCTCCGACAAGAGAAACTCAACCAGTTATTATAGATAGGTTCCATTACTTGTAAGGGTGAGATAAAGAGCTATCAACTCAATGGTGTAGAATCCAGCTAATTTTCGTCGAATGTGGCAAGCCTGACATTATTGGGAAGGCAGGAATTGCTGGGCAGCAATTATCTTGCAATTTTAAATTTTGGATCTAAAATTTGTAACATTTTCATCAGGCAGTACCCATAACATTAACTGATCCCTTCCATCGCCAACATATTTAAAATCTCTTACAGAAAACGTTGTAATAAATTGTACGACATTCTTCCAATTTTGTCCATAAGAACGGATATTTTATTGCACTCCAATTAAAAAAACGATCCAGCGAAGGTCCTAAGGACATCTGGTCCTGACCAAGGGATTTACTTGCAATCAAAAAGCTTGAGGAAATTAAAACAAAGTATTTTGTAAATTTTGCTAATAATTTTTGCTTACAAATATACTTTTATAAGGTATAAATTATATCTACAAAAAATTTTTTTCATGGAATTCTTTAAAGAAAGATCTAGACGTAGAGCAAATATTGCTCATATTAATTGTAACAACCAAAAGTTTGAGAAAGTAGCAGTATTCAAATACCTTGGAATTTATATTGATAGCAATCTAGCTTTTGACAAACACTGCACAAATGTCAACAAGAAAATTACATTTAAGTGCTCTCAATTTGTTAAATACAAACGTTTCATAAATGAAAAGCTTATGAATATTGTATTCAAATCGCTTGTGTTTTCTCACATTGACTATGGACTACCAGTACGGTTAGCTGTATCCGATATATTGTTACAGAAATGTCAAAATACGATTGATCACTTCTTAAAATGCTTATCTTTTAAAGGTTATAGTTTTCACTATGGTTTTCCAACTCGACCATTATTAAAATGCAAACCTAGAAAGACTGATACTAACAGATACCTCATGTATGAAATATTTAGCTTATTAACTGTCTTTGAACGCTATACTTACATTACAGCGTCAATGACAAAAACACTTCTTAACCAACCCGACAAACTGGACTGTCTCGCAGAAATATTTAAACCTGATTCAGAGAGGAATTGCAGACATAAACAGATGTGCTAAAATCTGGAATCTGGTTCCACTTATGGTTCATTCAAAATTTCACATGAAAGATTTTCAATTTGAATTGTGCAGATGAATTATAAACAAGAGATATTGTAAAAATGGAGAATATGCAATTATTGCAAACTGATATGCGATAGTATGATTAAATGTAAGCAAAAAAACTATATGATATATAAATATTTTATCTTATGTCTGTCTTTGGAAATCAGTGCTTGCACTGTGTAAACTTGACAATAAAGCCTTAGCATTACATTTACATTACATTAATAGAAATGTCATTCCCAGCAACTCGGTAGGTTCTTTCAGCTTCTCTTTTGTATGTTTTCCAAAATTTGATTTTCAAAAGCGGTCCAACTAACTAATCTTGAAAGTTTTACGCTTAACATTTTAAGACTTGCTTAAAAATATACAGAGTATAACTCGGAACATTCGAGTCGGGTAATTTTGTTGCACCTGAAACCGATATAAAATGTGCAACCTACAGGAAAGTTTTCTATTAAAGTAAAATCTTTAAGCAATCACTGGGTAGGTTTTTATTTTATTATCATTGGATTCCACCAGCTCTTCTTAAGCGTAGTAGATACCGACTTTAACAACGATATTAACAGCAGTCGGTTCCGGTCATCGCAGAAGGCAGGGGAAACCTTTACAGTTGAGCATGGTAACATGGCTATTTTCACCGCAGATGACGGGAAAAGGACAGAGTTAAGAGATCGCAGTTGAAAATGGATTTTGTAATACCAGGGGTCGGGTTTTTGTAAATCTCCCTGGAAATTGGTTTCTGAAAAAAGATCAACGATTTTAAAAATCCATGTTGACAAAATTTATTTCCCTACAAGACGTCAAATCCCTGCCAAATAAGGTCAACCATTCTAAAAATCCCTGTTTTCATAACAAATTTCTCTGGAACACGCCAGCCAGTTTGAAAATCCCTGCTAAAAAAAGTCAACGAATTTAAAAATCCCTGTTCACAAAAAATAATACCTTCCCTTTGAGATTTACCCTGCCAGAATTTACCTTGCCTCGGGCAATGAAGTTGCAATGAACGATTGCGGAGCTGGCAAGGAAGAACGTTCTGGGAGTGTCGTTGCTGCATACTGTATAGTTGAGGGTTGGGTGTGCAAGCCCTTAGGTTATCAAGATTATTTTTAAATGCTGTACTGACTATGTACTACAATAACTGGATTCAATCGTCGTCCTTAAGCCGGAGAGTCGAGGTGGACTCAAAATCTCTCCACACTTTCCTAATTATTTTTCTTCAAAGTTGTTGCTTAATTTGCCTTCTGTTATTTTTGAAAGTAAACTTTCTTAGAATTTTGTCTAAGCATTAAATTTTGTTGAGTTAAATTTAAATATAATTCGCCTGTAAAATGAAATATTTTACCTAGAAAATTGATTTAAGCGTAAACGTTTACAGGGAAAACTCGATATAATGAATGGCTCTACAACGGATATGTAGTTACACCGGACAATTTGTTTTTCCCGGCAAGGCTTCCATATAAAGAATGCAAAAATTATTGCATGCAACGGAGATTTTTATACCGGAAAATTAATTATAACGGACACACTTTGAAGCTCTTGGGAAACATTTTGCATACATACAACGGATTATTTATTGTTCTATTGGCTCCCTTTAACATGTAATCGTTACACAAGGCAATTAAAACTTTTATTACTCATATATGTATGTACCATCAAGAGTCATGTTGAGACCGCATCGTTGTATATACATTAAGGTTGCATGATTAAGAACTCATGATTAAGAGCTAAAATGTCCGAAAAATCAAACCGGAAGATTATAAGTTTAGGGAAAAAGGTGTCTAATAATTTTGAAATTCAAAGTTGGATCTCTCAAGCTTAAATGATCCACCATTATCCACAGTGAATGATGGCATGCACGCTAATGCACGTTTTACGTTACTTCATATGCCTGCCGCAAAGTCGTTTGTGTGCTCAGAAACGCAATGCGCATGTGCCTGGACTTGTCATTTCATCTATCACCAAGAGATATGCATTGTTGGGCCAATAGCAATCCAACGATACCGTAACACATTTTGCCAACGGAAGAACGGTGCTGACTGGGTAAGGTAACATCTGTTCCTTACTTTTGAGTTTTGGTAGTGACCGGCAGATTCTTTTCGAAAACTTGAATCGAAAACGGTTTCGAAAAAATTAGACTCAGACTGGTTCCCGAATCCTCGAACAGAAACACAAGAGTGACCTGAACTGCGGTAAGCATCAAATTATTGTTGGCTTCGGGAAAGGATGTTATTAGTAGAGAGACCGCAAATTTCTCTCGTGCCATTTTATTTTGAAAAGTAACTATTACTTTCGTACTAACCGTTACAACATAAGAAAATAAGGTACTACGAAATCAAAACTTTGTTCCACCTGCTTTGGATACATACACACTTATTGAATGTAGCCGCGAAGGATGTGTATTTCATTTCTCATATATTTTAGCTTGGGAATAGACACAGGTAAAGTTTCGGACCTCACAATGTAACTTGAGCAAAACAACCGGAATTTACGAAAAATGGATTTAAGTTGATTTCAAAAATTCTCCTTACAAATTTATAAAATATGTTTTGATAATTTCAATAAAAGTAGGGATACTTGTAAGCACTGGTATATATATATATATATATATATATATATATATATATATATATATAATTTTGGCTAATTGTGGCTAATATCCACTAGCTAAGGCATCGAACGGCTACATGGTTACGGTTCATAACTAATCTGAGACGTCACAAGAGATTTAAGCCATTAGAAGCCATGGAACTAGATCAAGCTGCATACGCTTTGGTAAGGTTTGAACAAAGATTGGCATTTGAGAAAGAATATAATAATATTGTCTCCGGCAGCTATCCATCTTGAACTCGTTGGAGACGTATCGTCGGAAGCATTTCAGAGGCATTCAGAAGATTCGCAGCAAGAAAAAGCACCCCTAAGAAAATGTTCTCCGACAAAGGGACCAACTTTGTCGGTGCAGAACGGAAACTTAGATCATTGGTGGATCTTTCCATGTCACCCAAAATGAATAACTTTTATCAGGATGAGGGTATGCAGTGGGAATTCAGCCACTCATCTCCGAATTTTGGAGTGCTTTGGGAAGCCCGGGTGATGTCAACGATATATCACTTCTGGAGAGTACTTGGAGAAACCTTTTTTTCCTACGACCAAATAATTACCGTGCTACTAGATGGATGCTTGAAGTCCTGTCCCATTAGAAAAATTTCTTGTGATGGTAAGAATGAAGAATGAATGGTAGAAGTTTCGTTCATGATTTTCAGCAAACAAACCTCTACAAATCTTAGCTGCAATTACATAATTCCTAAAGGGAAACTCGCCCCACGCTGTACGTCTTATTTTGCCGTCGTTTATTTTTAAAAATTAAATCCAACATTAACTTCTCACTCCTTGCTTATACACATATTTAGGATCGTTTCTTACGGGATGACTGAAGATCGTGAAGGAATAATTTTATTCTCAGAAATCTCATTCTACAAAATACTAATGAATATAAATATATTTAATTAACAACATTTAACTAAATACACGAAATTAAGATAAGTACTGTTTGTACGTGGTTCTGAAGAAGAATAAATCCTTGACTATATTTTTAAAAGTACCCCTTTATTAGCTAAATGTTTAACCTGTAATGCTCTGTAAGTTATGCCCGTTCCGTTCTCGTCACGATTAAATACAGCTTCGCAGGACGGATCAGATTCATCGTTCAGTTGTCTCTAATTGTAAGACAAAAACTTAATTGGTGGTAATTCTGTGAAATGTTTCAACCCCCATGTAACCTCTCTTTCCCATATAATTAATTTTAATGAGAAGAATAGAACTAGGAATAATGTAATTACCGATTTTTATAGCCGAGTGAAAGGGAAGAGTGGCAATCATTGACATTTTTCCCGTAACAAAATTTCTAATTCTCATGCGACGTCAATAACAGTGAGTTTGCTTAAAACATCCTTATTTTTCAAGTTACTAAAAAAGCTTGCTTCGCAACGATTTTGAACATACATTATACAGAGTGTCTACCGACGTTCTTTTTAGTGATAGTTACTATTGACTACGTAATTCTATCCTCCCCAGTATGGATATAATAATTCATGCGTCAGATTAAATAGACAAAAAGGATTATCTATATAAATATTTATATTATAGAGGTAATATAGTCATGTAGGTATTAATGATTCTGTTACTAATATTCCGACAAAAACCAGAATGTGTTATAAGCGATTTTAATTTTGAACAGATGTTCAGAAGCACGAGAAACGGTCAGATGCATTGATGATATAATGATCAAATCAGTGAACGTTGAATGTAGCGTAAACACCAGAACTATTTATTTCATGCATGCAACAATTCATTCAATGAACTAGTTCGTTAATTGAACTTTTCTGAAATATTTCAAGATTTGAGTGAACTTGAGTGAACTCAAAATTTATCAATTTTTGTAATGAATGAGTTTGAATCGAAATGTTTGGCAAATGCAACGAACGTGAATAAACGTGAATGTCTAGGTACGATTAAGAGATCTGAATTAAACTGAATGAGAGAAAACGTATTACGGAACTCTGATTTACCGTATATGTTCCTCAAGCTTAAACTGATTCCAACCATCAAAGAACTAAATAATTTCGGCAGATATCCCTGGAAATTTCTAATTTTGAACTAAAAATAAGATTTAAGATAGAAATAGGAACTTTAAATTAAATATTCATGATTGAACTGAATCGATTCACGGGACGGATATGAACGTGAATTGAACTTTTTATTTTAGCGCTCAATTTGAGTGAACGTGACTGAACGCAAGAAGACAAACTTATGAATTGAACTGAGTGTGAATGGTATAACCAATAACAATGAACTGAGTGTGAGTGAACGCTGCGCGAAAGAAAATAAAATGAACTGAACTTGAAATGAACTTTTCCCCAAAGTTACTTGCATGATTTATTTTATCCTTCCATGTCATATAAATCATACTAATCAGCATATTAATGCTATAGTTTCAGCTCACCGAACTCGCATCACACATAAATAGCGTCAGACAAGAGTCTGAGAATCGATTGATTCAATTACTTCGACTAACATCAGCCAAAGAATAATTTAGAACTTCGTCTACGATTACAATTTAGAAGTCGTCAGGACGAAATTGTCGACGGGAATTTCGACCCAGTTGAAATCTCATTCCAAAAAGGCTTTAATTAGCTATTTTGAAATTGTATTTTTTCTCCAGTTTTAAGACTGCGTAATTCCTGTTTTTAAATTTCATTTAACTCTTGTGACTAGCAATTTCCCCAACATTCTTGGAACTTCAATTCGTTATCAAACTAACCGGTACAAATTTCAAACAAAACTAAAATCTTGTCAGGATTTTAATTCAAGAAAATATATAACTTTAAATTCTGGAGTCGACGAAACAGTACTTATGTAGTCATTTCCACGGGCTAACGGACTTACAGACAAGCAAAGTCTATAGAAGGGCACTACACAGCCTTTTTATAAAAATCACGCCACTTTAGTTTCAATTCCCAGCTCATGTTCAAGACTTATTATTACCTTATTTTTCCTATACCCTCACCTTAAACATGTTTTTCGAGCAAATTGTTCTCCATGAAAATATCAGCACTTTACACTATCCCAAACTCCAGCAGTTATCCTGCGTGTCACACCCATCCCAGTCCGGACTTTCATTTCCTTGACTATTCAAATTTCTAATAAAACTGTGAACCTGCAGTTAAACGAAACAATTACACGAATTACAAATTGTAACTCGTCATACTTTTTTCATCCCAAAGTATAAATTAATTGAATTCTGTAAAAGTTGTATTTTTGTTGCACATTTCATAATATAGCTTTTCTATACAAAAAACTCGCGCCGAATATGGAATCCGAATTAGAAACTAATATTTTGCAAGATAAACGGGTAAACTCTATATTGAATAAAATTTCAAAGTTTGCGTTCGTAGTCAAAGCTCGAAAGGGAAACTTGCGAAATCTCGATACGCATCCGATGTTATTTGCCTTCATTATTTTCTGGATCCATGTTTTTGGAATAATAGGAATCATTCAAATATGTGAAGGTGGAGTACTTACCTCAACAATTGTTTTTGGTAATAAGGTTTTTTTTATATTGTTTTATTGTGTGTTGATGTGGCAAGCAAAATATGATACATTGCTTTGTTTTCAAAGACGTTGAACTAATTAAGCAGTTTTGGAGCATTATTGGGATAGTGTATGTTTTCCAAAACTTCATCCTAAATAGCGTCCCGTAACTCTAAATGCAGGTACCTGTTTTCTACCTTTTCTAAAATTAAGTGCAAATATTTTTAATTTGCGTAATAAATATTATCAATAATAGACTCCATTTTTGGTTTCAATTTGAATTAATTTAATTTTAATGTCATCAAAACTTTCTACACTGCCTCCATTGTCGAAGCTATATGAGGTTTGTAGGCTATTGTAAGAGAGAAAGGTATTGTGTAATTTTTCATGCTGCTTAAGATTGCGTGGTAGAAAAATCAAATTTTGTTTTGTTTAAATTATTTTAGCTCTCATTTTGGCGGAAATAGCAATGTTCTCTATAACAATTGGCAGTCATAGACTATTTGCTCATCGGACATTCAAAGCTACGCCACCGCTGAAAAATTTTCTGGCTGTTTGTAACTTCTTTGCGGGACAGGTAAAAACAATAATTACAAGTTGTACATATTTTGCCGCATGTAATTTTAAACTATACGTTTTTCGGCAGAATTCCATTCATTAGAATCTGTAAAAGTTGCATTTTTACTGTATGTTTCACAATTTAGCTTTTTTAAACAAACAATTTGCGCTCCACATGGAACGCAATGCAGAAACAAATGCTTTACAAGTCACACGGCTACAGTCTAAGTTGAATCCAATTTCACAGTTTGAGTCCGAAAGCACAAAGCTAAAGCAAACCATGTGGGAATTTTTTAAAGTACGTTTTCATACACGTGTTACTAATTAAACTGTACATTCTCCCACAGAACTCCCTTTGGCTGTGGTGTGCATGGCATCGGGTTCATCACAAATGTGTAGATACCTATGAGGACCCTCATAATTCCATGAGGGGCTTTTTCTATTCCCACATTGGATGGCTCGTTTTGTATGACCGTCAACAGTTTCGGGAAAGTCTGAAGAAAGTTGATATGTCGGATTTGAAGCAAGAACCCATTGTTATGTTTCACAGAAGGTGAGAAATACTTTTTGAATTAATAGTTGCTTACTTGATTATAACATTTCAACAGGGTTTCTCGCTTTTTCCAGACACATCTTACTCATCCAATTAATGTGTATGCACGTAATACCAACTGTGATTCCGTGGTATTTTTTTGGTGAGTCTTTTTACACGGCTTTCTGCGTTGCCAGCTGCCTAAGGTATGTTTGGATTTTCCATCGAACGTTTTTAGTTAATAGCGCCGCTCACATGTGGGGAGACAGACCTTATGACAAGTACGTTTATTTTTTCCTGGGTTTGAAAATATTTTTTGTACGCAAGCATTACCCATGGCTTATAAAATATTCCTTGCCAGGTTCCCATACAGACTTGGTACATTATTGTAAGTAACATCGAACCGTAAATTTTGCAACACAGATCAATTAGACCAGTGGAAAACAGATTGGTTTCCATTCTCACTAATGGTGAAGGCTGGCACAACTACCACCATGTGTTTCCTTGGGACTACAAAACATCCGAATTGGGATTTTATAGATGGAATTTATCGACAGCTCTAATAGATGTGTTTGCCTGGGCTGGTTTAGCCTATGACTTAAAGTCTGTTTCAGAGGAAACAGTCATGAAAAGAGTTGCTAGAACTGGAGATCTCCGTCATTTTGAAGGCGGACCTTGGGGCTGGGGTGATAAATCAATTCCTGAAGAAAATATTCAGCAGACCGTGACGTTTCATCCTAAGCGGAATTCTTGATGGTAATAAGTAATTAAGTTACAAGTCTATGTAGTTGTTACGCTGCATGTATGATTACGAGCTAAAAAGCTCAAATCATACAATTTCTGTTAAAAGGTTTAATAACAAAGTCGTATGTACGCACTAATGATTGATGAATAAGAATGTATTTAATTGGCCTGAAGTGGGCATGACCAATTGATTGATACTTTTAATAAACAAATTTCCTGTAAGTTATTCAGGACATGGAACGCTTCAGGTGCGAAATTACTACATATGTGTATATATATATATATATATATATATATGTCTTTCCAGATATGTACATGTGATTTGTTTATCTCACAGATCTTTACCCTCAGAATGTTGTCATATCGTTGACGAATAAGCGCAATATGGTCTAAGCGCTGCTAAGTTCTACACGTTTACACGACCATAATGTTCTATCCAACAAATGTAATCTGATTGATACTTTAATACTGGTTTAATAGTAATTTGATATTGCTCTACATGAGTCTACTCTCTGGATCATTGCGCAATAACTAATAAATTGTCATTTTAAGAAATTTGCTGTAACTTACCTTAAATAAAGTGTTTGAAATGTTGAACTTGAAGTTCTTATGGACTGTTTTTTAATTCTGCTTGCCATTTCCAAATTTGCAAATGGAGTAACTCCAAGGGCTGACGCTTGAAATTGAATCTATCAAATCGAACGAGATCAGCTTTTGTAACTCTGATAACACAAACTCAAAACCAGCAGTTCACTCATCTGGGCTTTTCTAAGGAGAACAATGCCTTAAAAAATAAAAACCAATCAAGCTGAGATAAAAGCTTAATGCACGGCTTGCATAGCGCAAGAAACTACTGTGAGTCAATTTTATAATTGTAACTTGTAATTGTTTACACCAACAACTAATTTTGTTGTCACGTTTCTCCACAACTCCAATTTGATTCGTCTCAAAAATCTAGAGCAGAGGAAAAACAAACTTAGCAAATACTCTTGATTTCGTTCTAGGAAGGGTCACCTAATTTACTAAACATGCTTCCAAAGATTAAAGGAGAAGCATTATTAAGCACTTACCTGTTATCTACCACATCTTGCAGTCATAAATAAGCCATATTATGTAAGGATAAAGATAAGGTTCAAAACATTTTGTTGAGGCTGCATTTCTACATTTATGTTTTTAAGCCGGAAGTTAGCTCCCTTTGCTTAAGATGGCCTACCCTTTGTAGCTTAGTAGCCTATTTTCATTGTACTGATTATGCTAGCACATGTTTAGTATTTCACGTAGCAACGTATCAATGCCAGTAGTTTTCTGATGAAACTAAAGATATGAACATTTATTATTGCGATCTCCGCTGCTCGTCGTTATATTCTTGGTAACGTTTCAGTATTCCAAGAGTGGTTTCATTATTAGCACAGAAATATACTTCCACAAATAAATTTACATGAGACATCACAATGATACTACACTGATCTATACAGGAACAACATAACGGCATGATTTATTAAGACTATGCCAGACAGTGCCAACACTTACCAATGCAAACAATCTACGCATCCCTTTGAAGTCAGATAATATATACAAAATAATCTTCCTCACAATAGTCAGACTAGCCTAGAAAACAAGTCTACAAATACACAACATTTTCATGCAGATTTAAATTTCTCCTAACTATTCTGCTCAATTAATCTTAGTCAGCTCCCGTAATGCGATTCCAAAATCTATGCACTGGCCCTTACCCATCAATGTCAATATTTTAGAACGTCTCCAGAATCAGCAGTATTTGTCGATACTTAGAACAGCCGCTGGTTTACGCCCTATAGCAACAAACAGTGGCAGTATATTTTTATGCCTTTTGACTACATCATATCATTTCCTCGGTACATGTAATCTTCCAACAGATATGTAATATATTGTTTTATTAGTATAAAACTGCAATTCTGGTGGCAATTGAAGCCCATTTAATACCTTTGAAATAGTAATTTTTACTTTGTGTGAGGCATCAAAATTCATTCCCACGAATACGAGTTCAAATGGATTGAGGAATTAGTCGTTTGTAATCAGAGCTGCGTTCAAGCCATGTTATTTTGCACAACTTGACTTGAACTCGAAAAATTGTCTAAACAAGTTTGCGGCAATTGCATTTAATTAATCACTTATCATTTGAATGAACTTATGCTTGGTAAGTTGCTTAATTGGCGTTCATGTTAGATACATGAAGTGACTTAAATGTAAATTTGAAATTTATAAAACAGTAACACAGATCCTTTAATTATTTAAAGTGTGAAAACAGAACCTAGGAATTGTTCTCGACCCCTAGACAACCAGAATGCGACTTTAATGCAGATACAGATACAACTCAAAGATGGCATTGCTCTAATTATTCACACCCACTATTGGTTTGCCTGAATGATATGTCACTGTTTACACAATGATTACATTGCTTTTCAATGCAAAAACTCAAGTTATATAAAGTTTCTTTTTCAAGTACATTCCTTTAATGTACGTAAAGTTGAGTTGAGTTTTCCGTAATACAGTATCCTTAATTTTTGAGTCGGGGGATTAGCTCTCATTGACTTAATGAGATGAGACTGCTCAGGCCGCCAATGGGCCCATTGCAGATTAATTTTTGAGTAATAAATTATAGTACTTGAAAAAATTGAGTACTTAAACTTAATGTAAATTAAAATTGAAAATTACAAATTCACTTGAACTTAATGATCAAGTCATAAAATTGCCTGTACTGCTCGTGAACTTAATGCGGACTTTCACTGTTCAAGTTATACTTGAACTTGATCTCAGCACTGTAATCAAATAACCCTAGCACTGACTGCGACTACAAACCACAAGTGGATGGCATTAATACTCTTCTCATAATGATATGTTTCTGATTCACATGTGATGTAATTGAAAGCAAATTTCCTTACATCGGACTTGTTATTGCTTAAATCACTTAATAAAGAGGATTGCTTCGCAACGATTTTGGACCTGCGTATTTAATTGCTGTGTATTGTCATATTTGCACATTTACAAAATTTCTACCAACGTTCATTTTAATGATAACTATTCTTGTTTTAGCCTATCCATTTAATATGATATGATTTATTCGGATTTAAATGTCAAGCCGTACATCGAATTTATTCAATGATTTTCAATGACGGACAATATCTAAAATCAATGTGTAATTTATCTAGAGATCGGCTTCAAACATAAATTGCACTGTGTCAGCATCTTCACCAATGTATGTACATAAATACTGACACCACATGATGTTTAAATCTTTAATGCATCAGTTATATTAAAAGCCTTAACCTCAAGATAGACGCATCAGATTTAAACTGGCAAAATTGGTTAAATACGTGTCCTGAAATTATATTACCAATCAAACACATTTAAGTTATTGAGAATTTAATGGTCGATCTGTAAGCTGAGAAGTTTACGAGCAGCAGCCCACTATGGGAGGATACCAAACAAATGCACTAATTGTAAATGTATTCTCTCACAGTACTCGAACCCCGTATGATGATTTTGCTGTATATGTACAGAGTAAATACTTCAATTATTGCAAGAATACCGTATTGCACAATAACATGATATAAAACAATGATTATCTCATTGATATCACTCCTCTTGTAACCGAAACATTACTTCATTGTATGGCAGAAAATAACGTATAGGGTTTTATACGTTCTTGTTATGATAGTGAACCTTTTTGCTTATACCAAAACCAAATTGTGTGTACTTCAAATCCAACCCAAACACCAATCCATGTTTTACAATTTGCACATGAATTTAACTTATCAGACTTTTTAGAACTAACCATTTCTGTTTATAAAAAATAGTGTAATTAACTTTAAACAAAATATAAATAATACTAGGATTTTAATTTATTCAAGAACATATCGTCGCTGAAGAGGCAAAATGGTCTACATGCATTTTAGATTAAAATCAAAATGGCATACATCCAGTTTTACTAAATGAGAAATGGAATAGATATACCAACTTTTTAAAAGCAGTATGGTCTACATACAAATTTGCCTAAAAGCAAAATGGTCTACATACAATTTCGCTTAAAAGCAGAATGGCCATTATGAAAGTGTACACGCATGTAGACCATTTTGCTTTTAGGAAGTCTTGCAACTATTCCATTTTGTCTTTAAGGAAAACGGCATGTAGACCATGTTGCTTCTAATCGAAATTCCACTTAGACCATTTTGCCTCTATATGCTAAATTTGAATAAAGTTTCCTTAGTAATTCTTCCTTAATCAATTCCATGAGTTTACGGACATACGGACAAGCACAACCAGTAGAGCTTCGCAGCCTTTTAAACAAAGTTACTCCTCTGTATAGTTCCAAATCAATGAAAATGTCCATGTTCCGCACTTTGAAATTCCTGCTACCTCACCTGTTCACACGGAGGTACAATGTGTTGTTAGAGCTACATTTTCTCAAACAGAACCTCGATAAATAATTTTTACTTCAATGAACGTGCACAAACACACACCGGACTTTAATTCTCCTTGAATTTTAACATGGTCGAGCTAAATTTTCTCAATAAACACATGAAAATTTCCCATAATGATTTCATAATAGAATCCCAAACTCCAACAGCTATATTGCGTCGCACATTTATCACAGTACGTTTCGTCATCCCTTGACTCTTGAAATTGCTCATACATTTATGAACTTGCAGTTAAACCAAATACTCACTTTAATTTGCGAATTAAAACTCATACCCCTTTTATTATCAACAGATATTAGAATTTAAAGGAGAATTGTAAAAGTTACACTTTTGCTGTATATTTTACAATATAGGTTTGTTTCAACAAAGAATTAGCGCTCGGCATGGACCCCAAAGTAGAAGCTAATATTTTGAAAAGAAAATAGATCAACTCAATTGAATCAAATTTCGCAGCTTGAGTCCGATAAGAAAGACTTAAAACAAAACATGTGGGATATAAGTACGAATTCAAATGTACTTAAGCTGAACTATATTTGGATTCATGTTTTTGGAATGATAGGAGTCATACAATTAGGTCAAGGTCGGGTTCTTACCTCAACTACAGTTTTTGGTAATATTTACATTCATATTTTGTTTTATGGTATTGATGTGGCAATAGAAAATGCAACACACGGATTTGTTTTCAAAACCGTCGAATAATTTAAGGGGTTTCAACAATTCATTGAAATATTATTTGGTTTCGAAAACTACATATTAAAGATTCTCCAAATTAATTTAATTTTCCCGAAACTTCCAATGCAGGAGCCTATTTTATAACTCGTTACAAAGCACATTTGTTCTAAAATTAAGCGTCAAATATATATTGAATTTATGTAACAAATTTCAATCGAATTCCCACGTTGCCTCAAATACCACGTTTTTGTTTTTGGGCTATCGCAATGGAGAAATCTGAAAAACGTTCAAAAAGTTGTAATCATTGTACGAGTTGTTTAAGATTTCTTGGTATTAAAATACAATTCAGGTTGCTTATAATATTTCGTAGCTCTCATTTTGGCGGAAATAGCGTCGTTGTCAGTAACCATTGGATGCCATCGACTATTTGCTCATCGAACATTCAAAGCCACCCCACTATTGAGAAACTTTCTGGCCGTTTGTAACTTCTTTGCGGGACAGGTAAAAGCAGTACTTTCAAATTGTTTAGATTTTACCACGTGTGTCATATTTAGCAATAAATGTTTCCACAGAATTCCATCTGGCTTTGGTGCGCATGGCATCGGGTTCATCACAAATGTACGGATACCGATGAGGACCCTCACAATTCCACAAGGGGTTTTTTCTACTCCCATATTGGATGGCTGCTCACGTATGACCATCAAAAATTTCTGAAAAGTCTGGATAAAGTCGATATGTCGGATTTGGAGCAAGAACCTATTATTATGTTTCACAAAAAGTAAGGCATACAGTTTAAGCGACAAAATTGTAAGGTTTGGATAACTGCATAAACTAAACGGTTTTCCGTTTTCCGCAGATACATGGTCCTTATTCATGTAGTATGTATTTTCATTCTACCAACTGTACTTCCTTGGTATTTCTTCGGCGAGTCACTTTTCACGGCTTTCTGCGTTTCAAGCTGTCTAGTAAATACTTGGGTGTCCAATCGAACGTTTTTAGTTAATAGCGCCGCTCACATGTGGGGAGACAGACCTTATGACACGTACGTTTATTTTTTCCCGGGTTTAAAAATATGTTTTTGTACGCAAGCATAACCCATGGCTTATAAAATATTCCTTGCCAGGTTCCGATACAGCCTTGGTACATTATTGTAAGTAACATTTAACCGTAAATTTTGCAACGCAGATCAATTAGACCAGTGGAAAACCGATTTGTTTCTATTATCACTAATGGTGAAGGCTGGCACAACTACCACCATGTGTTTCCTTGGGACTACAAAACATCCGAATCGGGTTTTTATAGATGGAATTTATCGACAGCCTTTATTGATTTTTTCGCATGGGCTGGTTTAGCCTATGACTTAAAATCTGTTTCGAAGGAAACAGTCATGAAAAGAGTGGCCAGAACTGGAAATCTCCGTCATTTTGAAGGCGGTCCTTGGGGATGGGGTGATAAATCAATTCCTACTGAAAATATTGAGCAGACCCTTACATTTTATCCTGCAAAAGAGACCTGATTGGTATTATAACATGTGGTTAACAGCAGTTTGATATTGTTATACGTGAATAAATTTTCTAGATCATTAAACAATGACTAATCAAAATACATGACCAGAAATTTTCGGAAACTTGCCCTAAATGACGCCATTCAAACGTTGAACTGGAAATTTGTTTGTTATTTTTTAATTTCTGTTGTCATCACCGAATTTTCGGTGGAGTGACCCTAAAGGTCGACGCTTGAGATTGAATCTATCGAAGTAAACGAGGTCACCCTCTGTTACTCTGATAAGACAAACTCAAAATAATTTATCTTATATTGGCTTTTCTAAGGAGAAAAACGAATTAAGAAATATGTAAACATTTTCTCAAACCAATGGGGTAAAAGAATAATTTACGTGTGCAAAATCAAGAAAGTATTGTAAGGTAGTTAATTCATAAATTCTTTTGCAATATTTTCAGACTTTGTAATTTTCTGCATAACACAAGCAACTGCTTGGGTCAGTTTTATGATGGTAACTTGCAAATTTTGGTACGAAAATTTATTCTGAGAAACCCTTCGCTTGCTGGTTTACAAGATAATTACTACGGTTTTCAAAATAGCCAAACACGTAGCTTCTTTTCCGTATTGGCAGTGCATATTTTTTTCTCCTTCCGAATTAATTATTTAAAAACAGAGTTGGTATTGCTTGCGTGGAACCAAGCAACTTTTCTTCGAGTTCGGCAACCATGGCATTACCGGAAAGGCAGAATTTGCTGTCCAGCAATTACACGAAGTAAAATTAGTGCACATTTTCATTACATTTTGATTTCGCCGATCCCTGCAAGCTTTTTAAAATTTCTTAATGGAACTTTTATAATTCTATTAAATTCGAATATTTGTATCGATAAGAACTGGAGATCTCCGTCATTTTGAAGGCGGGCCTTGGGGCTGGGGTGATAAATCAATTCCTATAAAGAAATTATTGAGCAGACCCTTACGGTTTATCCTGCAAAGGAGACCTGATTGTTATTATAACTTGTGGTTACAGCAGTTTGATATTGTAATACATGAATCTCTATTTTCTAGATCATTACACAATAACTTGTCAAAATACATGACAAGAAATTTTCGGAAACTTATCGTGAATGACGTTATTCAATCGTTGAGCTGCAAATTCTTTCCGTATTTTTTAAATTTTGCTTGTCATCTTCGAATTTGGGGTGGAGTGAACCCGTGAAGTCGACGCGTGAGATTGAATCTATCAAAGTAAACGAGGTCACTTTTTGTTACTCTGACAAACTCAAAATTACAGATATTTCTTTAATTTGGGCTTTTCTAAGGAGAAAAACGCTTTAAGAAATAAGTAAAGATTTTCTCAAACGAATTAGGTTGTAGTAAAAGAATAATTTATGTGTGCACAAAAATTGAGAAATTATTGTAAGATAGGTAATTCATTAATTCTTTTGTGATATTTTCTGCTTGACACAATCAACTACTATAACGCAGTTTTATAACGGTAATTTGCAATTTTTGGTACGAAATTTTATTCTGAGAAACCCTTGGTTTGCTGGTTTACAAGAAAATTACTAAAGTTTTCAAAAGAGCCAAACATGTAGTTTCTTAGTCGTATCGGCCGTTCATATTTTTTACTCCTTCCGAATTAATTAATTGAAAACAGAGTTGGTATTGCTTGTGTGGAACCAAGTCACTTTTCTGTGTTCTCGGCAAGCCTAGCATTACTGGGAAGGCAGAATTCGCTGTGCAGCAATTATACGACGTAAAATTAGTGGTACATTTTCCTCAAATTTACATTTCCCTATCCCTTCAAGCTTTTTAAATTGCTTACTGGAAACTTTATAATTCTAGGACATTACAAATATTATATTTTTATCGATAAGAACGGAGAATAATATGAGAAACTATTCTGCAAAGCCGCCAAAGACAACCGCTAGATTTAAAGCGGCGTAAGCGCGTTTATTCAGATTCTAGCAAATTAATTTGCAAAAACTTTAAGAATTTTAAGATTTTAGAACATGAACTTTATCGTAATCCCGACACTGCAGTGCACAGAGTTGCTCTCATTTTCAGTCGCCTGATAAAAGGTACCGGTGGCCATCAAAAGTTTGTGAAAAGTACAACAAAGTATTTTGCTAATACACCGAATAATGATTTCTACAAACCCCGTAAATCATTCATAAAATTTCATAAAATTGGCCCAGTTTGTCACACATTATTTTGTGCACAATTCTGCTCCTTTTCTCAACCGGGCGCTCCCTCAAAGCAGCTGTTAAATGGTAATTCTCCTAATCTTAATATTCAATTCCCCTTGACGTCCCATATTTTCCAATGGAGCTACTGTGAAGTAAATTTTTAGAAAAGCAATAAAAGTTTCAAACTAACAAGCATACAACGAAACAACCATACTAGTAAAACGTAGGAGAAGATAGAAATCAAAGATATAAGCTTAACAGACTGCATATTGCATCATGATTCATTGAACTGTCAAACAGAAATCAATGCAAAACAACAAAATTGCATGTATAGCGCCCAAGCTAGTACCAGAATTTTATGCCGTGTCAAAATATGTTTGTATATTTTTCGTAACTTTCATTAACTTTTAAACGAACCTTCAAAATGATAGGTTCAGAATTCTGGAAATGTCCCAGAAAAAAGAGAGTGCAAGGTTTGCTGGAAGCTTCGTAACTTTCAAAGCTAAAATTCAGGCCAAAATTTCGGTTTCAGGACGTAAAAATAATATGTACGATTGAGACAATGCAAATAGTAATATTTCGATTGGAACTACATATGTAAAAGAAGTTACAAACTTTATCTGAGATTCTATCACTACGTATAATTATTCCCATAAGTTTCGATTTACCTTCTTAAACTTTCTCAACTGCAGCATGCACAGCTGAAAAGGTTAGTAACGTGGAATCTGTTAATGTGAATCCCGGATGCATATGTCATACAATAAACACAACAATGAAATATTGCATTGCAGAAACCATGTGTCAGGACGTTTACTTGTGTAATTATATCATTTTGCGTTCTTATAACTATATAAAAGTCCTGAATGTGTGATGCATTCAAGTACAACATGCAACACATCTCCACTTTGTTGTATTAAACTGTACGTCTGGTCTGCACATTTTGAAGCCTTTATTTTCCATATTCACATATGTATATCCAGTGCTCGGCACGGGTATGGGTAATACTCGGGTAAACGGGTACGGGCATGGGTACTACCCGGGTACTGATTTTGTGTACCCGCTCAATTTCGGGTAATACCCGGGTACACTTTGGTCGGCTCAAAATTTCGAGTACGGATACGGGTAACGGGTGCACGGATTTCAAAATGGGTATGTACCCACCGGGTACGGGTATAATGGGGTCATTTACTCGTACCCACGACCGTTGTACCCGAGTATTTGGATACGTTGAGAATTGATGGATTTTGGTGAATTTTATACCATCATGCCCGTACGTTGGAAACTTCTGTTCGTATTTTTAGTGTTTCTGAATACATATGTATAGCTTAGTGTTAATACTCTTTTAACCTTAAAACAGTAAATGTATTTTAGAATATGTAGCTAAAATATATGCTTCTAGGGAAACAGGTTTTAGGAAGTATAAATAAATAAACACAAACGAGGTATAATAACAAAATAGAAGTGGAGAGTAGGATTCAGCTAAATTTTGTACGGTTGGTAAATTTTGATGAACCTGCAAGTATTTAAGTTAATTTTATTTCTAATCAAAAACGCTTCTAGTTTTTCTACTCTTCAATGAAAATATACACTATCAAATACCGCTCTAGCTAGTCAAAATTAAACCCTAAGCTGTCATACATTATTATACATAACGTACTATGTACTACATTTAGTGTAATCTGAATATAAAGTACCCGAGTACGAGTACGGGTACGACACTGAGATACCCGCGTATGGGTACAATTTTCGAGTATTTTTCGGGTACGGGTACAATGCGGGTACAGGTACATGATTTGAGATTACATTGCGGGTACGGGTATGAAAAATTTACACCCGGATACTCGGGTATGGGTACGGGTATAGATACCAGATATTGGAATACCCGCACTTCGGGTACGGATATGGGTACGGTTACGAATTTTCGTACCCGGCCCGAGTACTGTGTATATCCATGGAAAACCGTTGAATTTTTCTACAGCCCTAATTGATTTTTTCACCTGGGCTGGTTAAGCTCATGACTTAAAGTCTGTTTCGGAGGAAACCGTTATGAAAAGAGTGGCCAGACCTGTGACTCTCTGCCATTTTGAATGCGGGCCTTGGGTCGTTGGGGCTAGGGCTATAAATCAATTTCTATTGAAAATATTGAGCAGACCCTGACATTTTATCTCAAAAAGAAGGCATAAATGTGTCGATGGTATTTATCTCACAAGTCTATGTAGTCGTTATACCGCGTGATATCTTACGAGCAAAAAAGCTGTATTCATTCAATTTGTTATAAGTTGCATTAACAAAATCGCTTATTATATCCAGTAGTACAATAAGTAAATATCCTCTTCTCGGAATCCTCAATTTTGTTTCCATTCTACACATGTACGCACTAAATAACATTTGTTTCACTAAATTAAGGTCCGCTATGACATTTAAAATCAGGTGAGTGGGAGAACTGGGTATTAGCTTGCCAATAGGTCAACTATTATTTTCTATAGTATTTAATTGCATTGTCTTTAGTACCCCGATTGGGTAGTTACATAACTACGTATAAGACAGCTCATTTGGATACGCAACTCAAATTAGCTAGAGACTTGGTAATAATCCAGCACTTCTTCTTTACAAGAAATTTGAAAATTAAGTTAAGCTGAGATAATCTTAAATTTTTGTTTCCATTAAGTGTTTAAGTACCATTAAATATTTCCGACATTCTTTTTAAATGTATGTTTTGCGCTTGAAATGGACCCTCAGCCAGAAACGCAAGATTTTCAAGTTCAAAATTTACACGCTAATTGTAAGTTAAGTCAAATTTCATAGAATGAGGCCAAAAATAAAGATGTGCAAATTCTTTGCTTTAGAGGATGGGATAAAAACAAAGTGGGATTTATTATCCTTACCCAGCTCATACTGTAAGACGTGTTCGTGCTATTAGATCAAGGTAGGATCATGACGGCAACAAGTAGGTTTCGCAATGTGTCTATCATGTTTGTCGCTTTAGTATAGTCACATTGGTTTGTGTACAGAAAATTTGCAATTGAGCAGTTAATTTAAGGAGTTCAAATGTTTTTTGTTTAGGGCAATCTTTGAATTTGAGTTTTGAATGCAGCATACAGATTTTGTCAAAAATGTTCAAATTTTCTACTTCTTTTGACTTATAAATTTTTTAAATTTAGTAATTTTAATTAGATTTTGATAATAAATTGATTTTTGCTCGTGTTTCCACGTGAACTTTTGGACGCTCTGGAAAGATATTGGGTGTCATCGGTTATTTTGTCATTAGACATTCAAAGCCACGCGACCGCTAAAAACATTGCGGGTTGTGGACAACAATGTACACAGTTGTGGTGTAAATCATTGAATAATAAAAATTAATAAGTAAATAATTTATTACAGTATAGGCAAATAATTATCCGCATGAATTCATTTCGCAATGATGTGAATGACACTGTGTTTAACATAAATTGCAGACACCGATGAGGATCCTCACAATGCAACGAGAGCTTTTCTTACTCCAATGTATGTGTTGTTCCTCTGGGGAACGGTCTTGTAAAAAATAAAGGGCATTTTTTATGATTTTAAATCTGATTCCAATGCAAAAATGAACACGTAATGACGTAATCAATAAATAATTGTTTGACCATGTTTGTGTTCGAGCCGTGGGTAATTCCATGTCCACATTAGCTGGGCTAAAGTCATAATAATTGAGCGGAGCTTGAAGCTTTGCAATGTTAAATACCTGAATTAGTAATTATGGGATTTTGAGAAACATAATTTACAGGAAATTATGTAATCGTCTATAGATTTAATAATTAATTGCCAAATCAAAAATAACATGTGCAGGATATGAACTGATTAACGTCATGTCTGGAATAAAGTAGGATTTTCAGAGCAGGTTCTCACGTATAGAACATGCAAAGCCATAGAAAACCAGCGCAATTCCTGTATCCAAAAATCCTGCTTTACGGGAGAAATCCTCTCACCTATTCTAACAATCTAAGTACTAAGTTTCATTCCGATTGCTCTATCACCTGAAATGTTAAAACGTATAGCTCGGTTTTAAAGTAAATAGCAAAGTCTGACTTCAGTGTTCAATAAGAAAATAAATACTCTCATGATACCCATGATTAAGAGCTAATGTGCGTACTTTCGTCGAATTCCAACTAATCAGTGCAATTGTGTTCCTTCCATTACGTGGCCTTGAACTCGATTGTATTGCGAGGGGAATTCAAAGTCCATTTCAACAAATTTGTCCCATTATGCATTATTGTTCTTGTGTGTAAACTGGCTCTAAGACCACGTAATCAAAGCACGTACAGTACTGTAAAGGGTGCCACAAATCCGTAGTGGGAACCTGGCAAAAAACGTCAATTTAATTCGAATGAATCTGAAATGGTGAAGGTGGAAGTTGATTGGTTGTGAGGTATCCAAATGCAGTAGTATTATGTGTCAACTTTGGTGCTGCACATTTTTTCGGGCTCATTGGATTAGTGTTAACAGCTCAAGGGTTGGTTGTAACCTCCTAACATTGATTTTCAGTATAAAATCTACAAATCTTAACTCAACTATTAAGGCTGTTTTCCTATGGATTAATGTTTTCCAGATTTTGAATGACTTTGCTCATTTGTAACTTTTCGTGCCGCGTTTTAAGAAGTTGGCTGGGAAGGACACCACACAATCCTTACGAGAAAATGCCCTCTGTTCGATTTTAACAAAAAAATTACTGCAGGGTGCGCCTTGATGCGTAGATCATTTTTGATAATTGCCCCAACAAAATCCTACGACGGGATTCGGAGATATCCCGGGTCAAAGTTAGCAAGAAATGAGGGGGGGGAGCTCATGGGGTACCTAAAAATTCAAACAGTGAAAATTAGCAATATTACTACAAAAATGGTAAGAATAAAAATTAAATAACGTGCAAAAAAATTTTCAGCGAGATATGATTTCAAAACCCGAAGATACTGACCTCAAGAGGTCAAAGAGCGTCGATACCGGTTTCTTAATCTAAACAGTGATGAAACTGGTCCAAATTAGAACCAGGGCTTTGACTAGACACATATTAAACTTGTGCCGAGTTTGGTTCCATTTGGTGGAACGATGACCCATCTGTGACCTCCGAGGTCAATATCTCACCCATTTTCAAAAACAGTTACTTTTTCCTGTAATATCGTTAGCTTGACTAGTCTAGCCTATTCTATTCTTTCGGAGGATTGTCCTTGCCTATTCAATGGGTGAAATTACATGAAAATTAACGCCTAATTGTCAAAAATTAAGATTTTTTTCAACACTGCTGGCACTCTCCGGTTGAATGTACTCACTTGTGCAGCCTAAAAATGAGTACAAGTGAAACCTCAAGCACTCATGAACTAAAACAACTACGAAAACTGAAATTAATAGCTTAAGTTTACTGCAGCATGTCCAGTTTTTAATAAGATGGTACACAGACAACAATTCAGGAGTAGACTAAAATAGTGTTTTTTTCAGCAAACTTCTAGTTCAGGATATCCTTTCGTTACCATGCGTTAATGTCGTGTACATATTTATCACAAAATAATATGGACTATTTTATGAAAACGAGTGCTTCTGCTTGCACTGTTCTGCAGTCTAATATGAGCGAAATCTGTAAGCAGGAATAGGTCCGTCTTCCTAGTCAAGTCTATTCTATTATATGTACTTTCATTATGTGACTAGTCTAGTCTAGTCTAGTCCTTCTAAATCTCGCGTAGGTATAGCTAGTCTATTTGAGTCTATTCATTCGGCTCCGCCTTAACCCCTAGTCTAGTCCATTCCCTATTTTCCTAGTCAAGTCGGACTAGACTAGGGCACCAGTGCAAGCATTAAAATTATTTTCGGCTACGTTCTCATTTATTTAATACTAGACACGCGACAAATACATGAAATACGCTGTAAGCATGTATTTACTTCCCTGAATACTCTACAATACTTTGTATAACCTGATGAAGGAGTTTCCCAGGATTAGAGAGTTCATGACGACAACGGGTTACAATTTATGTAATTAACTTGTTATAATTATTAGTGATGCAAAAATCGACTCCAGTATCCACTTCTTAATGCTAAGACTCTTCCAAACCTTTCAGTGAAAAACGCAAAGTCATTCCGCTAGTATCTATTTTCAAGTTCTTAAATCTTACGCTTTGATTTCGTTTTAATAACATGAAGTCAGTTTTTGGGTTAGTGTAGGACAGTATTCTCGGGTTTTATTCTCGTTTCAGCACAATCAAACATTACTTCCAAGTTGTTGTGTTTATCTCGTTTTTGTAGAGAAGTCATGAACAAATAGTTGCAGGAGTGTTAGTGGGTGCTATCATATTGGAATATTTATTTAGTGTGGAAGTAAAACCTAAATCCATAAAACATATCTTAGAATTTGCTGCAGCTTCAACATGAATACGTAAATTTCCGAGCTGGATTTCTGTCATTATAATGTCAAAATTATTTCCTCATTAGCAGTTCTATCATTTCCATATTTTCCCATCCCTCGGCGTTTTTTATCATTTGAGTGACCCCTGATCCTAATTGAGCATCTGCTTTGATATCACTTTTTAATTAGCAGTGCATATTAGAAGTACGAGCAAAAATTGTAAGAATTTGGTTCTAGTTTAAGTTTTCATGGGTGCTGATTTTTTCTAAATAAAAATTTCCCCTTCAAAATCCGCATCCAGGAGAAATACAAGTTGGACGATTGTACATTGGACGATAAATCATTTGAATTTTTAAAAACAACCCGAAAGTAAACAAAGAATAATGCACAAGTTCAGATCAATTACAAACCAAACAATAATGATCACTCATTTGGTTGTAATCCATGTTTTCGGAAGCATAGGGATCGTACAGATAGCTCAAGGGAGGGTCTTGTTCCCAACTTTAATTTTCGGTAACACCCATTAATTTTTTTTTAAGTGCAGTAATATGAAATTGGATTTTATGGTTTCTTTTTTGAATAAAATATTTTTTCGATTAGGGGGGTAACATTCAATGTATGCCTTTTAAATACACACTTCATACGGCACCCGGGTTGGCATTAACAGTCCTAGTTACTTTTAAAAATTCGCTTTGCATAGCCGATCGGGATGTCCACACAGAAGTGATAAACAAAAGCATACACACGTTGACCTTTTTACCACTTCCGCGACGATATAGTTACTCTAATTTATTACCTTGCGTAGAACAATTTATTATCGCGTTTGAATTATTATTATTTATAGCTTACGTTTTGGCGGAATTGGCAAGCTACTCGATAACGATTGGGTGTCATCGACTATTTGCTCATCGGACCTTCAAAGCCACGCCCTTCTTAAAAAATTCCTTGGCTCTTTGTAATTTTTTTGCGGGACAGGTAACAATGCGCGTTCCCAAGTTTTACAGATTTCCCTTAAAATTTTTGAAATTCATTGTATTTTCCCGCAGAATTCCATTTGGCTGTGGTGTGCCTGGCATCGCCTTCATCATAAATGTACAGATACGGACGAAGATCCTCACAATGCTACGAGGGTTTTTTTCTATTCCCATATCGGATGGCTCTTCAATTACGACCATGAAAAATGTCTAAAAAGTTTTAAGAAAATTGATATGTCGGATTTAGAGCAGGAGCCCGTCATCATGTTTCAAGAAAGGTAGGAAGGTTTGCGCAGTACATTTGAATTCACAAAGTTTCGCAAGATAAACATTTTTTTACGAAAATTTTACAGATACTACCCATTCATCGTCATTATATGCCTTTATATATTTCCAACGATAGTTCCGTGGCATTTTTTTGGGGAGTCAATGTTCACTGCTTTCTGTGTTAGCTGCTGCCTAAGACTTGTTTGGGTATCCAATCGAACATTTTTAGTCAATAGTGCAGCCCACTTATGGGGATACAGACCTTATGACACGTAAGTTAGAAATTAAAAATTGTAATCGCCCAGAGGAAACATTTTCGTGAACAGAAATTTACCACTTTTGTTTCTAAAATATGGATACTCAGTTTCTGGGTTGCTATATTACTTTGGGAATTTCTAATAAATAAAATGTATTACAATTTTTCTAACGCAGATCAATTAACCCAGGAGAAAACATATTCGTTTCCATTATTGCTCTTGGTGAAGGCTGGCACAACTACCACCATGTTTTCCCATGGGACTATAAAACATCCGAATTGGGATTTTACCGTTGGAATTTTTCTACAGCTTTAATTGATTTTTTCGCATGGGCCGGTTTAGCCTATGACTTAAAATCTGTTTCAAAGGAAGTCGTTATGAAAAGAGTGGCAAGAACTGGGGATCTCCGCCATTTTGAAGGCGGGCCTTGGGGCTGGGGTGACAAATCAATTCCTAAAGAAAATATTGAACAAACCCTAACGTTTTATCCTGAAAAGAAGACCTGATTGTTTTAAAAACAGGATTATGATCACTTGAGAAAAAATGTTTCGTTGCTGAAAAACTAGATGATAGATTTAAAAAATAGCACATTACTAAAACTGATTGTATTAATGTAAAATTGGGATATTTAAAATTAGTGGCATTGTGTTACAGCCATGAAGACGCTGGAGATTGCTCAAATAGGTTCATTGATTAAACGGAATGTAAATAGGATATGGGGCCAAATAATTAGGAAAAGGAAATCAATGAGTAAATGTGTACTTACAGTGAAATTTGCCTGGATTGACTAGTTCTTAATAATTACTATTCCTTTCAATATGAGAATTCAACCTAAGCTAATTCGTAATTATGTTGTTCCTGTAGAGGAAAACTATTTGTGTCAAAGTTTATAGAGGAGAAATGCTTCTTGAGAACCACGAACCGCTGCTTTATCCCTATACCGTACCCGAGCTCAATATGCAAATTGCATGAATTAAATATGTACTTATAATGATATTGCCTGAAGAAACATCATTAGTACTACCCTGCAGAATGTCCGCGTTGCAACTCACAGATGGATATACTGTAATTTCCTTGAGTTCAGTTCCTAATGATTTGGTATTTTGTTGCGAATACAGTAACAAAATAACGTACGACTATTCGTACGACTAAAACAACAACAATTGAAATATAGCAATTCAAACCAAGCACAAGTTAAATGAATGCAGTACATTGTTAGACCTCATTGTCAGTTCCTGATAGAAGTAGAGGATTGATTCAAAAATCAAGTTTGAATCGAAATTCAATATTGATTCGAAAATCAAGTTGGAATCGAAATTTAAAATTGATTCTAAAATCAAGTTTGAATCGAAATTTAAAAATTATTCTAAAATCAAGTTTGAATCGAAATTTAAAAATTATTCTAAAATCAAGTTTGAATCGAAATTTAAAAATTATTCTAAAATCAAGTTTGAATCGAAATTTAAAAATTATTCTAAAATCAAGTTTGAATCGAAATTTAAAATTGATTCTAAAATCAAGTTTGAATCGAAATTTAAAAATTATTCTAAAATCAAGTTTGAATCGAAATTTAAAATTGATTCTAAAATCAAGTTTGAATCGAAGTTAAAAATTGAATTGAAATTTATGATTGACTCGAATTTTACGAGTGACTCAAAGTTCAAGATTGACTCGAATTTTACGAGTGACTCAAAGTTCAAGATTTACTCGAAGTTTAAATTTGAATCGACATTCAAGATTGACTCAAAATCAAGATTGAATCGAAGTTTAAGTCTGACTCGAAGTTTAAGATCTACTCGAAATTCAATCAATTCCTGTACAAATATTGAGCTGACCGAGACGTAGCAAAAACAATCCAAGGTATAATAATAAGTGCGTAGCCCTAAATTCCTTATACAGTGAATTTCCTATATAGTGGTTTCCAAGGGAGTGACAAATTCCTGCCACTATATAGGGATGCCACTATATGGTACAATGGTTAACTATATACTATTAATGTTTTTAGACAATAACTGTAACTAAATGCATTTATAAATTTATTTATTTTTACAGAATACTCAAAATTATGAGGTATGCTAAGCTTTATTGAGTTTAAGATGTTCAGTAACTTTAGGTTTCCTCATACTATTAATAATATTAGTCGGAACAAACTTTTCGACTGCAATGTCACCATTCCAGAAACCAAAATCCTGGAATTATGGCAATGGCAATTACTTCCACTGAGTACTCTTTTTCGCATTGAGGGTTTTCTTGACTGTCTGTTTAATGTCATTTTAAATCTTCAATATAATAATTCAATTTATTTAAAAAAAACCAGCACGAATTGAAACTTATTAGAAGTGAGCCAAAGCAAAAATGGCAATGATTTGTGTTATAACTGTTCTATTTAACTTAAGTCACGGATCATATGCCGTAAATCCAGCAAATCATACCAGGACGGCAGTAAACCACAATAATAATCAAACGGTATTAACATTTGAAATTAAAATTGAACCAACCGACATAAGCATTATTAACCGCCCGCACGTTTTATAACATCATGTTATACTTTTGTAGCCATTATCTAGCTAATTTTATGCCAACTGCCATTATAATTTTGCATTGTATGAGCCACCGTAACACATAATAGTGCCATTATAGAGGGAATACCATTATAGCGGGTGCCACTATACTGTATACCTTTAACATTGCAAACCTCTAGGGAGGGTTTTTTGATGCCATTAAAGAGGGAATGCCATCTAAGAGGAAACCACTATATGGGAAATTCACTGTAGTATGTGCATTTTCATTCAGTCTTTACTCCTGTGTACAAAGTAAAAGGTCATAATTGCGCATGGAGATAGCATTAATTGAACGGTTTACTGTTACTGGTAGCATTTTACACATTAAATTGCACGACACGACGATGTTAAGCAGTGGTATCAACGCAGAGTACTCGTTCGGAGACAGACACAGCTCCTTACGATGCCTTAGATTTCGCTCCACGTTTACCCGAATACGTCTGTACGAAGAAGTTGACAAATAAAACCGTGAAGATCAAAATGATGATACCCCCGAAAGTTACAAGCTCCGAATTTATTGGGCAGGGTTTTCCGGCGGCTATAAAATATCAAAAATTCGAAAATGTAACTTCGTAAATTCAAAGTATGAATTTTCAGCTAAGAATTTTGTAAATGTGCAAAACCTTTAAAATTTAAATAAAAGCTGATTAAATATTTTAAACCAACTTGTTTTTGCAAATAGTGGAGAATTTTTCAAAAAGTTTCGTAAAATTTGATCAGAGCTAACACAATTTCAGAATTGCAAAATTGTGTTTAAATTATAGCAGGGAATTTTTTACTGCAAGTTTTCGAGATTTTCTGGATAAATTCAAGAAAAATATATTTAGTTTTTACAGTGAAGTCCCAAAATTTGACACCCGCATATTTTGAATCAGGGAATTACCAAATTTTGAATTTATCGAGTTTTCTTACATGTATTCCGTACGTAGCTAGTCACAACGAATAGGAAAAATATCATTTGCAGAATTTGAATTGAGGTAAGAGCCCGAGACACTCTTTTTGGAATTTGAACCTTCACTGCCTAAAAAAATAAAATTCTTTCAAAAATTTTATACCAAAAGTAATTTTATTTTGGAAAATTAAGAATCCTGTCTTTACCTTCAATGCATAGTAGCTGTACATGAACGAGTGCACAAAAGTGTTGACTACAAAAAAGCGAGCTGCCGTTTCGTAGTACTCGTATCCAAGCCAGCATAGGAATAATGTCGCGAGGTGGTGAAACCTTGAAGTCGAAATTTGATTAAATTTGTTATTTTCCCATCACCCAATTTGATAAAATTACCCGCTTACCAGTGCAAAACAATAAGCTTCTGCTTCCTCAAGACGATGAATGCCGTATCGCCCAATTCCACAATTTTTGAAAGGACAAACATTAGAGCCCAGAATGATGTCGCGAAATTATGAACACCCCTGAGTTAAAAAAAATCATTTTATTTTAAAACTGCGTCTGTCACAAATTATGTGGGAAATTTGCGCTTTAATATTTTCCACTTGCTGCTCTCAAGTTCAGGTCAGAGGATAATTTTTAGGAAACCAAAATAAGATTTTCATACCAATTTTCAAAATTTCTTAAAATCATTAGCACAATTTTCTCTACAATCCGAATTTCTCTTTTAAATTGCCCATAAGTTCTTGTAAAATTCAGATTTGGTTAAAATTGTGCCAAAAAAAGAAAACATGAATGAAGAATAATTTAAAACCAGGTTGCATGCCAATATTTACTTGATTTCCAAATTGCCCCTGTGAATGTAACTGTTTTCCGACATTAATTTGAAGCGTAAAAAATATAGCGGCTGTGTAGATTTATTTCCTATTAAATGATTTTCTCGATTCAAATTTTGTGCCTGGTTTTCAGGCTAAAATTTAGAATGTATGAAAAAATTTTGGAGGTGCTTGAAAATTTTAACCTATCACACGTTGCCGAATATAATCCATCGTTTTGAGACACAAGGTACGCAACTTCAGGGAAGCCTCGAATTGTGGCAAGGATTGAGAAAACGGCCAGTGCTAGATTCCAGAGGAATAATGCGTAAGATAGATTGTAGGGAGGTCTGTTTTTCATCCACCTCTGGCCGAAATAAATACCGGCCAAGTAAAGCCCCATTATGACAAATAAAATCGGTCGCAATTGGGTAAAGAGTACATTGGTTTTGACAATATCGTACACTTCAAAGTCATAAGCCTCAATGAAAGAAGAGACTTTCGTTGTAATTTTAAGCTCTTCGGCTAATTTTAAATTCATGGTAAAAATTGAGGTAAATTTTTTACAAAAAATATAAAATACAAGTTATAAAAATCCCTGAAATTTCTAAAATAATTTTTGCCTGTGTCCAACTTGACCTGATTGTAAATATCTTTGGAATAAATTTCTTGGATAACGTCTGACAGCACCAATACCAGCTGTAAGGCATAGAGATAAATGAGCTTAAATTCACAAAACTTGATGTAAATTCATTTTATGTAAAAAAATTGTTTGCAACTTCACTTGCAAAATCTAGGTCTGCAATAAAATCGAATAAATTCTGTTCATGATGCATATCCAGGGGAACTTCCTTGTGCACCTGTCAATCTTCCCGGGATATCTGATGAATTTGCACATGAGTTTAATTACGGGGTAAAATTTTTAATGCATAATTAATTGCTACCTTGCGGGAATAGCAATGGATTTAATCTCATTGGTCTCAAAATTGAAGTAAATATATGTCAATGAAAATGCCTTGTTTTCATGTTTTCACTTTTATTTTACTTCAAAATTTAATAAAATTTTCATTAGCAGAATTTTACTTCAGGCAAAGGCAATTACAGAAGGCAAATTCACTAGCAAAATTTTATCAGTGACATAAAAATTTTAAGGAAAATGATATTAAAGATTATCAAATTAGCACACAAGGTAAAATATGAAAAAAATATTGTGCAAAAGCAGACGTGTGATAATAATGTCAGATTGCTGATTTCAAGTACACGATAAAGGCGTAAAACATTTCCAAATGAAGTTTTCAGACCCGAATTGGAATTCCCATAAAGCATTCGTTCGTGACTGATTTTCAACCCTGAAATTAGAAGTTTAGTGAAGAGTTTTATTGAGTTATAACAACACAGGAAAATTTGCACCAAGAAAAATTCAAAAATTTTATGCAAAATTTTTATTCCATTAAAATTTTGTACACAATAAATTAAATGCTGCTAGTTAAAAATTGTAGTGATGTTGTTTTATAGATTTAGCAAAACTTTTGTCAAATCTCAAAATCATGTTTCAGGGAAATTTATTAAGTAGGGAAATATTTCTGCTTGAATAAAGTTTAAGGGAAGCATTGGGATTAATAATATTTTTACAGTATTCGAAGAATTTGAGCAACTCTCTGGCGCAATCTGTTGGCAAGTGTGGCGTCGTCTCTTTGCTAATGTTTCACCCGTTTCTGCCAAGCTGACTCTGCTTTCATGCCCTTATGCACATATATGCAGAGCATTGTAAAATATTTTCCCTTTTGTGCGTTGCATTGTATACTGAGCAAAACTGTAACAAGCATCATTTTTTACACACGTGTATAATAACACTCTCGCTCTAATATTATCCCTTGTCGGCGGACTGTAAAAACGAACAAATATTTATTTAAATGTGCAGATTTACTGCCAAAACGAATTTTTATGTTTATTGCTCAAATTCACTAAATTTTAAGGGTATTGAGTTTTAAGAGAAAATTAAATATAGACTGCTGTTTTTGCAGCTTTTTGCATGCCTCTGCTTGTATTTTGTTTAATTGTGCAGACAACTTTTGCCCATATTCTGTTTAATATTTGTTCAGCAAAATTTGGCTCGCTTTTTGTATAAAATTTAACAGCAAAATTTGGTTCTCGTGTTTATAAAATTTAACATCAAAATTTGGTCACATTTTGTACAAAATTTTACATTAAAACTTTATTCCTGAAAAATTCAATGAAATGGGGTTGTCCACCTTTCAATTATTTTTTCCCCAATTTAATTCCTTATGTATTCTTAACATCGTAATAAAATACACAAATGAAGTGAGCATTTTTCGGACTAAAATGATCCCAGAATATCTCCCTGCACCCAAAAAACCAGAAAATCTTTAAAAAGAGGGCTTGCTCCTGTGGATGGGAAAGATAGAACACAATAAATAATTAAGGGTGTATAAGTATTTATCACGTGTAAAAAAAATGAGTGTAAAAGCTTTCAAGAGGAAAAATGAGCTTTGAATTCGTTAGCACAAAGGTGAGAAAAATAGCGAAGCCAGGTTGCACTCCCAGAGTCCAGATTGTGGTAATAAAAGTGGTGGTTGAGAGTTTTGATGGAAGGCTGATTACAAGAACTGGAGAGGATCGGAATGGAGTAACAAGCCCCGTCCACGCCTACCTAGTTAGCCATGCAATTATGTTTGGAAGAAATGTAAATGAAAATGAAATAAATTTGGGTAATCATGAGACATCGGATGGTTGTAATTTCCACACTTAAACCACTACGTCCTCCTTCAGCCAACAACGGTCTTGGAAAACATCCGTGCAACAATTGGGGGTGGACTGAGAGACGGATCAAATATATAAATATTAAACAGCCTCCAGCGCCAGTAACCAGACCCTAATATTTGATATGATACGGGCTAAAAACGATAGATAAGCCGAGACTTGCATCTAAATGGTTTACAGAGAAGGAATAAGTAGGGACTAAAGTTTCATGGTATTGGGCAGTAAAATCGGGCTGTAAAAATTGGATCTGTTAGCACTAGCAATGAGATGGTTTCAACCCCCCTTCAACACACACACACACACACACACACACACACACACACACAATCATTCACTCACTGGTCAATGATATGAAATTTGATAGGAACTAAAACTTGCCCACTTTTTCTATAAACACGAATGTATCAGAAATCTGCTCGGAATATTAATTATCCTGCCATTCATCCAATTCATCCAGTTCCCATATGTTGGGGTGTACACAAACATTTCAACAAATGGTTTTACAGTCAAAATTTTACACAACCTTTATACGGGCCATCAAAATGCGTATAAATGTTTTGACTCAATTGATATTTGGGGACACTTAGCACCACTTTAGAAAATCCGGTTTTCGTGGGTGTATGACGTTATTCTTCAAATAGAGCCAAAGTAGCAGTCAAATTTTGAAGAGCCGTAAAACGCGCTAGAAGTTCCTGGAAAAACAAAACTTTAGAATAATATTTACGGGCTTCCAGGCAATTAAAACGTATGCTAAAAATATATAGAAATTTGTGAGTGCGCACGCTACAACAAGCCCAACATTTCTGAAAAATAAGATGCCAGATACAAATTTGCGGGTTTTCATGATAATTTACAAGTATTCTCGAAATACAGGAAAATTTGCACTAAAAAATTCAGTAAGCACGTCAAAACACGCTTAAAATTTTCTGGAAACAAAATTACCGTTTGCAATTTGTGGGTTTTCATGGTAATTTGCGGATATCTTTAAAATACAGTGAAGTTTACAAGAAAAATTTGGGCAAACGCGTAAAATAAGTCACAATTTTTTGGAGATACAAAATTTCAGGTTTAATTTTGTAGGTTTTCATGGAAAATTACGGAAATACTTATAATACGGACAATTAACGAACAATTTTGGGTAGAAATGCTTACAAAGTTTCAAACTTACATTATTTTAGGCAACAGTTTTTGTTTTTATTCTTAATTACCGGTATACAAAAAACTTTAAAAAATTAGCAGTAAAATTTTGAATAGAACCCTAAAAAAACGCTAAATAGCTTCTGAAATACGAAACTTTAGGGTAAAATTTATTCACTCTTACGGGTAAGCTAGAAAATTAGAAAATTTGTAGTTAATGTTTGGCCAGAGGTGCTAAAAACCTATACAATTTACTCAAAATTGAAATTCAGGGTTAAAATGCTTAATGTTTTTGAGAACGCATTAAAAACTGTATGTTTTGAAACTTTCAGGGAAATTTTGACAAAAAATTATGCGTGGCCCATTTATGTGGCGTAACATTTAAGGTTTATTAGTATTCCTACTAAAAAAAAATAGTAAGTAAATATATGTCTAGCTTGTGTGAACCACTTGGACAAATGGATTTACCCTCAGACATATGGGCAGGCCAAATAGGCAACATATGGTTAAGTAAGGTATATGGGTGTAAACATATGTAAAATTTGATTTGATACGGAGGATAATTATGCGCATAATAAATCTGCGTGATGCAGAGCCAGAGGAGAAGGAAAGGGGAAGACACTGGAGGGAAAATTTGTTAAGATTTTAACGAGTTATCAAGACAAGTGAGGGTGAGAATGAAGCTCTATTTATTTACGAGCTTGTTATGATAAGCAGGTGATAGGGAGATGGTGTAAGTGGGAATAAGTATTCTACCTCACATCAACCTGGAAATTAGGGGCAACCAAGCAAGGGTAAAATACATGTACATTTCAGGTCTCTGGAACGGGGTGAGAAAAGTCAAGAGGCTTCAAATCACCTTCTCAAGTAATCTTTAGCCAACATACACATACACTACGTGCCTATTACACCTTCCCAGGGCCGCCGAGTTACATTTGAATAACGAGAGTATTAACATACAATTTTCCCATGTGTAGAAATATTTTATGGGGAATTTTACAGGACAAAAACAGGGAACTTTAACTCTTTTCGACCTCAAAAAATTTACATAAGTGGCATGTAAGTAAATGTGTTTAAAAAATTTTATGCTCCGTATTTGCTAATGACCCAATTTTAATAACATGTGTAAACGCACAACAAATATTTTACAACAAATCGTGAAAATGTTTTCAATTAGGGGCAATTTAAATTCACCCTATAATTTACATGTTCAAATAATCCTAATGTGACGGAATTGATTAAGCCAGAAATTATGTAAATTTTACCAAAATTAGTTTTGCTCAGATACAAATTTTTCGCATTTCCCCTAATTTTACATATTATGGGCAAAAATTGATTAGAACAAATATCCGGTTGAAACAAAAATGTGCATAAAATATGAAAACCTGATTGTGTTTTGAAAAATATTTGCTCAAAAACTTTTCAAAATTTTTATGCTGTTGTTGAATTAAAAATTGACATTTTGAGTATTTGTTTGTTATGCACTTTACAAAACTCCGGCAAAATTTTTACAACGAATGTTTTTGCCCTGGTGTAGCAATACGCTAAGATTTTGAAGGTAATTTAATGACTTTGCAAGAGGGAAAAAGGCATAGAAAATAATTAAATTTCCCTAGCCCCGTCACAAATTTTAGCCGAATTTCCAGGCTTCATAACGAGACCTGCAACTCTGTTCCCTAAACGTTTTCTAATGCTCTATTTGATCTACATAAGCCTAAGTACAGGGCACGTGTTCGACGAGGAGTTTTCCTCTCTGGAATTTTAAGCCACATGACTCAGGTCTTCTGATATGGGCTTCGCCCTGATACTCCTATATGTAAATAATTGGGCAAATACAATGAGAGCATTGGGTCGGTTGATATAAAGCGGGCAGTAAATTCCAAAGCGTATGGGAGAATGAGCTAGATTAATTCTGTGAGCAAGCATGATTTGTAAAGTGTAAGTGGAGAGAAGGGGGGAGAATGCAAATGAACGCATCATCGATTCTTTGATCCTTTCAGATGAACTCGATCCCTGCCTCACCTTCTGTCACTTGTATTTTTAGTCATCGGATTTTATCTGATTTTCAAGCCCGTACAAATTTTACCTAACAAATGTGAACCTCATGGGGATATTTGATTAGTCTAGTATATCCATGCTGCTTTCTTTTTCATTCTATCCTTTGAATGTTGGGATCCTCTGAAAACAAAGGCGTATTTGCTCAAAATTAGCATTATTGTAGGAGATATTTATAATTGTATTTGCTGGAGGTACATTTTGCATAAAATGATTTACGATTCAATTGTGACATTTTTTCCAGCCTTAAAAATATTTAAGAAATTTAAAATGATGATGCGCACCTTTTTTTTATTCTAAGGTATTGATTATGAAAGCATGGCTTTATATTTAGATTAAATGTCAAATAAAGTTTAATTACAGTTTTGCCTAAAAGTTATTTAAAATTTATCTAAATGTTATCCGAATTTTCATGCGAATTTTCCACCAATTTTATTAAAACGTTTTACAAATTTTATCCGAATTTTCCAACAATCTTATCCCAATTTTCCACCAATTTTATCCCAATTTTCTGCAAATTTTGTTCGAATTTTTCAACAATTTTACCAGAATTTTCTACAAATTTCGCTTAACTTTTGGGCAAATTTTGCTTAACTTTTGTGCAAATTTTGCTTAACTTTTGTACAAATTTTGCTTATTTTTTGTACAAATTTTGCTTAACTTTTGCACAAATTTTGATTAATTTTCCACAAAATTTACTCAAATTTATTGCAAGTTGTCGTTTTAACCAAATCTAACACAAATTTTAACCAAATCTAACACATGTTTTACCAAATCTAACACAAATTTTAACCAAATCTAACACAAATTTTAACCAAATCTAACACATATTTTAACAAAAGTAAAATTAACAAATTTTAACCAAAGTAAAATTAACGAATTTTAACCCAAGCAAAATTAACAAATTTTAACCAAAGTAAAATTAACCAATTTTAACCAAAGTAAAATTAACCAATTTTAACCAAATCTAACACATATTTTAACCAAAGTAAAATTAACAAATTTTAACCAATTCTAACACATATTTTAACCAAAGTAAAATTAACAAATTTTAACCAAATCTAACACTTACTTTAACCAAATCTAACACATATTTTAACCAAAGTAAAATTAACAAATTTTAACCAAATCTAGCACATATTTTAAGCAAAGTAAAATTAACAATTTTTAACCAAATCTAACAAATTGTTACAAAGTTTCATTTAGATTTTACCAAATTTTCCCCGTTTTTATAACAATTGTACTAAAATTTATATATTTTACTTAAATTTGCATGCCATCGCCCAAATTTAGTTTAGAAGTTTAAGCCCGTAAGATTTGATTAAAATCCGAGTTTTGTAAAGTGGACGAGTTTGAGGTAGAAAATGTTTAAAGTGTATTTGAAAGAACCTTTGTATACAAAAATATGGTATTTATAAAAAGGCCATTAATATTCCGATGGTTGGGATTCCCCTGAATGATATGTAAATTTTGAAGCCAGTCCCAATAAACAAATGACGCTCGGACGGACAAGCTAATTCAAAAAGTTGGGCAACATGTCCGGGCCCAACCCAAATTTATTTACATTGAGAAACTTGAAGGGTCGGTGGGTTCGAACACCCAAAAGTGGAGGAAGCAGGACCTGGTCCACATACAAATGATTAAGTTATACGGACAACCGAGACTTGAAAACAATAACTCCGCTCAATGAAGAGCTCAATGCTTGTCGTAAATAATCCAAGTCTCATATTTGACTCTGGTACAAAAGGCAAATATTAAATGGGATATCCGTTCCTGGCCATAGCTCAAAATCCATTGGTTTTTACATATACATAGGTGGGATTTTGACTGGAGTCACAACACAAATCAGATTTCAATGATCGATGAGGTAATAGACGTGCTCAAATTGTTACACTTCCAAGAGCTTGGCTGGGGCTTAAGTCCCAGAGTGGTAAGTAAAAAACTGAATTTATTGACATCCCAAATCTACATGGGATTTCAAATATCACTTCCCAATTTTACACTTGAGGTCCATACTTGGAAGGCTTATTTCAATGGGGTGAGAAATGAGGTCTCGTGAATTGATGATATTTTGGGCGGATAAGGGATGATCCTCAAATTTACAAGTGTAAAAGGATAATGGAATAATTTAAAGGATTAAATGTCATTGGTTATTTTTTGTAATTCAAATCCGGAAATTAAAACATAGCTCTGAATTAAAATTGAAACTCATTGATTTCGTTTTTGAACTTGTACAAAGAACTTCCACTTGAAATTCAAGTGGCACTTAAAATAAGTTTATAATTAAAACGGAGCTTAAAATTGAATATTAAACTCAAACTTGAAACTGAATTCTTATTTTATTTGAAACTTGAAGTTAACTCTTACTTTAACTCTTTCTTCTGCTTCTTGTAACCTGCTTTTTTAAACTATGCACAACTTGAAATTTAAAGTAAACCTATACTTGAGATTAAACTCTCATTTGAACTTAAACTTGAAAATCAACTTTTATTTTACTCAACACTTGATTATCTACTGGAACTCATATTTGACCTCAAAGTTGGCATATGGTTGAGCTCAAGCTTGAATGCTGTCCTAAACTCACTCTTGAACTAAAACTTTAATTCCTAGAAAATATTACAAACTTAAAACTAAACTTGAACTCCTTGAACAAACTTGAACTCGCACTTGAATCAAACTTGAACTCACACTTGAATCAAACTTGAACTCACAATTGAATCAAACTTGAACTCACAATTGAATCAAACTTGAACTCACAATTGAATCAAACTTGATCTCACACTTAAATCAAACTTGAACCCACACTTGAATGCCTACTAGAACTCACGATTGAATCAAACTTGAATGGCTACTAGAACTCACATTTGAATCAAACTTGAACGTCTACTAGAACTCACGCTTGAATCAAACTTGAACGTCTACTAGAACTCACGCTTGAATCAAACTTGAATGGCTACTAGAACTCATACTTGAACTCAAACGTGAATACCAGAACTCTCACTTGAATAAAAACCAGAGCTCGCACATGATTACCTACTTGAACTTATACTCCAATAACTTCTAGAACTCACACTTGATTACCTACTTGAACTTATACTCTAATAACTTCTAAAACTCACACTTGATTATCTACTTGATCTCATACTCCAACAACTTCTAGAACTCACACTTAATTACCTACCAAAACTCATACTCCAATAACTTCTAGAAGTCACACTTGAATACCTACCAGAACTCAAACTTCAACCCAAACTTAAAAATGTACTTAATATTAACCTCAAGCTAGAATTCCCCCTTTAACCCCCACTTGCACTCAAACTTGAATTCCGACTCCAGCTCACACTTGACCTCAAGCATAAATTCCGACTCCAATACACACTTGAACTCTCCTTCATGAGCTCCCACTTTATCTCTTCTCAATGTTGTTCCAACAGAATCCCAGCTTGACCTCCCACTTGACCTCCCACTTGACCTCCCACTTGACCTCCCACTTGACCTCCCACTTGACCTCCCACTTGACCTCCCACTTGACCTTAAAAATCAGACCTACCTCAAATTACACAAATTCTATTCAATTCTACTCTTGAATTAACTCTCACTCCAAACTCGTAATAAAATGATTCTAAATTATTTCATACCTCCCATGATCCATCCAGCAAACAATTGTACCAATTTATATCCAATTCTAATTCTAACTTCACATTTATGGGCAGACAAAATTCCCAATGGCACAGGCACCTGGAAATACAGAGGGTGGAGCAGAGCTATGCAACACAAAATACAACGCCAGGAACAGCATCCACTAATTCCTCTGCACACCCAACGAAGCCAAAGGATAAACAAAACAGAGATTTATGCATCCCGAATTAAGGAGTCATTTGATTACGCCGAGTATTATAGGGGCTTGTAGTGTCCGCATATAAAAATTAATGTTTGAAATTGACGCTTTCAAAGAGAGAAGAGTCTTAGACTTTAGATAATTGGTTTTGCGGCGGGCACTCGACAAATTATGAAACAATGCCTTCATCTCGCTCTCCCCAGCACTTTGCCCTTTTTTCAACGCCTCCATCATTCTTCCAAACAATGACCATTCCCTTTAAAATTTTTTTTTTCTAAGGCACGATCAACTCAAACCAATATAATGGTAAGAATAGGTTTTTGGCTATGTATACATATCCCGTCAAAATAATTAGCTGCACCTAACTCATACAAGTTACTTGTATTTTTTCCTTCCCCGTTTCCTTTACCAATAGTTAATAAATGGCTGGGGAAAAAAATTTCCCTGACGTTGCCATTAGCACGGACTTGTGATGCCTCTTTATATACCTTTTATTATCTGTGGCTCTCTCTCTCCTCTGCCCTCAAATTTTTCCCTCGGTCAAATATACCTGCATAGGGTTCGGATATGCATTTCCGAGTATATCGGGTATATCCCGTATTTTAAGCAGCCTCCAAAGCCCCATTGTGCCTGACTGGTCAATACATATAATTGGGCCTATGGGGGATCCTGAATTTGAGAGACCTGCCTCGTGCCTTATATGGGCTCCCTCCGTCTCTTCCAAATACAATAAATGTCTTGTATTGTTTGCATTCAATTGCCACCTTCAATCCCGGCCAGTCTCCCGGGAGCCTTCGTCCGTCCCCTCTTTTGCCCTTCAGCAAATTATATTTTCTGGTTCCATCAAAATATCCATTTACAAAGGAAAATCCCCAGCAAAATTTTAATGGGTTTTATAGATTTCCCCCAATTTTTTTCAATACTGGCAAGATTCTGCCCAGAATGTGAATATTCCCTGAAAATGTCCCAAATTTTATTCTGCTCAAAAATTTTCTAAACTAATATTTTATGCCCTTAATTTTCTAATAATAACAGTAAGAATAAAACTACTTGATTTTAAAGGTATTTTAAAAAATTGTTTTAATGGCGGGAAATATTTTTTTAAATGTTGTATCCAAGATTTTTTAGAAACTAGGGAAAAGTAACACTTAAATTTGAATGGATTCTCCGATATATTCAAATTTGCTTGAATTTATAATTTTTTTAAGTAAAAAAAGTTACTCAAATTTTGCACCCTTAATTTTTAATAATAACGTCGTAAGGAAACCCTAAATTTGAATTTTTTGGATACTTTCGGCTGACCAAGAAAAATTTCTGTTTCCAATTACGTAAAACATTTACCACTAAATTTCAAAAGATTCGGGAAAATTTTTCAGACTCACTGGAACTGTAAAATTTTTATTGGCGAAAATATTTTCATAAAAGTTTTGCAGAAATTTTTAACAATTTTTAAGGTTTAGGGCCAAAAAGGCCTCAAATTTTAATGGGTATCGTCAGTTTTTTAGTGCTGTCAGCTCAAAATTTGAGGGTGGCAGTAAAATTTGGAAATGTTCTTTCAAATTTTATGCACTAAAAGTTTATGCTTACTGTATTTTTGGGATGAATTTGGGTAAAATTTTTATGTATGCCCTCAAATGTTTTGGCTCAAAAGGATTCATATTTCTTTTGATTTTTGTGGTTTTAAATACGGCTTAAACTTTTTATTTCCGTTTAGGCCCTCAAAACTTTGTCTTAAGCGGAAAAAATTTAGGACAAAACACCAATTTTGGGTAGGTATTAAAATTGTATAAATTATTAAGGAAAACATATGGGAAGCCGCAACCAAATGTACAGAGAGCCGTTTGGGGTTGTTATTTATGAAAACGAGCCGGGAAATGTCCACCTACCTGAGGATAGTTGCTGACGTTTCGGTAATATTTTACAGTCCTGGTTGATATTTACGGGCGGATTAATCCTGGCTATTGGCATTGGGCTCTCCGTCCATTTCCGTTGATCCTTGTGATTCCCAATTACTCCCATCGTCGTACATATGCTCACATGCGGGCTCCTTAGGGACTGACTTAAAAGGAGTGGATTTGAGGGATACAAACTGGAGGGGAAGCCATATGTAAAACGCGGACGGTCTGCATAAATATTGCGGGCTAATCTTGATGAGCTCAAACATTACTTTAAATTATGAGCAAATAATTATCCCTATATATTATTCCCATTGATTTTGACAAGCAAGGAAAAAAATTTTCGAGCTGCTCAACCTCATTTTGAGGGTATATGCTTGGAGCGGACCATGTTTTTTATTTTATTCGATCATCATACCAGCTGCTCTTTTACAGTTATGGACTTCGTTGTTCTCAAGTGATTAAATAAAAGTTATGAGGAACTTCATTTTGAGGCAAAACAAATTGTGCAAGCGTCCCTAAAATTTTATAAAATTTAACATACGTTTTCCTTTGAAAATTTTTTTACCCTCAAAATTTATATCCAATTTTCCGAGAAAAATATTTTCTATCAGGTAAAACATAATTTTGAAAATATTAAGGGTTTGTGGCCCCAAAACATAAAATCAGAAGCAAATTTTCTGTTTTGGTCCCAAAACATAAAACATCATGGGCAAAAATTCAAAAATTTTGTAACTGAAAATAAAATTTAAGGCAAAATTTAACTCGGAAAATTAAAAGGGTGAGGTAAAATTGTATGGGAAAGTTGCAATTTGAATAAAACTTGGAAATTTTGGAAATACCAGGAAAATTCAAAGGAAAAGTAGGAAAAAATGGTAAAGAGGAGCATTTTGTGAGTCATGATGGAAAAACAAGGGATTGAAAAGCAGTAAATAATGTGAGGACGGCTCAGAAGAAGAAGTAAACCCACATGATTATGGAATTGAGTGGAAGCGGAGAGGATGGATGCCGAAGATAAAAACAATGAAAAATATCAACTTAATAACGCATTACTCCCCAATATATGACGTATTTTATGGAAATTTACCCGTTCAAAGCCCACAAGCCAACTAGTCAGGACTGGCACACACGAGATCCTCTCAGCAACTTTACATGAGTCTCTCATCTTTAAAAGAACATAAAATATACAGTAAATTCCCATTGCCAGCGCAAGAGCCTCAGCGGGAAGAAGTTTTACAGCTGCCCAATCTTACGCATTCTTGGGAAAATACCGCTAAATTTAATGATAAAACATTCAAAATTTTTTTTAACCCGCAGAGAAATTTTTCGGGGACTTCAAATTACTACCACTAATTTTTTTGTTATTTTTACGCAATTCATGCAAAACATTTCGGTTTAACCCAAAAAATTCTTAAATTTAACCCTTAACTGTAACGTATTTGCGGTAGAAATTTTGTTATTTTGTACACAATGTTTGCAATGTGGTGTTTTTGCCCTGATGTAACCAATTACGCTATGAAATTTTATGCATTAAGCCCAAATTTACCGGTGGGTTTACCCAAAATTGTTGCTTACTTCCCAAATTTATGGAACGTTTTTCACCTAATGGAAAAAATGTTAAGTTAGAAAATTTAATGTTCTTACCTTTCTTGATTAAAACTATGGTTCAGAAAATTTGATGTGGCTACCTTTACGGACGTATTGATACGAATTGCAGCGTAAAAAATTTGATGTTGTTGCCCCTAATATTAAAAATTATCGGCAGGAAAATGTGCTGTTGTTGCCTTTAATCGCAAAATAAATCGTAGGAAATTTGATGTTTTTACCCCTAATTGCGCAAATTTTAAGGTGGAATATAAGCTTCATTTAAAAATTGTATTGAAATAAGCCCCTACATTTTAAGGTGGAAAATTTGATGTGAAATTCCAAAAATTTACTTTAATTTTTGCCTATGATGGTAAACATCTTGACGTTAAAAATTTGTTGTATTTCCCATAGTGGAGTAAATTTGAGGCTATAAAATTTTTGCTAAACTTCTAAAAATTTATTTCAGTGTATTTGCCTCTAGTGACAATAATTTTATGGTCGGAATTATGGTATCGTTTGCACAAAATTTACTCGCGTTTTTACCCATATTTTAGTAAATTCGTTATATTTTTTTGTTCATGATACTCAAAAAGCCTTTTATAAAAGAAGGCATAAGAGGGTGTCTTGAACAAAATGTTGACACTGTATGTACAAGCTTGTTCCAGTAAAAATTTAAGGAATGATTAATGGTTTGATATTAGAGAACATTTCCCCCTAGAAAAATTTGATTATGAGGGGGTCCGTTCCAGTAAGTAAGGACTGTACGTCGTAATGATTCCTTTTGGCTGATGTGGATGTTACTGGGAATGCTTTACGCTTTGAACCCATCCCTCCTCCATGTCGTCTCACTCCTCATGAGCATAATGTTGTTGGGTGATTGTGAGCGAGGATTTATTTTTTGAAATCTCATCACACACTGTATCTTCCCTTTCACCATGAAAATACCAATTCCAATGTATAACTTATGAGGCATTCCCGTGTAATGGACTTGTTGTAGCCACAACTTCACGTTTCCTCTTAACAGTGAGCTCACGTCTTGGGACAGCGTCTCTATAACACATGCCAAATAAATATAAATTACCGGAGGAAATCTATGACTTTGGCCGTGGCAAGAGATAAAACAACTGTCGGGACTGTTTTGGAGTCGCTCCTATTCCAAAGGGTTATTTCCCACAATCTCTCTATATATATATAGATAGTCTTCTATTTATTTGTAAATACGCCAGTACGATTTTACTGGATTTTACGGGCGAGCCCGTATTTCATCAAAATTCAGCATCCCTTGAAAACATTCATTCGAAACTCCCACCAATTACTTTATTTAAGCACCATTACAAATTTTGCCCTAAATGATCAAAATGTTTTCCAAAAATTTATTCAGCCACCCTAAATTTTTTGAAAAAAGTTTCAATTTTAAACAAGAATTACTTTACAAATTACAAGCAAACATTCTTGATCAAATTTCCCCACAATGTCTCATTAAAAATTTAGGGTTTTGTAGTAAAAGTTTTACAAAAATTTTTACAATTATGTTTTAACTTTAATTAAATCTTAAAAAAACTTGTGGCAAGAAATTTGAAAGAATTTTTAGAAATTTGGGGGGAAATATTGAATACTGCAAATTTTGGGGGACTAAGGATGTGATATTTTAAGGGCAAAATTTTCCTTTTTTGCCTGAGGAATCTCTTGCAGGAATATTTGTGCAATTGGAATGCACTGTACGTGATAAAATTTCCTACCCATAAAATATTGACAGTGTTGCATGAACTTGAATTGAGGAAAATATTTACGAGGGTGAGATAGGATGCTGTGTGTAACATTGGGGCTCCTCCGTCAAATATCATCGCTTTTGTGAGAGACTGAGCATGAGGAGGGCGAGCATGGCTGGAGCCGTAAGCTGTAATCAACCCATCATTAATTTCTTTTGGCATGTTCCAACTCGATCCTCAACCTCCTCATCACCATTATCATCCTTGATGTTCCTCAGACGCTCCGTCCTCCTCTTGTCCACATATAGAAAACCAAACGAGAAAATCATTTCGTGTCTGTACACTGTGTATAAATCCTCGGCGCAGCCAGGAACATTGCCTAAACTTATGCATTTTTCTTTGAAATGTTACCAATTTTTAGACCAAATGCTGTTTTTTCCCAATATTTGCCAAAATATTTAGGCAAAATTTCCAAAATGTTTTTAAAAATTTCTACGACATTTTTGAACATGATTTCCCGAATGTTAAACAAAATTTAAATTTTTTAAGGGCAAAAGTTTTCAAATTTTTGTCCAAAATTTTGCCGCTTTTAAACGTAAAATTTCAATCCAAAACTGCCCCTAATTTCCAGTAAAATCTATTATCCTGTTCAAATTCCCCCCTCTGAAAACTGAATTAGCTCCCAAGCCTTTTAAAGCATGAGTGATAGATTGGAGTGCATACGTATGCTAATGGAATTTTAAGGGTGGATTATGGTGATAGGAAAAAATCTCGGATATTAACTTAAGGGCAATATCCCATTTGGGTCCGTGCTCAAAGCACTTGGAAAAAATTGTGAGGGCGGCCTGAAAACTGGCGCATATTTTAAGGGAAGGAACACAAAGTGGGAAAAAAATTTCCTGTCTTTGGGGATTTCGGAATTTTTCCCTTTTTACATATGTCATGGGTAATAACGGGTTTCATATCTGGGCAAATATTTTGAACACGTGTCTGGACGTTCATATAGATACACATGGAAGTTTCATGAAATTTATTATGCATTTATAAAACATTGCTACATGCCTAAGGAGAAAATATTGAAAAAAAGGGATTTGTACATACGCAAATCATGGTTGCTAAATGGGCTGAGCTCAGCATCAAATACACAAATAAAAGTTTATGTAAATCCATGTATTCAAATTGGGTTTTCTGATATGTCTGCATAGAGAATATTTCCCAGCTGATTTATTACTTCAGCTGCTGTTATTAGTTGTGCGCATCAAATACGGGACACTGTACATCAATGGGTTTAATTGGGATAGGACAAAATGGTTCATCAATATTTAGGCTGTAAATTTTCTATAAAAATTTTTGTTATTTGCAAATGTACCTGGTCTTCAAATAATATTACCTGGTCTTTTGCCACTAATGCAAATTGCGCAAAATTGTACGTAGTAATACCACTTGAGAAAATTGCCATTCATATTAAATAGGGTCCATTAAAAATTTTCCCGGGTCTAAAACTTTGGCGTTTAAAATACGCATCAAACATGGTTTCAAAATTGCGTAAAAATTCAGAACTTCTGTTCAAAGTTTTATTGAACGGAATTAAATTCCAGGTTTTAACATTTTCGTGAGAAGCTGGCTGTATTTTAAGCCCTGCCTACATATCAGGGCTTTATCCTCAGACCTAATCTAATTACATGAATGTACACCCATCAAATTTTAGTATGTACGCTAATGTTTTCAAATGGGGCTGCGCACTTATGTATGTTTCCAAATTGGGCAGTATGTACGTCCATGTATTTTGATGGCGCAGTATGTACGCCCTTGTACTTAAATGGGGCAGTATGCACATCCACGTAATTAAATGGGCCAGTGCTTAAGTCTCGGTGTAAAATATGCGTTTCGGTGAGAGCCCATATCCCTTGTGAGTATATATGTCCTCAGATTGTCTGCGTATGTCGTACATATAAATAGGGGCTGGAGGTTTAGGATTTAATATCGTTATCGTTTGAGATGATTTGAATTTTGAAAGGCATCAAGATGAAATGAACCCTTTTCCCATTTGATGGATGAGATGTGCCTAGGAGCTTGGGCTCGTTATCTCAACTGACATCCTGCCACGCCATATTATCAATGTCTCACTGTCTTTTCCCAGAGCCCCTAGTCCCAGCCTTACGCCAGGCACCACAACAACAACAACAATAACATCATGAGCCCTACACTTGGAACTAGTTTTAACAAGCATGACATTTATACCCAAATTTTACACTGCCCTATTCCTCATATTCCGCATCACTTACTGTTCCGTATTTGATTCAATAGCCCATAACCATGTTGGGACAAAAACAGGCGTCTCTAGCTCAGCTTTGACATTGGAATGTTTTTTCACATTTGTCATTATTGATAAATCGGTGGGATTGATTAGGGTCCCAAAATTTACAGTGCACTGGTCTTAGAACTGCAACCCTGAGATTTTCAAAATTTGATACTCCCTCATATCATGCGTTTTTTTCAAAAAAGTATAATTTTACTTGTAAAAATCTTAGTATTCTAAAATATGTTTTTAAAAATTTTAGCCCGTAAATGTTTTTGTAGTAAATTTAGCACATTAAAGTGTTTGTGAAACGTTTAGCCCATAAATTTTGCTTGTAAAAAATGCATTCGTAAAAACGATTGAAACATTTATCCCGTAAAACATGTTTGCAAAAAATTTACCCAGGAAATATATGAGCAACAAAAATGTTGTAATAAACATTTAATTGTTTTGTACAAAATTAAAATTACAAAAAATTAATAAAAATAAATTTATTCGTAAAATTTGTATAACAAAAATTTTGTTCACGAAAATTGTGGTGTCCAAAATTTGAATATGCAAAATTGTTTTCACAGCAAAAATTTGATTGTTTAAAAATAATTCCTCAAAATATGGTCTGCGAGTTGAGTGTGTCAAAAAATAGGGGCTTACAAAAAATATGCTCGAAAATTCAGTTTTTAAAAATTATACTGCCGAACGTTTTAGACCGTAAAATTTAAACTTCATTGTTTCCTGTAAAATTCTTAAGGGCGGTCTTACTTATGAGAATATACTGTAAATTTTGCATGTGTATACGACGTGCATGTGCGACTAAAAAGGTAAGGTATGGGAATGTGGACATAGCGGTAAAATTTGATGAGTGATTTGAGGGGGTTGCCATACATTAGACATTTGTGGTTGAAAGTTGACGAGAATCCTCCAAGACGTTTGCTATTAGAGGCGGAACGCACTGTGACTTAGCAAATCCTTGTATTTTTCATCACCCCATTTATTATCATTATTAATGGACGTCCATTGCGAAAGGCTCCAGGCATTTTTCCGTATTCTTGCATAAATTCAATTTTACAGCCGCTCATTATCCGGCCGTTGGTTACTTCAGCGGGATATGCAAACTCAAAAAATGTAAGTTTCATTTTGGAAAACTTCAAGAAAAAATTATGAACCTATTTTTTATTAAATGGGCAAAATTTTTAAAAGCATTATTTTGTTGTATCTTCCAAATACTCATTAATTCCCAGAGCATTTAATTGTTAGCACTATAATTGGGGCACTGTGAGATTCCTGTAAAAACATATGCAGAAGGTACAAACACCATAAAAATTTTATGTATAAAAAGTGCGCAAAAACCAGTGGTGGTAATCAATAGTGCGTTTTTATTTAGATTTGAAATTCCGGCCAAGGCGCAGGAGAGATTAAACAATGTTGATACAAAAATGATTAAAAACAAATTGGCGGTATGCGTACAGTAAACGCCGAGTATATTAGCACCTCCGGGAATAATAAACGTTGGCAAGACTATATTTAGCATTTTACCTTCAAAAAGAAAAAAAGCTTGGGAAAACATTTACCCCAAATTTTATGGTTTGGGGTGGAAATTTTAAGGGGCTTTTATATAGCCGGAGTCTACTGTGCAATCCCGCCCAAAGTGAATAAATTAATGGCAGACTTGAAGTTCCATTGGGAACATTGTTCCTTAAAACATTTCAAACTAGAAATATTCCGCGAATTTAATAAATACACGATTCACTTGTATAGTTAGAGTATGTATGTACATGTAATGTGTTTATATATAGGAATATATAATTTATTTAATTTTAAAAATTCGGTTGATAAATTACGTGGAAATTGTCAAACCTTTGGTTGTACAATGATTTTTTTTACGTATAATAACGGTTTCTTGCGTAATGCCCAGGTTTAAATATGAACTTACATTTTATCCGACCAAAAGCATTTTTAGAGTGAAAATTTGTAAAATTTGCACAACCCGAAATTCTCTTCAAATTTTAAAGTAATGAGAATTTTGAAACCTTTTTGAAATTTCTTTCAATTTCCCTAAAATATGATCAAATTAAAAAATTTTAAAGACATGTTTTCCCAATTTTTTCTAAAAACACCCCAAAAGCAGAATGTTTTGCCAATTCTGTTTAATATTTTAGCAATTTATTTAGCAAAAAATGTTTATTTTCTGAATTTTTAATTCCGAACGCAGATGCCCAAAAAAATCAAAGAAAAAATTTGTTTTGAAATCTCGTTTTAGAGAAAACGGCTGAAAATTGTTACGTTTTAAAATTCCTCCAAAATGCGCTTCGTAATCGAAATGTTTTCAAAAAATGCATTAGAATTAAGGGTTTACGTATTTGCAGGAGTATTTGAAATGGAAAAGTACCTTTAAAATTTTAACTGGCCCATAATAAAATGAGCAATATTTTTTTACATGTATAGAGTTCTAAATATTGTAATAAAGCTATATGTAGTAAATATGGTAACATTAAATTTTGGGGTCTGGAAAAGGGGAAAAATTTCCTCTGAAGACCACAAAAGGGCAAAATGGCTGGATATGCCTCGAGTACATTGGGATTTGAGAAAATATAAATTATTATTACACCATTGCGGTCTGTCAATGTGCTTCAGGAATTTTGGAGCCTGAGTGTGGCTGTGTATCAAATACGTGAGAATAAACTGCATGCGATCTTCCATTCATTCTTCCTCCGTCGATTGGAGATTTCTTCCCTGGAAAATGGCCGTGCAGCCGCAGCTGCTGCGTTCAGTTCCGCACACCTTCAAGATAAGTTTTTTTCATGTGCAAGCAGCAGGAGAGACAATTCTTCACCAAAACATCTTCTTATACAGAACCCGCTTGAGGACTAGAACACCTGAAATTGAAGGGAAAATATTTTTATTAGATGTTTTCTCGTGGCAAAAAAATTTTTTTCATTGATGTATGATCTCATTTGAGATAGAGTCATAAATATTGGGGGAACGGGATTTTGTGAATTCTGAAGAATAGGAGAAAGAGGGATGTTGAATTAAAACCCACAGATAAAATAACACTGGGAAAAATACACATTGAGTCTCTCAATGCCTTTATTTCCTTGTTTTCATCTCTGACGGTCTACTCTTGTAAATAAAACCGGAGAAAATATCGGAGGGGAAAGTTCCGGGAACGCAATTTCCTATCAGGGGTGTAAAATCTTCGGCAAACATTTTCCCCGTGAAGTTATATTTTTTCTGGGAAAATTTTCTAGGGACCTCTTTAAATTTTAACGATGTTTTCACGTTTTTGGGGTTTAATTTACCACTAAATACATTTCAAAATGGGTTTTTCAAAATGCGTTTTTACAAGATTAGTTTTTTTTCCAATATCGTCCAAAAACACATGAAATATTGATATCATTAGAAATTTTAGACCCGAGTGCGTTTTTTGGAAAACACTCATTTTCAGCATCGATAAAAAATTTAATCGATTTTACGTGAAGTGTAAAATTTTTGCAATCAAATTTATGCAAATCCCAGGACACCCATAATTTATAACGTGCAACAAAATTTTAATAAAATTTTTAAACCACCCTTTAATTCAAAATGGCATTTTTGGATTTTTGAAATTTGTTGCAACATATTAATATAAATTTTTCGGTTTAGATTTTATAAAAAATTGTGAAAAAAATTAAAATTCCTCAAATTTTAGTATAAAAATAGGGGATAAAATTTCGAAAATTTCTTTGAGCCAATGAAGGAACAAAATTTAAAAAAAGCGTGGAAAGTTGAATTACTATTTTGATTAGAAAATTCTCAAAGTATCCCAACCCTCCGGAAAATGCTAGAAATTTGATGGAAGGGAAAGCCCCAATATGCATCTTATGGAAACGCTCTGGCATAAGCGATCGGGCCCATGTTCATACATGGGATGGCTCATTCGTGAGCATTACATAAAGTCAGGGATTTCGATTAGCGAGTTTTTCCCCATCATATTCGCATCCACAAGCACATTGAATTTTCTCCTGGAGTGATCCCGCTGTCTATATCTTTTCCCACACGCTTTTTCCCCACTATAGGAAAATGCGGCCCTATAAATATAAATTGAAGGAGCGTGGTCGCATTTTATTTTCTCCTTATTTCAAGCTTGAGAAGTTATATGAGGAAAGTCCGGGAGAAAATATTTCTCATGTGTTTCTCAATGGTTTTTCCAAACTTGGGCTTGCACTCGTTTTTACTCAAAAATGCATTTATTACCCTTCACGATTTTTATCAAAATGATCATAATTTTCGATTAAATTTTTCCCGTAAAATTTTGAACGCTTGGTAAAATTTTACCTGAAAAAGGACTCAAAAACAATAACTTTCCAAAAATATTATGCAAACCCAAAAACTTAATTCACCCTTAAATTGTAAATTTCCTGGTCGAAATTCGGGCGGAAAAATTGCACTAAATTTAACTTTGCCCTTAAATCTTAACTTTTTGGAAACAATTTGGGTGGAAAATTTTGGGAAATTTTGTCAAAATTCGTTTGCCCGTATTTGAATCGAATTTATTAGCAAAGCAACCCATAATTATTAAATTTGCGGGTAATTTTTTGTGAAACGCGATAATTGCGCAGAGATACTTGAAGAGACGGAGAAAAATGTGCACAATCGAATGGCTCAATTTGTGTGGAAATTTTCTTGAGAAGACCCTCACAAAAAAAACGAAATAGCGCCAGAAGCCGGAACTGAGCTCCATTGCATGCTGGCCTCTGAATGGGAAAAATTTGATTCGTTTTTTCAATCCCACTTTTTTTCCCTCCGCCAGAAAAAAAATTATCCAAGGAGCGTGCACTCAATGTGTAGAGTTTGTAGTGAGTCTATTGAAGAGGATATTTCCTTCTTTCCCCCAAAAACTTCTTGCATTTCATTTCCGAGTGCCAATGTCAGGGTTGAGCCGATGCATGTCAATGGAATGGACTCAGATCCGAGCATGCGATAGATTGGGGATTCAAGGGAAAAAAAATGCATGCACTTTAATGCGATAAGGTTTTCTCTGAATATACACAAAAAGCACTTGCATTTTCTCATGGCCAAACACACTTTCACTTTTATGGGGCTTTCCATGGGAAAACGGCTCTATATAGGTTTGGACGATGGAGTCAATTTAGCCTGATGGAGCCCGTAAAGTATAATGGGGAATCGAAGGCTGTATGCAAAATGGTCTCAAATATAAGCTCCAATAATTTTATGAGTAAATAGCCCCAACCAAATCAATTTTTATATGGGGACTTTTTATCAGGTCTCATATTTCATGGGGACTATACTGGAAGAAAATACTGTAGTGTTTGGGGTGAGGCTTCTCAGTGTGGTGGGATTGAATGGTAGGATTTAAAATGATACGAGTTTTGATTTTGGGGATTATTGTGGTACAATCTTGATTTTTTAGTGTTGCGCCAGTTTGGATTGGTAACATCTGTGATGGTAATGTTTTGAGCCGAAAAATTGTTCCAGGTGGAAAATATTTATGGGAATTTTCTATTATGAAGATTTTTGCGCATCAAATTTTCCATACCAAAATGATAAAGGTGAGATTTTTCCAGATAATATGTTGACTGAAACATTGTTCATGGTAAAATTTTGAAAGCACCGTTTTGCGTAATAACAAAACTCATGATAGCGCTTTGCAGGTTAAAATTTTGCATGGTAACATTTCGGTGAAACCATTTTGCAGGGTAACCTTTTTAACGCAATAATAACGTACTTATCGCATGGTAACACATTGCATGTTAACATTTTGTATGACAACATTTTGGCAGAACCATTTTTCATGGTAACATTTTGGTAGAACAGTTTTGCATGGTAACATTTTGAAACAACCATTTTACATGGTAACATTTTGAAATAACCATTTTGCGTATTAAGGTATTTCCTTGAATGTTAACATCTGTCATGGTAACAAGCTGGAAAATTCAGTTTGCATGGTAAAATTTTGAAATAACCATTTTGCATATTAAGGTATTTCCTTGAATGTTAACATCTGTCATGGTAACAAGCTGGTAAATTCAGTTTGCATGGTAACGCTTTGGTAAAACAGTTTTATATGGTAACGTTTTAGTAAAACCATTTTGCATGGTAACGTTTTGGTAAAACAATTTTACTTCGCAACGTTTTAGTAAAACCATTTTGGATGGTAAAGTTATGGATGAATCATTTCCAAGTTAAAATTTTCCATAATACAATTTGCATATCTTTATTTTGCATATTAACATTTTGCATGGTAAACGTTTAGTAGAATCATTTTATATTGTATCATTTTGCAAGTTAACTTTTTAAAAGAAACGTGTTGCATGGTAACCGTTTAAAGCCGGAAATTTGCGCGGTAACAAGTTATATACCATTTTGCGTGATAAGATACTTTTTTGGGAAGTAGCATTTTCAAACAGTAATATCAATCTTTTATTTCCAGTGGTAACGATTTAAACGCATCATTTTTCATGACAAAAATTTTAGCAAAATTCATAATTCCATTTAAAACTCCTCAGGAAACTCCAATAGTAAAAGTATCTTAGAAATTTTACTGATATGTGACTTGTACCGTAAGACTCTTTCGTAAAATAACTTTTGTACAGACAACGCATTTCCACACTCACATTTCTGTTTTTATAAAATCTTCATAAATAATAGATCCATTGACAGCTCAATTTCCTAAATCTTTTCTACGCATTTATGCATGGAAATGACTGAATTTACTCTGAATTTGGGTTTGAAGACATCCGGAAAAGTCTATGAATAAGGCCGGAATCATTCCCGTGGCTTATTTTGGTTTTCGGAAAGGGGCTGCACATTTGCAGATATCTGCTCACAATTTACGGAGGAATTAGAATCAACCCTAATCCGGAAAGATCCTGAGCGGCGTGGAACTGATGCAAAAATTATGAGTGACAATAGTCGCTACAGGAAATCCGGTTGCTCATGTTATTTTCGTATATTAAGTTCCCTCGGTTGGGCTTGATAAGAAACCAGGAAAACCACAAGCTCAGAATATTCTACAGTGGAAAATTGTTCCAGCAGCTTTTGCAACCACAAAGTTTCCGATGAAACACAAGATGTAGATTCACCCCCAAATTTAGACACTGAATAAAAATTTTCTTAAATTTGCAAATTTGACCTAAAATTAACCCGGAATCAAATTAACCTCATTTAATCTGGCCCAAAATTGACCAAAAATTGACCATAATTTTGCATGATTTTGCTTAAATTAAATAATAACTGAAACTTCAGTTAATTTTCAGCGTAGTCAAAACATTAGTCAGACTTGACCTTAGTTTGACCCGATACGGTCCTAAACTTGTACCTACTTTTAATCGTAGCTACAGTTAATTTACTCAACATCGAATTTAAGCCACACCCAAAATATGACCCGAAATTGAACATCCCCGAATTTGACCCGATATTAAATTGACCCAAAAATTAAGCTCACTCAAATTTTGACCCGAAATTAAACTGACCCAAAAACATTTTAACAATTGAAATGACCCCAAATTTTGCTGAAACCGAACTAACCCAAAATTTTACCCGAATATGAACTGACTTTAAATTTGACCTGAAACTGGACTAACCCAAAATTTGGCCCGAAATTCAACTATCTCAAAATTTGGCCTGAAACTGCATTAGCCCAAAATTTATCCGCTGAAATATTCAAAACATGACCCCAAACTGACCGTTTTAATTTCTAGAGCCCATTAAACCCTTAAAATACTTTTCGGTTAAAATTTGCAACATTCACCAAAAATTCATCTCGTTGAAAATTTTACAAACGAGTCATGCCAACCCAGGTAGACTGTACGACTTCAAACTAGGGCTTGTGACTCGGGAGAATTTCCATGAATTTTGTCACTTGCAATTTTCTCGACTTTGTGATGATTGGGTTTGTGAGAAGTATTTTATCTCTGCCTGCCATGCTTGGGGAAGAGGATGAAAGGAGGAGGAAAAGTGGCGGGTTCTGTGAAGGGAAAAGTACAAAGGAGTGAGTTATGCTCTTCAAGGGACAGGAATAGGGAAAATAGCTTGTCGGGATGATTGTCACCGAGAAAATTCCCAGAGACTTTACTTATTTTCCGAGTCTCCTCTCCATTTTCCTCCAAACCACAGAACCCACACCACAAGCCCATAAAGCATCGTCTACTCCATGACTTGGAATCTAACTTTTACTTTTTCCTTGCAAACACTCCAAGTTCACATATATTTACATTACATTAGCCAAAGGTTGGCACATTCCTAGGAACTGTGTCACACTCAATGTCCAGGTTTCCCTCCATTCTCAATTCCGCCCAGCCGTCACTCTCAATTTCCCTTTTTTCCTCTTTTTGGGGAACATAAAATTCTGCAAATCCCCAAATTTCTTGTTTTCCAATTTTTATCAATTTTCATCCGAAAAAATCAAAGTTCCCGAAAATTCTTCAACTTAAATTTTTCCCCTTAAAATTTTTCCCTTAAAATTTTTCCCTTAAAATTTTCCCCTTAAAATTTTCCCCTTAAAGTTTTTCCTTTAAAATTTTTCCCTTAAAATTTTTCTTTTAAAATTTTTGCCTAAAAATTTTTTCCGTTAAAATTTTCTCCCTTAAAATGTTTCCCAACCCAAACATTTTAACCATATTTTTTTAATTTTAAGGGCGCAGAAAATGTTATGTATCTAGCCAATAACATTCCAGCGTCATTTAAATTCTGCTAAATTATCCCCTCTATTTTCAAGGCCTTGCTTAAATTTTAATTATTTTTGCGAAAATGTTTTTAAGTAATTGATTTTCTGGTAACATTTTAACTGCGCCCCAAACATTTAGTAAAATTTACCTGAGCTCAAAAGTTTTTTAAACAAAAATGTAAAAAAGGTTTTTGCTGGATTTTTAACGATTTTTGAGCAAAACGAGCTGCCACTTTGAAAAGGGAAGGTTGTAAGAAATCTTGCAAATCTATCGGGCTGAGTTGCCACGGTAATATTATGTACAATCCGAAGTTGCCGATTTGCTTGGTCATGTTTCCCTGAGAACCTCCAGTCAAATAGGGTTTTAGTGTGTTACTAGTAACGTGCAGCTCTTTTTTCTGGAGTTTTGCAAGTGTGAAATCCTCGATAGAATAGTGATAAGTATCCGAAGAGCTTGACTCGAAGCAGGGAGGCGTGAAGGGAATTTTCTCCGAGAATGAAAACCAGGTCGGTTTTCATTCGTAAGTGTCAACACAGATCAGGGTTTTGAAGCTGTACTGCTCTCCTCATATAAACACATTCTTTATGTCCGTCCCCTGTCAGTCTCTTCTAAGGAGTGAGAATTTTCCTGAACAGAATCCCTGATTTTCTCGGAGAAAAAATCCCGGGGAATCACCGTCTTACAAATATGTTTTATTCAAATTTCCCACTCCCCGGCAAAACAACTTTCCCAATAGAAATAACAAATCCTTTTGATCCTACTGACTCATTTTGCCGGATCCCAAACTCACATTCTCACCCCAAAACATCATATCATATCTCATCCTCCCAAACAATTTTCACCATCGAAGCGTGCATATAAATGGGAAGTCACAATTGAAATCGGACTATGCAAATTGAGGTATAATTTTTGGGTGCCAAATACAGGATCCCGTAGAAAATCTCTGTAGCTAAAAAATGCATAATGAAATTTTTCCGGGTGGGTAAAATTCTAAATAACATTTGGATTTACAAAAACCACCCCATGCTTAGCAAAATATTTCCATGGAAATTTGTGGTAGAAACTTACGCCAAAATTAGGGCCAAAACTTGCGTCAGAATTCGGCGCAGCAAATTCCACAGGAATTCTGTCAAAACATTTTACCAGTATTTCTTAAGCAAATTTGCCGCGAATTTAGAATTCAAATTTAGAAAAAAATTTGGGGCTCAAATTTACGCCAAAAGTTACGACAAAACTTGGGACTTAAATTTGCCACATATTTTGGGACTTAAATTTGCCACATATTTTGGGACTTAAATTTTCCACAAAATTTGGGACTCAAAATGACGACAAATTTTACGGCAAAACTTGGGACTTAAATTTACTACAAAATTTGGGGCTCAAATTTACGACAAATTTGGGGTAAAAAATTGCGCCACAATTTGTAAGAAAATTTACGCAAAAGTTTTTTACAAAATCTTTGACCAAAATTTAATATTACATTTTTGTGACACATTTCGTTTTTATAGTGTAACTATTTTTTAAAATTTTATGAAAGCCAGATATTTTGAGGAAGGGGAATCCCTAAACTCAAATTTTATTGTGGGTAAGCACGTGCGTAAAAATATTCGGGGGTGCCTCGTGGACCCAGGAAAAGAAATAAGTGAGAAAACTGGACTTCTGGAGAGCCAGAGAGCGATAGAAAATTCAAATGTGAAGACGACAGCAATTTCTCTTGGTATTTTTTTGGCTCTTTATCCGGGGCAAGAGTGCGGGAGAAAGACGGGGGAGAACGTCGAGAACGTATAATCATAACGAAGGATATAAAGGACTTAGGTAATGTAACGTGATATGTGATGTGATCTACGGTCTTCCTTTTCCCAGACAACGAGAGGCAGGAGTGGTGCAATTGGGGCAGTGCTTCAGCAAATTTCTTCTGGAATGAATCCTTGAACCTTAGTATATAGCATGAGTTTTTTCTATATATGTACATGCATGTAATTGTATGCATGTATGTATATACATAAAACACGGATCTATGTTTTCCTATTCCAGAAATACAGACTTCGCTTGACTGGAGCCGTTTTTGCAATTTTGCCTACATTTGCATTCCCAATTTTTCAACGGTCCCAGAACACTTACTGGCTATTGCTCACAAGTACACGGTTTAGTTACGGAGAAAAGGCCAGTTCTGGCAGCATTTTCCTCCGAGCAATCTTCTCTGTCGGCTATTCTCTTTACAGCTCTTTTTCATCAATGAAGGCATCACATCCCCACGATTTACCTATAACTTTGGGGCTATTTCCACTCAACACTTTGGTACTAACAAATTTTACTTTTAAAATATTTTTAAAATTCAGAACTTCTTGGAAGTTAAAACATCTCTCATTATTTTATCTAAAACTGAATTTAACATGCTTTTAGCACATTGTTTAACTTTGCTCATGTTTTTACAAAACTTATGTCACATTTTCTCAAAAACTTTACAACGATATTGCTTGTCGTTTGACCGCAGATTTTGACTAATTTTCCCTTATTTTTACACAAATTTGCATTTATTTTCAAAACATTTGGCACATACTTTTGCAAACATACGGGCAAGTGTTTTTCAAATTACGGACTGAGTTTTGCACTTTTTGCAAAAAATCGGCAACGATTTATCCAAAATTTTATGCAAATTTGTCTCGAATTTTACAGAATTTATCCCAAAATGTTAAAGCGATTTTCCCGAATTTTTATAACATTCTGCCCGTATTTTACAAATTTTGTCTGTATTTTTACAAAACTTTTCTAGATTTGTTACACATTTTTATCAAAAATTTCAATTATTTGGGTAAGAATTTTTGCACATTTTTGCGACAAATTGTAATTATTTTGGTCAGAATTTTCATAACTTTTTGTCAAAAATTTTCTAAAAATTCGATCAATAATGTTTTACACGAAGAATTGTGGAGTATTTTCCACGAAAATTTTAGAACTCAAAAAGTCCCCTGCGTTTATAACAATAGTCCGAAAATTGGAAAAATTTTCTCGAGGAACTGAAGCCAAAGAAAATCCCGTAAAAGCAGTAAAACAAGACATTCTGGCAGAATGTCTTCTAGGGCTAGTTTTTGTGGAAAAATTGCGTATGGACTCGAAAGGGAGGACATTTCCCTGTAACCATTTGATTTGCATTTCTTGGTTGAATTTGCTCCGGGCGGCGCTATATTTGAATCGGGCAAGTGAAGTAATTTAAGTGAATGCATGTGGCTTATGTGTGTCATTTACATTTGATGGTAATGGGAATTGGCAGGGTATTGCTTGGACGGAGGAAAATCTTTTATTTTCCTAACGACCCCTTCCCTTGTCTTCTAATTCAAATAATTCCAAATACACCACTCACAACAACTTCCCCAGCACCCAAGCATCTTTCCTGGGAAGTAGGGAAATTTCCGCATCCTGCGCCTCCTCAAAAGTTCCTTTTTTCTACATTTCCTATATATTTTGCTTTATTATCCTAAAACTTGCCTCGCTCCAGGAGCTCCTGGTAATCCCTGAATATTTTCACCCGCCTGCTTTAGCATACGCCTACGCTTACGCTTATACATAGCTCCAGGGAGAAATATTGCGGGCGGAGGGAAAATTCTCTATGTTTGTGTACTAATGATACCTTGTGTTCATGCCTTTAAGCACAGTTCAAAGAGCTAGGAAAGGGCGGGAAGATTTTTAAGCCAACACTTGAACTTGAAATTTTTTTTCGAGTGAAGTAATTTCATCGGAAAATTTCAAAACTCGAATGTGTGATTCATTTTCCTAAACTTGACCTGAACTTGACCGAAAAAACAGCTTCAACAGCTTTACTTGCACTTGAACTTGACTTGAATCAATGCAATCTGCACTTGAACTTGACTTGAATCAAGGCAATCTGCCCTTGAACTTGACTTGAATCCATGCAATCTGCACTTGACCTGAATTTGATCTGTCCTTAATTTGCTTTTGGGTCACACCATTTGGTCACACATGTAACAACACTTGACCCTAAAAGAAACCTCCAACCTAAGCTAACCTGGATCTGACTTGCACTTGACCCCAAACATACACTTGAATAATGAGTACGCAATTGAGCTTTTCTTGACCCCAAATTCACATTAATGTGCACTTGGCTTAAGTATAACCCAACATTCACATATTATGTGCATATTATTTGACCTGTACTTGACCTATACTTGACCTGTATTTGCCCTGTACTTGACCCGTATTTGACATGTACTTGACCCGTATTTAATCTATACTTGACCTCGACTTCATATATACTTAATCTCTACTCAACCTCTACTTGACCACTACTTGACCTTCACTTGACCTTTACTTGACCTTTACTTGACCTTTACTTGACCTTTACTTGACCTTTACTTGACCTTTACTTGACCTTCAAGTAACTCACAATTTAATTGTAAATAATATATTGAATTTCCACAAATATTCATGCAATTTTCCAATTGAATTTCATCCTACCAAAAGGAAACTTGAACCCAGCCCTATTTGTATAATACCGCCTCGCTGCGATATTGCCATTGAAAAGAACGATTAGTTTCGTAAGAAAAAGCTTTATCCTCTCAGACTGCACTGAAAAAGGAGAGAGAAAGGAAGAGCTACGAGTGGCTCTGTTCTCCTCATCCGGAATTGTTATGTAAATAGCTACGAGAGGAAAAACAATCTCATGACCATATATTAAGTAAATACTCCAGACCGTATTAAATTTTGCAATCACACTCCACTTGAGCGAAAGGGCTGCGGAGGTTGCTCCTGCATCTCTGGACCATCTTCATATAATTATCCGAATATTTTACTATACATAGAAACGCATATATATGCGGATCAACGTCCATGAGCATATGCTCCAGCACGTAGTAATTCCGTGGGATGGTTAGAAACAATAGCAAATTTGCGCCTTTCGGGTCAAATTTTATAGAGTGTCTGCGTCATAGATTTTATGTCTCTATTCCGACATCACTCGCAACCCTCGTGCTCTCAAATATGTCCCAGCATCTTAACTGCTTTTTATACGCATATTGCGTCTCTTCACGTGAAAAAATTCCTGGGCCAAAACCTATGAAAATTTTCTGCAAAGCTGAGCCGTATCAACCTGGCATTTTCCTGCAAAGCTCGTCCATTAAAAACATCACATACAACTGGGCAATACACAAACCAAATAATACCATAATAACCAGGCATGGTTTGGCAATTTAAAATTTTACCGTACTAATCATGCTATTTAAAATTTATGCCGGCTGCCCCTAAAATTTGCTCCTTATTAAATCCTGCAAAAGTTAAGGAATTCAATTTCTTTACAAAATCAAAAAACATTTACTCCAATTTGGGCGGAATTTTCCCAATATTTGCTGCATCACTGATTCTTTCAAAATTGCGGCAATATCTGGTCCAAACCAGTAAATGTTTTCTGAAAAATTGTTCAATTCTTCGAAACATTTTCAGCAACTACCAAATTGTGGCAATTGTTTGCAAATTCGCCGTAACATCTCTGAAATTCCCCACGCCCCTATTTTTTCAAATGCGGCAATACCTGGTCAAATCCAGCAAATATTTTTCGAAAAATTATTCAATCCTTCAAAATGTTTTCAGGAACTGCCAAAATTCCGAATATTTTTTAAAAATGTACCGTTTTAACCCTGGTATTTGATGGCGCCTTCCTTCCTGTATTAAAACCAGGTACGGGCAATAACGCAGGATATGCAAAAAGGGTGTAATTACCCGAAACGTTGAAATGTTTACTGCCCGAATGGCTAATATTGTTAATGCGGGTAAAATATTGCGGGGCTCCACTCCAGTCGGCACTCTATTCCTGGCGCAATTTTCCTCAAGGAGCTTATCAAGTTATTAGAATTGCTTGAAGGAGCTTGTCATAGAGGAGAGCCTCCGTAAAAAATAATGGTTGGCCTGATATTAGTTTGTTAGTGAAGGGCGCACTTTGCTACGGGAAGTGAAAGTGCCCCAAAATGTTGAAACATTGTGGTTTGGGGAAAGTTCCTGGCTCAATGTAAAACTGGGCATGGTAATGCCGGCAGACAGTTGCCAATTCAATGTTAAATTTAATGTGATGTGGGAAAGGGCTGGAGAGCGTAAATGTGGATGATGAGACGGGAATAGAATCAACTAGAAAGTAAAATCATGTTGGACCTCCCTCCATTCACGTTTCCAGCGAGCATCTAATCCACTCTTTCTCATTTAATCGACACTCAGGACACACTTAAGCCTCTATATTAACACCACAGCCTTGGGATAAGGCACTGTGTTCCTCGAGACTCCTCCGAAAACCTGTACAACTCAATGTACAGACACACACGTCCCAGCCACTTCTATTTTCATTGTCTAAAAAGGAAGCTGTAGTTGGGGGAAAAAACTAATGTAAAAGTACGTTTACCATGGTAACCTCCATCCGAAATAGTTACCTTATGGGCTTCTTCATCAACAACTCCTGCCTTCAACTCACTCCTCTTGAATGCACCCATTACCCGCTTATGTACATTACATTTGTAGGCGTGTAGGGCACCCAGAAAGATTTAATGTGCAATGAAACCAGCACACTTTTGTTTGATCATAGTAAAACTGGGGTGTATTTTTGAAATGGAAACAACTTTTCTTAAAACATTATGAGGCGATATTTAATGGTAAACATGCTCAAATAATCAACAGTGTAAAACTGGTACAAAAATTCATTTAAAGTCAAAAATACTAAAACTGGTTAACAATCAAAACTGGTAAGAATTTAAACACTGGTGAAGTTACCACAAGTGGACAATACTTTTAGTGGTTGCAATTGTTGAATAAAAAAAACGAAACTGGTAAAAAATCCGAGACTTGTAAAATACCCAAACCTAATGAAGAATCTAGAATTGGTATAAAATGCAAAACCGGTAAAAAATCAATACTTGGTAAGAAATCAAAAAATTTGTAACAAACTCAAAATTGATAGCAAATCTAAAATTGGTAACAAATTCAAACTTGGTAGCAAATCCAAAATTGGTAACAAACCCATTAAGGGTAACATATTCAAAATTGGCAACATATACAAAATTGGCAACATATACAAAATTGGCAACATATACAAACTTGGTAACATATTCAAAATGGGTAACATATCCAAACTTTGTAGCAAATTAAAAGTTGGTAACATATTCAAAATTGGCAACATCTACAAACTTGGTAACAAATTCAAAATTAGTAACATATTCAAAATTGGTAGCAAATCCAAAATTGGTAACAAATTCAAACTTGGTAAAAAATCCAAAATTGGTAACAAATCCAAAATTGGTAACAAATCCAAAATTGGTAACAAATCCAAAATTGGTAACAAATCCAAAATTGGTAACAAATCCAAAATTGATAACAAATCCAAAATTGGTAACAAATTCAAACTTGGTAAAAAACCCAAAATTGGTAACAAATCCAAAATTGGTAACAAATCCAAAATTGGTAACAAATCCAAAATTGGTAACAATTCCAAAATTGGTAACAATTCCAAAATTGGTAACAATTCCAAAATTGGTAACAAATCCAAAATTGGTAACAAATCTAAAATTGGTAACAATTCCAAAATTGGTAAGTATTCCAAAATTGGTAACAATTTCAAAATTGGTAACAATTTCAAAATTGGTAACAATTTCAAAATTGGTAACAATTCCAAAATTGGTAACAATTTCAAAATTGGTAACAATTCCAAAATTGGTAACAATTTCAAAATTGGTAACAAATCCAAAATTGGTAACAAATCCAAAATTGTAAAAAACTGATACCGATAAGAAATTCTAAACTGGTAACAAATTCTAAACTGGTAACAAATTCTCAGCTGGTAACAAATTCTCAGCTAGTAACAATTTATAATCTGGTAACAAATTCTCAGCTGGTAACATATTCTAAACTGGTAACAAATTCTAAACTGGTAACAAATTCTAAACTGGTAACAAATTCCCAGCTGGTAACAAATTCTAAACTGGTAAAAATTTTGAAACTGCAACGAGCAGTAAACTGTAAAACTTGTTAAAAAACGGAAAACGTTTAGAATTTTACAGCAACGTAAAATCCCAAAAAGCAATAAAAATTTGGTAACTATTCCCCGTCCCCCTGTACAAATCCAAGTGTTAAGTATAGCCGAAGCGCCAACCCCATCCAATATATATGACACGAACCACCAGAACGATTTCCCCGTTAGGAAGTATGAAAGAGACAATAAATAGGGAGAGGACGTTGGTGCTAATGTATAGGGGCTGTCGTCTAATGTCCCATCATGTGTCCATCCACGTCCCTGTCCACTCTCCAGCTCCGTCCAACTGGACACGGGAGCTGTCAGGGTCGTAAAAGAGCCCAATGACAATGGTCAGAGCTAGAGGGAGGGCTCTTTCCCGAACATGTCCATCACCCGCAGACTATCCCCAATTTTCTTCACTTTCCCCGCACATATGTACATACATAGTACATACCTCAAAAACTCCATGTTTTTATACCAGGTCAGATTGCGGCAGTGCCGTAGTGATCTGGCCCTGCCAGAACTCTTACGTAATGAGCGCATCCAGCGTGGTTCCGATAATAAGATCCAATTTTCTCCCAAGACACACTCGCTCGGTCATATGCGGGTTAAAAACGCTCACGCGAATGGGGCTGAAAAAAAAATTTTATTCAGGTCCGAAAAAACCCTATATAAAAATCAAGTGGGACGTAGATACGGGCTTTGAGGGCACTCGGGGAAAGTGGTTCCACACCGGAATTTTACAGTTATGGGATCTTCTGGGTCGCAGAGGAGAGTGCTGGTTATGGCGCATAGTGTTACCGGGGCTTGTAAATTTTTCCGTCGTGTCCAGATATTGCGCCATTTGAGCATTGTCTTTTATCGCAAGTGTCCTATTCCTTATATGTGCTTCCTCAACTTACGGCTCTTATGGAATGGAATGTTTTCAAACACACGGGTGGATATACACACAGGTGACTACAGGGCACCTTGACTGTAACGGTCTCCCAGATTTTTTTTTTTTTTTTTTTTTTGTGGTCACGGGAAATTGTTGGCGTGAGGAATAAAGGAGAAGGGTTGTGAGTGGACATAATAATTTGGAGTAGCCGTGACATAAAGGTTTGTGGAGGAGAGGATGGGAGTGCTTGAGCGAAAGTATACATTATCTGGTGAGACTGATAGGGAAAGTGGGGGTTTGGGTGCGTTGGAGGACCAAAAGCCATAATATCTCCACAGTTATCGTTATGGACCGCTTATTTATACCCACGGAGAGTATATCAAGTCCGAGGAGACCCATTCCCAACTCACTCCACCTTTCTATTCACAATGTCCCAAAATCCACGGAACACACATTCACAGTCCGGACTGGTGGGAAAAAAATCCCTTGGCTGGCCATCAGGATAGTCCATATAGATAAGATTTCTGAGACGAACACTTCCTATAGATTCGCTACTCCACTTAGTTCTCAAGTCAATCCAGTCAACTTTCAGTAAATATCTAGGGGAGCTCCGGTCGGGGTAGTGTCAAGTTTCGGGTTTACTTTAAATTGAAGGTAGACCTGTTGGGATTTACAATTTTGACTCTTTTGGAACACGAGGATGTAGAGAGTTAGGTCATTAGAATGAGTTGGTAAAGTCGCTTGGGAAAATTCTGGGTCAAGTTGAGGTCAAGTATCTGTATTGTGTAAGTCAAGTTTAGGTCGGTGGAGGTCAAACATTTGTATTGTGAAGGTCAAGTTCCGGTGAGGTTGGGGTCAAGTTTTGATGAGATGAAGGTCAAGGTTTAGTATGGTGAACGTCAAGTATCTGTTTTGTGAATTTCCTGTTTGGGTAAGGTGGGGGTCAGGTATTAGTTAGGTGAAGGTCAAGTTTTGGTAAGTTGAAGGTCAAGTTTTGGTAAGATGAAGGTCAAGTTTTGGTAAGATGAAGGTCAAGTTTTGGTAAGGTAAACGTCAAGTACCTGGATTGTGAAGGTCAAGTTCGGGTGAGGTGGGGTTCAAGTTTTAGGGAAAACAATTCAAGTGCAGGTAGAGTTTGGTATAATGAAGAACCAGTGGAGGTTGAGTTTGTTGTAGGAAATTTGAAGTGGAGGTCACGTTTTGAGATTGTGAATTGAATTTCATATTTTGATAAAGGGGAGGGAGTTCAAGTGTTGATAAAGTTGTGCTCCAATGAAAGTTAAGAATCGGCGTATTTGAGGTCAAGTCAAGGTCAAGTAAAGCGCATGGTTTGGTAATCTACTGGATGAATTTTCGCACCATGTACGACGAAAGTCAAGATTTAGAGAAGATAAGGTCATATTTCACAAAAGCGGTCAAGTATTATAAAATAAACACCATAAACTTGAAGTCAAGTTTTTTTGTAACATTCGGGTCAAGCACAGGTCAAGTGTACTAAAGACTAGTTCTCATTTAAAACTACATTTTGGTGTACTAAGGTCAAGTTTGAAGTCAACGCAAGTTAGCTACAGATTAGAGTAGGTTCAAACCCACAGAGTCAAGCAAATTCAAGTCAGGGTCAAGTTGAGGTCAAACCGTTGAATCTAATGACCTATCAAAAAGTTGAGGTCAAAGTTGTAGCAAAGCAAATTTGAAATTGGATCGAATCTAAAATGATATAAAAACTTCAAAAATTTGAATGTGTAAAATTGGAGAATTTGATTGACCTGACCCGATCGAAGCATCAAGTGAAAACTAATCCATCGTGTTGAGTTTCTTTTCCAATCTCGGACCAATACTGGTTTCTTTTGCTGGAGAACTCAAGACGAGCAGACACCAGTGTGAAAGGCTTTCACTTTCACTCTCCTCATATATACGTGCACATGTGCACACTCTATAGGAAGCATTGTGCTCCATAGCATTATGTCTGGACGGCTGTTACGTGTGTAAAAAGGAATGAGGCAGAAGAGGAGACACTTATCGAAAAACTATTTGTCATTTCAGGAAACTACTTTGTTTGGGAAATACACTCGCCCTCCGATAAATAGAAAAATATCATTTGACGCTAATGACAAGGCTGGAGAACGTTTTTCCTCTAAAAATACCCTTCATAATAACTTACGCTCTATTTTCAATATCTCCAGACCCATTCCTCTATTCCCGCTTTTTTTTCCACCCACATTTTTTCAGAGACAGTGTCCACACCGAAACAATCTTCAAAGTTCGTTTCCATGGTGACAGAACCAGCGACTGTTTACTTTTTAAGGAGCCAAAAAAATTTTTCTTTCAAGCCCTGTTGAAAAGAAATCAATTTATTTGTAACCACTGGAAATGTGAAGCTTCAAATATTCTTTTTACTCCCTGGTGACGTATTTTCTTCCCAAATGTTAGCAACTTATTAAATTCTTATGTAACATTTAAATGAAAATAACTTGTCTAAAATATTTTCCGATTTCGCCCAATTAAGTCCTTTTTGGGAGTCAAATTTTCACCAAATGTGTAGAAACTCCAAAAGTGTTTGTGCAAAATTTAAGGGAAATAAATTTTAGTCAAAATGTTTTCAAACGCGCCAAATTTCTGGGCAGAAATTTATGGATTTTCTTCAAATTGACCGTTTAAAATCAAGTTTTGCGTTTCGGAGACGCATTTTGCATTAAATGTTTTGCAACTCAAAATATCTTGTCTAAATATTTAACGGGAAATAATTTTGGCAAAAATGTTTTCCAAATACGCCGAATTTCTGGACCTATTTTCGTTTATTTTCATCAAATTTACCGTTTAAACTTGCCCATTTCCGTTGTAGATATGCATTTTTTATATAAATTTCCCCACGAATTGTTTCCAAAATGCGTCCAATATCTGGCACCAAATGTTTTGATTTCCCCCGAATTTAATAGCTAAAATCACAATTTTACGTCCTGCTAACTCAGTTTTCATCAAGTATTTAGCAACTTTCGAAATGTATGTGTAAAATTTAAGGGAAAAATATTTTAGCAAAAATATTTCCCAAATGCGCCAAATACCTGGTCCAAATTGACGAGGAAAAATTATCTTCAGGCAATTTTTAATTTTCTCTGAATTGTTTAGTAGTATGTTATAACCGATTGGTTTTGCAAAAACAGGAAAACAGTTGTTATTAAAATGAAAATGAAATTTTGAAGAAAATGGCCAGATAACTTTGATCGATTGATTCTTCATAAAATTCAGGAATCCTGGAAGATTTCAAGGAAGATTATATTTGAAAGCAAAGCCTCATCTGCTATTTGAAGTCAATGGCCCATTTCTGGCCATTCCTGCCCAAAAAGCGTTGCAAATAGGGAGGTTTTGTTCCCATACCATGTGCTAAAAGTGGATGCTTAAGATCTCGCTAGTGGAGAGAGTGAGCACCGAGACTCAATAAAGAGATTACATTGGGATCGTCCAGAGTGGCGCCAGAAGTGAGCCGGATAATAGCATTAGTTTGAATTTCCACATGTGAAAATTTTTACTTGCCCAATTGTTACCAGGCCCAGACGCAGCTTAAAACCCACGCTGAAACAACTGTTGTTATTGTTCCGTGCGTCATGTGTAATTGAGGCTATTTTAACCACTTTTTTTATTTTCTGCTTGTACATTACCCTTCAAAGATATTTTAGGAGGTGTATTTGAAGGAAATTTAGACCCATTTTAAAATGGGGCCGAGTAAAAAAAAATTCTGAAGAGCGAAACCGATCTCGACCATGACATTCATCCCGAGACACAAGGAGTAATAATAATAATGACACTGTTATTGTTCCCTGATCGATTATCTTGAGAAGAGCTGAGTTAGCGAGAAAGAGAGAATGGGGCAGAAAAAAATTTCTTTCTTCTTCTTCTTCTTCTCCTCGCATTAAATTAAATGTTACTTGATGGTGCGGAAAGACGAAGGAGGAAAGGAGAACAAATCAAGTATCTCCGACTTTGACTTCCTCCACGTAAAAAAGCTCGGCCCTGAGGTACTATATTAACTATAGCCAATTTGATGCTATATAGAGGCTCCCCCAGTTCCTTACACCTTGATACCTACGCAAAAAATTCTCTATTTCCAACCAATGCTGATCGATTTTCCCGCATACACAACATTTTAATTTGTATAGGTTTTGCCCCAATTTCCGCTCTTATAGCCTTCCATCCCAGGTATAGAAAATTTCTCTTATAGTTATTACTAGGGTTTGGACCTTACGATTGCCCCCTGGTTAAGCTTCAAACGTTGCACCAAATTTTAATTCATTTTTACGTCCATTAGTTTTTTTTTGCGTTTTTCCTATGTACATTTTAGGGGAATAATTTTGACGCATATTTGAAGAAAAAACAAAAATTGATTCAAAATTTAGATGTTTCGAAATGTTTCAAAATTTTTAGGGGCAAATTTTCCGGGAAGCTTATTTTTTTCGAAACTTTCCCGTTTCATCAATCTGTTCCTCAAATTTACCACAAAATTGTAGTCAAATCTTGCCAAATGATTCCCTCAAGTTTTCAAAAACAAAATCCCAAAATGTTAAACACAATTTTTAACATTTTAAGCAAATGTTTCCCAAAAAGTAAAGCAAATTTCTCTCAAATTTTAAACAAACCACCACAAATTTTACCAAATTTCCCCCAGTACTGGCGCCGAATTGTTGTTAAAATGGTATAAATTTACCTCCGTAATTTTTTCAGATCCTTTCAAAATATGCGTCTGCAATTTAGGCAAAATTAAAGAAATTTTACCAAAAGGTTAGTAGAGTTATGCAACCAAGCATTAAAATTTCCTGTGAAAAAAATACCCCCAATTTTTACGAAACGTTATGGCACTCCAGCCAATTGGGATTTATCATAAGGGCTTCTATTTGTCTGCTGCTCATTTCAGGATTTTTATTGTGCCAGCGTTCCCGCAAAAATAAAAGCAGAAAAACTAGCGGTTCAGTTATACGACGTGGCCCAATAAAGAATATAAAACGGGGCTGTCAAGACGAAGGAAAAAATGAGCCTTGTTACATTTTTATGATGCTGGGATTCGTCGTTATAAATGAAATTACAAGTAAAACCTGGCACTCGTAATACTTCCCCACACCCGATACATGCACATAGCTCCATAGCCTTGTTTAAGACTTAATAATAAGACAGTAATAACCCAGGCGGAGGAAACTTCCCAATAGACTCCTTCTTTCCCCAGCTTTTTTTATCCCTCGGAAAAGAAAATTTGCATTGCTAAAAAGTTACTTGTGAATTCATTCCATCCTGGATAAATCCAAACTATAACAATCTGCTATTGCTTGTCCCACAGTCATAAAAAAGTTAACTCTATTATAGGGCTTAAGCTTTTTAAAACCCTCTGTATGCATATATTTGAATACGCTGGAGATAGACTTTCAAAACTTTTTCTGCAGGTACGTTAGGGATGCGAGGAGAAAATTAAAAGAAATCCTGGGAGTTAAATTGAACTCATTTTATTTCCAAGCTATTGTTCGCCTGTATATGCGTTTTTATGGGGGAATCAAATCGCAACAATTAGTCACTCTGAAGAAGGAAATTCGGGAGGGATTTATTTTTGAAGGAGATCGAATACCCTTTTATAAAGGACTTTTCACGGATTTAAAATTCTATTCTGTCAAATGGTAAAGAGTAAAATCGGGAAATTATTTTTCCTCAGTTTTTTTCTACGCATGGATAAACATGCTTTTATGAACTTCAAACGGTAGAATTTGTATCAGAAAAACCCTTAATTTTTAAAGTATTTTTAGTAATTTCGTCAAAACTGGCGAATATTTTACGCAATCGAAAATCAATTTCACCCGATTTTCCTTGTTTAATTTGGGCAATTTTCTCCAAAATTCCTTAAAAAACTTACATACTGGAAATTTTTGTTAGAACATAAATTCGGGCCAAATTGTCATCCAATTTACAGTCAGAAAATTTTCTTCAGAATTTATATTCAAGCAATTTTCCACAGAAATTGAGTTCAGACATTTTTTTCCAAAATGCAAGTTTAACTAGTTTTGTCAAAATTTAATTTCGGGCAATTTTCATAAACTATAATTTTGGGGAAATTTTATTACCGGTACATTTTCAGCAAAAAATCCAGGTTAGTCAATAATGACAGGAAAATTTTCCACCAATTTTCTAAGCACTATCCCTGAACATAAAAATATATGTTAAAAATTTCGCCCCCAATTACAAAATTTTGCCACATTTACTGCCAAAATTTGGTAAGTTTGCATTTGCCCAAACCCCAGAAAACCCTTAAAAATTTTACCATTTAGGAATAAAATTTTAACTAAAATTGTCATTTTTCTGGGTTTAATATTCCAAGGGAGAAAACATTTGGTCAATTTTCGTTCGTAGAGCATTGAAACCCCCAAAAAAGTTACGGAAGCCTGCTGAGAATGCAAATGCCAGTGAGAGTGGTTCTTTGTGAAGAAATGAGGAGCTAAAATAAGATAAGAGGAAAATGAAACTAAATGGGGCTAAAAGATGTGTGCGGGATAAAGATAACAAACGGCTTAGGAGGGAGAAAACCTCCAGAATTTATACAAGACGAAAATCAACCGAGTTGAGAATGACTCTTCCCCACAAGAGAGGAAATGAGAGAAAAAGAGAGAGAGAGAGAGAGAATGAAGAAAAGAGAATTTTCTTAGTGAGAAAGAAAACTTTGGTGGAGAATGTAAATTCAAAATTGTATCCTCGCGCGGAATAATAATTCGCCCGAGCTTTCCCAGCCCCATACGTATGGGAAAAACTCCTTCACTTTATGAAAAGAAAGTTATCAAAAGCGTACCTGATTATAACAGTAATCCGGAATTAATTGTCAGGCCCACAGTGGGGCAGGCGGGGGTGGTCTTCGGGGAGCAGGGAAAGGCGGAGGAGGTCGATTCGGTGGCGGGAACGGCGGCACGTACAACTGGACATTGGAGGAATTTGAATGAGTCATTGTCATGATGCCGCCATTGTGGGCGGGGGGAGGGGGCGGGGGGAAAATTGGGGACCCCAGCGTCCCACCCCCAAAAGAACCATTCCCATGTAAAGGCAGCGTCATAGCCCCGTTGGAGCGTCGATTCAAAACCAGCGCGCCAAGGCGCGGCTCGGGGAGCGCGCAGCGCAATTTGGCCCAAAAAAGTTTATCATTAGAATTGAGGACCGTCGCGCTCCGTAAACACACCCTCAAGTCCGGGTCCAAATCCCGGGTCGGCAGATCCCCCAGCATGACAGCGATCAGGCGGTTTTTCTTCCCCCGAAGCGCGGCATGAAGCGCGCTCTTAAACTCAAACCTACACCACTCACTCTGAAGGAAATTTTTACTGAGCACTATTATAGTCCGGCGGGAGGACTCCACCGCCTCCACTATAGTGTCCGCAATGTACGCGCTCACTGGGAAATCCTTATAGTGTAAGCATAGCCGGTAGCCATTTTCGGTACTCCCGCTGCTGGTGATGTTCTGGGCGCCGAGCTCCGCTGCCAATACCTGGCCAACCCATGCCTCATCCTTGACACTGTACGCCACATACGCGTCATAGAGCTTTTCCCGATCATCTTCTAAAGTGGTCTGGTAACACTGGAGCGGGCATTTTGAAACGGCCCAAATGCGCAGGGAATTGCGCTTCCGACAAAGCGCAACCAGGACGCTGCCCAGAAGTAAGCAGACGGCCATTACTCCAGCGACCAATGGCAAGTAAGAGCTGAGGATTGAATTTTCAGGAGCTTCGACAGCGCCGCTGAGCGCCGTGATCTCCGCGCACTTGGTCCCATTGCTACTGACGTATACCAGGGAAAAGGGCCGCCCGTTCAGGACGCAATTCACTCCCGATGCATCCATGAGCTTTGCCTTGTTGGCTTGGATCCAGGCCGCGGCTTGCGCGACGTAGCCACAGTCGCAACTCCAAGGATTCCCGCCTAGCGCAATTTCTACCAAATATGGGTTCCCACTTAGACTCCAAATGCTGAACCTTGTGAGTGAATTCCCGTCCAATTTGAGAACCTCGAGATTTTTGAGCCCTGCAAATGTTCCGTTCTCGATGTAGGAGAGCGCATTACTTTGCAAGTACAGTTCCCTGAGCGATTCCAGCGGCTCAAATTCGTAGCCTTCGAGGGCGTCCAGATAATTATTTTCCAGGTGTAAAATTTCCAGGCGCTTGAGTCCTGAGAAGGAATTATTTTGCACGACCCGGATCCCGGAATTGTTCAAATATAAAACTTTCAAATTTTTCCGCCCAATGAAGACGTGGGAGGTCAATTCTGGGAAAACATTACCATCCAAATAGATTTCCGTGCTGTCCATTGGGATGCGTTGGGGGATCGTTAAATGGTCCTTCGATGCGCAGTCTACGATATTGGCGCTCCAGGTGTCGTCATGGTAACAGGTGCAATTTTGAGGGCAGGTCATTTGACAGTCACAGGCATCGAATTCACAACAGTGGCAGAGGGCAAAGCAGTGGGTTCGGTAGCTGCATAGGAATTGATGGGCATTTGCATCGGCTAGAGGGACAAAGTACTTGTCTCGATGGTAGACTAATTTGCAGTAGACGCTGTCCAGGTCCATGACGCGCGGGTGTTGGCGGAGATGATCCAAGGAGTTGATACGTTGCAACCACTCCATGTTACAGTCGCAGAGTATCGGGTTTCCTGCGATGTAAAATTCGGGGAGAGGTTTTTCCTGGGGGAACGGCGCTAGCTGAAGCGCTTTCAAATCCATCGTTTCGATTTGGTTGGCAAAAATATCTACACGGCTCAAATTCACCTTCTTGTAAAACGTATGAGGCTCCACATTTGAGATGAGGTTATCATTTAAAAATAAATTTTCCAAACTGTCTGGCACATTTTGAGCGCTAATTTTTGAAATTCGGTTGAAGCTTACGTCCAAAGTACTCAGGCGGAGGTCTTCGGTGTTGAAATAATTGCCCAAGTCCGTGATGCCGTTTTTGTGCAAGTCCAGCCATTGGAGTTGTTTCGGAATGAGAGCGTAGTCAAACCAGGTCAAATGGTTGTCCGAAATATTTAACCAAATCAAATTTGGCGCTTGCGCGAATAAATTTGAAATGTCCCCTAAATAATTTGCGTCTAAGCGCACAGCTTGTAAATTCGTATTATTGTCGAAACTCCCGGGTTCAACGGACTGAATTCGATTCCGCGCCAAATTTAAAACCTTCAGCGCGGGCAGACCTTTGAGCGCATCTTTCGAGACGTTGACGATGCGATTGCCAGTTAAACGCAGTCCGTACAGATCCTTCATTCCCACGAGCCTGGGTGTTTCCAGCTGCTCAATGGTGTTCTCGCCGAGGTCAACCATCTTCAAAAGGGTCAAATTTTGAAGAGCCCCGGGAATTTCGGAGAACGCATTGCCATTGAGGTTCAAATCCTTGAGCGATGAGCAATTGTGGAATGCCGCGGGGTGGATCCCTGTAATTGCATTGTTATCCAAGGACAAGGTCGAGAGGACGAAGAGTCCGTTGAGCGCCGTCGCATCGATGAATTGGAGCTTATTATGTGATAGTATGAGAGTGTGCAAATTATTCATCGCACTAAAAGTGTTCCCATCGATGACTTGAATCGTATTATGCTCCATGCTCAAAATTTGGAGCGAGTACAAATCTGCGAACGCCTCCGGATTTAAATGCGAGAGTCTATTATAGCCCAAACGCAGGAATACTAATCGAATCAGTCCCCGAAATGCACCTGAGGCATTCATCCAATCCGATGTGAGTAGATTATGACTCAAATCCAGAACAGCCAATTGATTCAGATTTGAGAACAGACCCGGCGCCACCGACGTCAGTGAATTATTCTGAAGGTAGATCTCCGTAATTTCCTTCGCATCGGCAAATAAGTCCTTTGGTATCGCCACAATTTTATTCCCACTTAAGTTCAAAATCCTCAGCGCGCGCAAATTTGTTAGTGCGCGGTCTTGGATATTCGAAATCTCATTTGCTTGTAAATACAGTTCTTGCAAATTTGTCAGGGCTAGGAGGCTTCGGGAAGGCAGGACGATGAGTCGGTTGGAGGAGACGTCCAAAACACGTAACTGAGTTTTGCATCGGTCCGTCTCGGACTCCTTCTCTTTGAAGCTCAGGTCCGTAATATCTTGCAATCGATTCAAGCTCACATTTAACACTTCTAAAGACTTGGCAGGACAGAAGAGTTTGTCCGGGAAGGTCCAGATATTGTTGGCGCTTAGGTCGATGCGCTCGAGAGCGGGCATTTCGTTGAAAACCCCCGATGCAATCTCCAAGCTCAGGGCGGGCCATGCTGTATTGTAAGTCCGAATAGTTAAATTTTTGAGGAGAGTCAACCCTGCGAAGACTCCGGGGTCCAGACGGGACAATTTACAATGTTCGATGTGGAGCGATGTGAGCCGCGTCAAATGTGCGAGAGACTCGGATTGGAGTGAACTTTGGTAGAAGATGACATCCGAGCATTGTAAATTCAAGGAGGTGATGGCATCCCCGATGAGCTCACTGAAGTTAGTCTTGTCAAATTCGGAATTGATGGTGCGGAGGTGACATGAGAGCGAGAGGTCGGAACCTGATTGGCTAATGGACTTGGCGCACTCTTCCGAAAATTTACACTCCGACGATCTTACAAACAAAAAAACCAGAAGAACCACGAATGCAACTTTATTCTTCATTGTCCCGCAGTTAGACTTCAGCTAGGGTTGAAAATTTTAATAAGTGGCAAAAGGTTGGGTTCTTCATTGTCAAGTGTGAAAAGCTTGGCACTTCCAACATCTCTTTTAATTCCATTAGTACCCTTTTGAGTCTTCTTTTACGGTCCGCTTCATAATTGGCTAAGTGACTGGCTTCCGTATATTTTATAGCCCAACCGTTACAAATTTCCCTGTAAAATTTACAGGCCGCCCACAATTTTGAGTAAAATTTTTCAAATACAGATTTTTTATAAAACCACTTTGCACTTTCAAATTTTTTAATTAACGTATTACAAGCAAATCTGTATTCGACCCTCTTGTAAAAAGTCACTTCAGGATAGGAACACTTAGTACAGAAGCATTCAGTAAATAATTTTTTTCAGCTTGATTAAAATTTTCCCAGGTTTCACTTGTTGTGTTCTTTTCACAAGTTTCAAAAATTAACGTCGTAAAATATTCAGTAATTAATTTTCCTCCAGTTTTCAGTCCAAATCAGGAAACATCAATCAGGTAAATTATCCCTGCAAGAAAAAAGTCAGAAATTAGAGACAAATTTTACGGGCAGAAAATCGCAAAGTATTTCAATGGCTAAAATTTAACCTTATACCTAATTTTGTTTAAAAATTCAAATTTGCTGAAAAATTTGTTTTGCAACGTAATTTTCAAAATTTACTTAACTCGGCTCAAAATCTAGTGAAAACATATGGCAGGCGGTAAAATTTCGGAAAATATCGGATATCTCATGGTATCTAGTTTTCATGAAAATTTTTGTCTGGAAAAATTTGCAGGTGCGCTCATTAAATTTTGTCTGTTCTGGCATTTTCAAAAAAAAAATTTTCCGCAAAATTTATTTAAATGTTTGCATAATTTTGGGGAAAATAAATGAATTAATAAACAAAATTGTGAAAAAATTTTAAAACAGAAAATTCAGGAAATTTAATGAAACCCTTATAATTTGAGAAAGTGATTTCCAAGCTTGCAAACTACAGAAGGAATGGAGCGGAGAGGAAAATTGAAGAGTCAGAAGAATCATTCTTTCTCAAGCGGATGTCGAGATACGGGAAAGAAAATTTACGCCAGTCCTATCATCTCATCAACCATTGAGTCTCGTGCGTTTTGAAAAGGGAAAACATCCAATGTGCGTAGAAATATTTTACGTAATATTTTACAACATAAAATGTTTATTCGTAACATACGCCTTCAAAACAGGGTTCCTAATGTGAAAGAGCGTGCTCTTCCTATTAGCCGATTATTAAAGTGTCAGTGTTTTGTGTTTATTTACTCAGACGCATTTATCTGTTTTCTTTTCTCAGCAGACCGACTGAGTCCTTTTATACATTCACCGTCCTCTTCACTTTTTAAATATCCCCGACGGCGGACCCTTTTAAAATTTGACAAGAAAAGCCCAAATATAGATATTAAATTATGGGCAGGCCGTTTTTATGTCGTGCCACATGCATTCTCTGGAGTTTCCTCCAAACAAGCACAATTCTACCAAAACGAATGAAAACTGAGGAAAAGGGGAAACAATTTTATCTCTGCTTGAGGGCTCAACACGCACCAAAATTTTCTTTCTTTTGGCAATTTCTCAAGTAATTGTCCCTCACTTTTTGGGAATTGAATTTTAACTCAATTTTCAGGCAAGACAAAATTCCTGCTTTGAATGAAACAAAAACCCCAAGAAACTTCAGGCCTTTTGGCAAAATTAAGATCATTTAAAAAATTTGGCATTAAAAATTATCCAAATTTTACAACAACATTTCCAATTTCTGCCTAAATTTTACACAAATTGCAAAACTTTTGAAGATATTCCTGAATTTCCGAAACTTCAATCAAAGTGTAACGAATTTCTAAATATTAACTCAGCCTAATATTTTCTGTCGAAATTTTTGTTATTTTAGCAAAATTTTACGATATCACAATGCCCGCATATTTGAATTTGTAAAATTCTATTTTCAAACAAATTTGACATATGTGTACAAATCAGAAAATAAGATTAACCGGCAATTTTCGTGTAGGTTTTATAAAATTTTGGGCTTACAAATTCTAAGCAAATGTGGGAAACATTTTCATCCAAATAATGGGAAATAAATGTCCCAAATGGGAAAAAAATTTTGGGCAAGATTTTTTATGAAATTTAGAAAATTGTTTACCTCAAATTTAGAAATGTATTTACCTCAAATTTAGAAAAAGTATTTACCTCAAATTTAGAAAAAGTATTTACCTCAAATTTAGAAAAAGTATTTACCTCAAATTTAGAAAAAGTATTTACCTCAAATTTAGAAAACGTATTAACTCAAATTTAGAAAAAATATTTACACCAAGTTTAGACCAAGTATTTACTTGAAATTTAGAAAATGTGTTAACCCAAAATGTGGACAAACGTTATTTTCCAAATGTGATCAAAATATTACCCCAAACGTAGAAAAATATTTTCTTTAAACGTACAAAACTATATACCCTAAACGCACAAAAATATTTATCCTAAACGACGAAAATATTTACTCTAATCCCTGAAAATGTTTTACCCCAAGAGTGGAAAAATCTTTGCACAAAAAATTTAAATTTTTTTTTACTTTTGACCAGAAATTACTATTTTTATAACTAAACCCACCATGAAAGCCCAGTTTGAAGAAAATTTCGAAAACTTTTTTTGAAAAACTTACCAATTCAATGAGAAGTATTCGGCCAGTCTTTTCCCCCGTTAAAACAATTTTGTTTCACCAAACGTTGAAAAGTCCAGAAATAGTTTCGGAAAGTTGGAGTAAAATTTTCGTTCAATTGCAACAGCTTTTATTCACTTTCCTTGAGGTTTCAGTTTATTCTTTTTAGTATATATTTGTTTTTATACATGTAGTTTCCCGTGAGTAACCCCCAAAAAAGGATGAAAAAAGTTTGAGGGTATTTTCCTTATGTATAAAAATTGGTTGGGAGTTAGAGCGGAGCAAAGGTAGAAGATTGGACGTAAGTTGTGAGTTAGAATTGAGGATCGACACAAGGAAAAAGTCCCATTATGGACTTTACTTCACAGTTCACGGTAACTTATACTTTATTACGGGCGGAAAAGGTTCTCACACAAAAATTCACTTTCAGCTTTGCTCCTCTCCTACCAAAAGGGAGAGAAAAAAGTGAAAAATTCCAAAAACAAGTGTGGAGCTTGTCTCTGAGCCAAAAAATTCCCAGTGGGCCCAAAACAGCTTAGAATACGGACTTCACTCAAATTTCCACCAAATACAGTGTCAAGTCACTAACAGTAATAACAACCGCCACTTAAATACACAGGGGTCCCTCTTTACACGTGAAAATTTGAAGGACACAATTTCTCCGTGTTCTGCTCGTTTCTCTTTAGTTTCTTTTCCTGTCAAAGTCACAAATAACACCACAACGAAAGTTTATATTTCTCTGTGGAAAATATTTCCCCGTAAAAATTTTCCCTGGTTTTGACACCAACAATAATTTTCAACACTGTCAAAATGTATCAACCCACAATATTTCCCAATTTCGTCTGAACCTAAAAGTTTGAGTATCGTTAATTCAGTCTTATGTTTGCAAGCAGAAATTATTTTCCGCTGGAAATTGTCAAAACCCCGTTTGTTTCTGAGGGTTGCGCGCACCCGATTCTTTAAATTTTCCTAAAATGTATACGTATAATATGGTTTTGATTAAATCCAAAGGTTGAGTATAAATCCGAAATTTCCTCAAAATTTTGAATGGAATAAGATTTTTCGGAAATTTGAAATTTTCGGAAGTTTTTCAAATTTTCCTTGAATTTTTACCGTTTTCAACACAAACTATAAGCAATTTTCATATTTTCATTCGAAAATTCTCCCGGTTTTGAAAAATCCAGTGAAAAGCCCGATTTTCCAAAAGTTTGGGATTCTTCAAAATTTGTCAACTTTAGTAATTTTGGAGTTCCAAAACTTGCCCTTAAATTTGACGCTTGCTGGTTTTTAAACTAAAATCCAGAATTTGAGTACAACATGCAAGTTTCACTTTCATTTGGGTTTTTGCTTAAAATTTCCCGGAATTGTATTGACAGTCACTTTTCCCCTTCAAAATTACAAAGTTTGAATTCTAGGAGTTTGAGATTTTGGAAGATCTTGAATTTGACAGAAGATTTCGTAAAAATTTTGACACGCTGGAGATTTTTTAAAAATTTGCTGCAGCAATCCTGTTTCCAAGAATTTTTTACCGTTTTGTGGCAGTTCCAACTTTGTAAATAATAATTTTCAACTTGGGCTGAAATCCGTTAAAATGTTTGGGGCAATTTCCCGGGTTTTGTAAAAACACGAAGGAACTTGGGGAGTTTTAGTGGTTTTGTGGGATATTTGATGGGAGGAAAATTTTCCCGACCGAAATGCCACTTTGGTAAAATGTGAAACAGTGGGGAGTAAATAGGAGGAATTGGGGGTGATGGATAAAAATTTTGGAGTTTCTGGTCAAAGACACTGGTACTGAGTGGAACTTTTGTTTGGGAGCACCGACCAGAGTGACGTGAGTCCGTGGCAGAGCTTTGCGTGTAACTGAACCCGAAGATGGGAAGATGCACACTTTTCAACGAGGCAGGGCCATTCAGCCCTTCCGAGTAGTGTTAATATTATGAGAGTACAAGAGAGTTAGGGAGAGTGAGTGAGTGAGTGAGAGAGAGAGAGAGGGACTGAGCAGTGAGTACGGACGAGTGAGGACTGAAAGAACCATCCTCAAATCTCCAGGAGGTATCAATTCTCTCTTCTCTCCATTCCTCTCCAAATCCTCGAAACACATGTGTAACTTTGACTCTGGTCATAAACCCTGTACACCCGATTTAGTATGTGCATAGATTTCTGGCGTTTTTACATGTCAAATTTATTTTTATCACAAGGATCTTTCCAAAAATTATGCGTAAAATTTTTCTGAATATTTTTATCCGTTTTGACACTATTCCTCTAAATTTTACCCGCTTCCCATAATCTCTCAAAATTTTACCCGTTCCCCATAATATCTCAAAATTTTACCCGTTTTCCATAATCTCCCAAATGTTTTACCAATTTCTCATTATTCCTTAAAATTTCCCCCCCCCCTTTACTATAATTTCTCAAAACGTTTACCCGTTTGTCTAAATTTTTACCCGGTTTATCCAATTTCTGGATTTCCTTCCGTTTTTCTATTATGAATCAAAACGTGTACTGGTCTTATCAAATTTCTCAATTTTTATCCGTTTTGCGTACTATTTCCCCAAAATGTCCTGATTATTCTCAAAATTATTGCCTACTGGACAACGCTTACCCCCAAAATTTTAGCCACTTTGGCCCAGTTTGCCTCAAATAATTTTAAACACCTTGCCCTGTATTTTCCAAAGTGTTTACCAATTTTACCCAATACTTCCCAAATTATATCGGTTTGCCCAATAGGTCCTGAAAGCAAAAAAAAATACTATGGCTTCAAATTATATAAAAAAATATACCATCTTCATCATTTGTTGCTTGTGAAATAATTTACCAGGTATTTCCCCATTTTGGCAGAACTCCTGGAAATCTAAGGAACAAAAATTGTGCACGAATTTTGGGATGTTTCTTTGAATAAATTAAAGTAGATATTTTTAGAGCAAATTATGAAAAGTAAATCTGATGGAAATTTTGAGGTAGTAAGGTTTAAGAATTAATTTAGTATTGTAGAAATGAAAAATTTGCTTCAAATATAGCCAGAAACACGGGTTTATGTTTGGGTACGTGCCGTGCCATCTATTACCAGAAAATCTAAACAATTCCAAAACCCTTATTTTATTTTTCCGGGTGTCTTAACGCCGGAAATAATTTTGTTGAGCGAATACAATTTTATTTAAAATTTTTGAAACTTGAAATTTTTGACAAAATATTTAGGGAATTTTTAAAATTTACATTAAAATGTTTTTGTAGATTAAGGCCAGAATTGTACAGCTAGTTTCAAAGCAGGAGCTCAGACGTGATTTCTCAGTTGCTTGCTAACGGGAGTTCCTGGACAACTCCATCCGCCATCTCTTGCCCTAAAATCCAAATATTTACATTGAAGCTCTACACAAACTACTCGCTCCTTGCTACAGAATCCCATCCGCCATCTATTAGCCTGAAAAGAGAAAATCTGTGAAAATGTATTTCTCCATTGAATTTCTTCTGTCGAAATAATTTTTTGTTTTGTTAAATAACGGAACATTTTTCAATTACATAAAAAAATATTCAGTAAAATTTGATGATAAATTTTATGTACTACAAATTTTTACCCTCAAATTTTGTTTTCAGTTTGAACCACAAGTTTAAAATATTTTGTTCCTATTTCTTTGAAATGAGCTTCCACATGTAAATATTTCCCTCTCAAATGCATGTTAAGAAGCCCTATTTAAATTTTAAGAGGGGATTTGATTAACCCTGACATATTTGACTGAAAAATATTTATGGTGGTTTAATCAACCCCCAATGAATACTTATTTTAAAGGGGATTTGCATTCAAATGAAGGAGCAAGTTTAGAGATGGACTATATTTTTATGAGCGTAAGCTAAGGGATATTATTCAGGATAAATGAGGATTAGCATTGAAACTTATAATTATATACGAGGGCGCAAATTATTATTCGGGATCCACACGAAGGACTCGCACCTGGACTTTTTAATCCGTCGCTTCCCCATTGACTCTCCGCTAACCACGTATTATTTATGTGCAGGGAATGGAATGCTTTTGTAATGAGGAGTCCCTCCGAAGCAAAAGTCAAAAGAGATGCGAAAGCCTGTAATAAAATCCAATGCCGCTCCTCCTGACGTGACTAACAACCCTCGTTGTTGTTGTTCTTGATGCACTTCCCTCTTTATCATTGTAATACGATTTACAGTCTACCCTGCGCTAAAAGGCGTCCCACAGAAAAAATATATTTCGGGTAAAATTTTTCTGGAAAATATTTTACCCCAAATAGAAATTTTACCATTCCTACAATGTCCCAGGGAAAATAGGGGCAAATAATTTTCGCACAACTTGCAATGAATTATTAAACATTTTTCGTTAAATTTTGATACTTGGACTAAAATTTTTCCTACTAATACGGGAAGTTTTCATGGTCGTTTTTATATATGCGATGGGAATCCATAAATTTCAAAATTTTCAGGAATAAAATATTTTCAGCCTGTTTTTGTTCAAATTGTCCGTATTTGCTTCTCGAGACTAAATTTTATTCCATGGGTTGATGCAGATTTGAAAATTTTAAGAAATATTTGGGGAAGACCTGGCGTCATTTTAATGTCAAAATTTTTATTTGGTTGGGAATGTTATTATTGCTCTTTGCAAACATGGTGTTCGTATTTAAGGGGGAAATTTAGGGAACATTGGGATTGTCCTTGTATTGGGAGTGCACGCTACGTGTTTTATGGCTCTCTGTACTAATGTCAAAGAATAGGGGAAGTGAAAAGCAGAGATTTTGACAGTGCCAGAGGTTGGAGGAAGAAGGTAAAATTTTGGAACGCAAGTGACCCTATATGAAAAAGCATGTCCTCTCATTATTAGTCTCCACGGGAGCGTTGCATAGATGAGGACAAAGTACGCACCTACTATTATTATGACGGGCTGGACCACATTTCATAAGCTGACCATTATTACCTTCCCCAGGAGCCCACAATGGACAACAATACCAACTTTATGAGACTTCCCTCAGCAGTCGGATTTGTAAACCAGCAGTGCCTGACAATCGGCATGCTGGCATGTGACCACAACGCCAGTTCCATATTTTTTGGGGAAGGTTTTCCCTTTAAACGGAAACACAATATTGGAAGATATGATTGGGGCTCTATTTTTAATTGCATATTGCGAGCACCAGTTGAATCAAATATCTTTTGTCTAAAATATATAAGGGAACTTAATTTTTTGAATACAGTTTTTATACAATTTAAAAGACTAAAAAACATCCAAAATTTTAAAAAGGCTAAAAATTTATGGAAAATATGTTTTAACGGGAAGAGAACTTCTGCTCAGAAACTGATACACAAAATTTGTGAAAACTAACCTGAAATTTGTAAAACTTTCTGCCTATGCTTTACACACTGAAAGTTTTAGGAAATTTATGCACAAAGTAAGAAGAAAATTTCAATCAATGGTTTTACGAACATTTCAACACCAAACTTTTAGAAAATGTTCGCACAAAATTACAAAAAAATTTAAATAAAAAATTGTAAGAACATTTCAACCCCAAATTTTGGGAACATTTGACCCCTAAATTTTAATAATAATTCATCAAAAAAATTTAAGAAAATTTTACCCATAAATGGAGAAAAACACCCTAAACTGGACAGAAATGCTAACCCTAACTGTATTCTAAAATGTATTCCTGAGTTTTAAGAAAATTTGGAGCCCAAATTCGATAAAACGTTTAACCCCAAATTTGAAGAAAATTTTAACCCCAAAATGGACGAAAATGTTAACCCGAAATTTGAATAAATAACCATAGATCTGAAAAAAAATTAACTTCAAATCGAAAAGAAATCGCATCCTGAATTCCAACAAATTTCAGCCATACATTTGATGAAACAAGTTACACAAATTTTGAGAAAATTTTCCAATAAAAATTGGAGGATACTTTCTACTCAAATGGGAATAAAATATAGATATGCTACGATGAAAATATCGCAATTTAAAATGAATTTAGACAACAGCGACGGAATTGAGCAAATTAACGCACCATAGAAAATACTTATTAAATATTATAAACAAAACCCTAAAATATCATTATGATGCCTCAAACTTTGCCTATACACATAAAGCTATATCAGCGTAACTGACGCATACAAAGATAAAATTTCGGTCAGAAACTAATAATTTTCCCTCGTTTCATTAAACCGTAATTCCAATCATAAATCTAAATTTTAATACCCCTTGGAAAAAATGTCTCCCAAATAGCGCACGAGGATAAAATTTGGACTTAAGAGGGAAAATGGGACTCGAATCGTAGGAAAACATATAAAGCCACTTCTCCAGCTTGTTACTGTTGTCATCCCTTGTTAATCCACTTGGGTCATAAGCGGGTCCTCTCACTTTATCATTTTGACACGTATGTTCGTTTTGACACATATTTATAATCCAAATCCTTCCAATGATACTCATATGCCAAGCAAAGGCTAATCATATGAAAGCTAATGTGCGCACTGCCAGCTGACAAGGCTCAAGTGCGGTTTTCACTTTTATCTTCATTGACGAGGTTTGGGGCTGATTGAAACTACCCTCAAAATGAATGCTGCCTTTGGTGGAACCAATACATAAACAAGGACCTACAAAACCTATCCTTCCGTCCCTTCCCGCAACCTCAGATTTTCCTTCTCCGCTCTCAAAATTTTTATACAAAATTTGTTCAAAATTATTCCCTCCAAATTTATGGGAAAATTCGGACCCCAAAAGTTTGTAGATTCATAAAACCCCATTTATTTATCTGCTTTAACTTTTATAAAAACTTTCAACAAAATTTGAAGCAAAATTTTCCCAAAATACAGCAACCGACAATTTTCTAAAATTTTCTCAAATTATTTTCCCTGTCCCAAAATTTTTTTACATTCTTTTTTACGTTTTGAATCCCTGTGACCAGAAATTCCGATAGTACTCATAAAAACATGCGGAGTAAAATTTTAAACAAAATACGAATATTTTGACAAATTCAAATGTATAGGCAATTTTGGGGTGCAGTAGAAGATTTCCAAGTACCCTACGCATATGAAGACTGTGCGTAAAAATTTGACTCCAGATGTTTATATATATGCTCGCGTATCAATGCACAAAGGCATAGAACATTTTAAGGGTGTACTTATGCAAGAGCGTAATGTAATGCATATTGTATGGGGCAAATGTTAATGTTATATGCTCCAAGCTACAGGCAATAATGGCGTAAAGAGGTTTATTGTGTCAAGTACACCAGGGTTGGATTGAAAAGGGCAAAAAGCTGGAAACCCCTTGGAGTCGGGAAAAACAGGCGTCGTGAGTACTCCTGGCCACATGGACACATGCAAGTTGTAGTAATAATAATAACAGCCCTTAATTCATACGAGCCACTCTCATTGTCAGTTGTGTGAGCCGTCTGCCTTTTGTCCATTTCTTTTTCCTCCGCCGGATCACTTGTGACGTTGTAACATGTGCCAGCTCATAAATGCTTATTTTCGTCGAGACCTCCTCCCCATTCACACATTTTAGCTTGTTATGCCTCAGCAAATTTTTACGCTCGGTTTTTTCCTCTCTCTCCACTAACCCAATATAAATGCACTCAATTTGTTCTCAACTTTTCGATCCTTTTATGCACCAAATATTCCCTCAAGTTGTGCAGTTCTGTTTGTCCCTAAAAAAACCGCCGTACATCCAATTAGCCACGTAGGATTGCAAGTATCTGGTCTAAATTTTTTATACAAAATTGAGCGGATCCATTAACCTTGGAAAAAATTTACGTTGCGGATTTGATCCCGTTGTTGTTAACTGCAGAATATCCTTCAGGCAAAAAATGCTTTCAGAATATGCAGACTTTCGTTAAAATTTGCTTTCCATAAAATTTTCTTAAAAATTGGATTCCTTCAAAAATTCCTTTGATTCAGAAAAATTTTACTCACAAATTTTGCCCTATTTATTTTCAGCTTACAAAGGGAATTGTTCCTGGAGTGAGCCAGATCAAAAAATTCCAGTATTTTATGTGAATTGAAAATTTTGGGGCAAAAATAATCGGGAAAATATTTTCTTACTATTTAATGCTGGCGAAAATGTTTCAGTATTTGAAAACACTCCAATGTGTTTCTTGCAAATGTGTTTTTTATCAAATGTTTTCATGTAAAATGTTTGTAGGCGCGTAAAATTTTATGTTTTCAAATATTTTGAGGTTTCTTGGAAAATTTGATCAACAGTTTGAATAAATTTGGGCAAAATTAAGGGAAAATTTTAAAGGAATCAAATTTTAATACATTGGAATGAGAAATTTGATGGAAATACAAATTTAGGGTTTTGGATAAAAAGGAATGGTTAAAATGGGCGGGGAATCTCCGTCAAATGAATTGACCCTTACGGAGTTCCAGCAATTGTGACAAAGCGGGCTGAAAATTTCCTGTCCTTTTGTGAATTTATTGGACGTGTAATTGAGTCAGCGTGCCAGTCATGGGCTGGAAAGGAGAGCGTGTGTCTGGACTTAACAAATTTTCCACAAATTGGGAATAATAGGGGGTCGGGCCATTATGGACGGTAGGGGAATGAAATAATGAAAGTTGATGTAATTGCGAAACATTTTCTACTGCATTGAGATAAATGGGGGTTTGGGGACTCATCCCATGACTGTTAAGTGGTGACTGTATCTTTGGTAGGAAAAATTTAGTTCAGGTCATTTAATTTCTGTGAAGTAAACGGAGAGGGAAAAAATTAACAAGAAAATTTATTTTCCAAGGCACAAAGAGCAATACAATCAAAAGCAGGGGAGAGTGGCGTCTCAATTGATTGAGTATTCCGCTCCAATAGCCGTGCTATTGAACCTGACACCGTCATCTTCACGTATATTTTCTCTTGAGTTGCAAACCCCAGTGAATTTGCATAAAAGAGCGGAGGAGTGGAGATTATGCTATTAGTCAAAGATGAGCTACCGATTTGTGTTGATTGTTCCTTTGCTTGTGTGCTCTTTAGCACGAGGGGCTGACGTGAAGAAGGAGGCGGACAAAAATCCCGCTGACAGTTACAAAGGTGTTGTGAGAGTTCCGAAGCAAGTGGGATCCAATCCCGGAGGTAAATTTCCACATCAAATTTATTTCTTACACATATTTTTGACCAGATTTTTGTTCCCTAAATTCTCCGTAATTTCCTTTAAATTTTACACCAAATGTTTAGAAATTTTGCAACAATTTTAATAAAAATTTGGAAACATTCAAAATGAAAAAAAATTCTCTCAAAATACAAAAATGTACTTGCAAAAAACTTCCCCTTAAATTTTTAGTAAGTTTGCAAAGATTTCGACAAAAATTTTAAAGAATTTTTCTCACAAAATATGAAAACACTTGTTTGATTAATTTGTACCCTTAAATTTTGAGAAAGTTGACAAAATTTGCGAGTTCTAATATGCATGGTGTGGTTTTCATGGGCAAATAACAGATATTTTTATAATTTTTCAGGAAATGTCCAAACCGACAAGGATCACGAGCAGTCCGGCACCCACTTTGGACATCATGGACATGGTCATGGTTTTGGTCACCATGGGGGTCACGGTCATCACGGATTAGGACATGGACACTACGGCGATAGCAAATATTTCCAGTAAAATTTTATGCCTGATTGTACTCTTGCATATTGGTATTTTGCAGATTTGTTTTTATTTATTTGGCAAAATTTTATTCCAAATTGGGAAATTTTTTTGCAAAACATTTTCAATAATTTGGTATGAAATGCTGGAAAACAAATTTCCTGCGAACAATATTTATTTTGTATTTGATTCTTTTGAACTTTTGTTTGAGAAAATTTGGGAAAATTTTTCCCTGGTGGAATTGTATTTAATGGTTTAACGGGATTGGATTTTTAAGACATTTGGACCTTTACAAGAAAATTATAAGCCCAACACAGTATGAGATTGCTTGGATAGAGGAAACCCCCTGGAAGACGGAAATGAGGGTGGAGAGAGTAGATGGGAATACGAAACAGGGCCAGGTAACTTTTCAAAATTTCCCACTAATATGGATTCTATTTGTAAATTTTAGATACGCCCATAATCCTCACTACGGAGAGTACGAGTATGGATACAGGCGGGGCAACGATTACCACTTCCAAGAGCGGTATGAGCGTGCTCACGGATGGAACTTTAAGACCAAAGTAATTTTTTACTTCTTCAATTTCCCATAGAACCCCCAAATTTTACAAATTTAAAATCCCTCCTGGAAAAATACTTTTTTCTTGCCCCGCCAGACTCTCTTAAGCTAGTTTTTTGTAAGAAAATTTTCTAAAAAATTTTTTATTTCAATAGGTCAAGTGGGGAGATAAGTACGCTGGATACGGAGAGCACTACTGGTAAGGGAAATCAAATTCAGGAACAAACTATAAAATTTTCGAAAAATAATTACAATATTTTTTTCTCTTTAGGGATTACAACCATGCCGATAAGGGTCACGATCACGGACATGTAAGAAATTTTCCTGCAAATTTTCCTGGTACTTTTTGGTAAAATGTTTAGAAAATTTCTAAAAATTTTCCTGAATTTTTAGGGCGGCGGCGGTGGTGGAGGAGGCGGTGGCGGCGGTCACGGCGGGTACGATGACGGTGGTCATGGACATTACAGTGAGAACGTTCCAAGTTACGAGAAAACTCCTGGCAATAAAGTCCCTAATAAGCGTCAGAGCCAATCTGAGGTCCAGCAGGAAGTAAAGGGCGAGTCGGAAGTGACGATGCCAAAACCGAGACTTACTCCAAGAATTCCGAAGACCACGGCTCAGCCCAGGTTGACCCTTAATCCGGTCAATGGTCAAGTCCGGGATGAGACCACTGGGAAAACCTATGTTTTAAAGCCAACGAATTAAATTCACTTGTTTTCATTGTTTGTTCAAGTTTTTGTTGGACATGTTGTTACCTTTTGTTGAGAAATTGTTTTCGTACATGATTTAATAAAGTACAGTTTTCATGACATTTACCGTATTTGATTCGCTTTTTGGGCATGTTGTTGAGTATAACCGTTTTTGAGCGTTTTGAGAATTTCGTTTTGAAGAGTGCATGTGATTTAAAGCGTATAATCAAGATAGTTGTGGTTATAGAATGTTTATTTTATTATAGAATATTTATATATTTAAAAAATATTTGATTGCCCCAGTTTGTAGCAAATTTAATAATTCGATGTATCTTCAGCCCGTGGTGTGGAGATAGATTGCGTAGAACCATACCTTAAAAACTAAGCCAGGATGTACAGCATACGTCATCTAGTATTACATTTTACATGTTTTCGTGTTAGTAAATTTTTGAGGGATAGATGGCGCAAAAATTTTATGTATAACAGTAGGAGCTGCAAATTCCGTGCGGAATTCAAAAACATGTTAAAAATTGGCGGAAAATTTTAAAATACAGTGAATTTCCCATATAGTGGTTTCCTCTTAGATGGCATTCCCTCTTTAGTGGCATCAAAAAACCCTCCCTAGAGGTTTGCAATGTTAAAGGTATACAGTATAGTGGCACCCGCTATAATGGTATTCCCTCTATAATGGCACTATTAGGTGTTACTGTGGCTCATACAATGCAAAATTATAATGGCAGTTGGCATAAAATTAGCTAGATAATGGCTACAAAAGTATAACATGATGTTATAAAACGTGCGAGCGGTTAATAATGCTTATGTCGGTTGGTTCAATTTTAATTTCAAATATTAATACAGTTTGATTATTATTGTGGTTTACTGACGCCCTGGTATGATTAGCTGGATTTACGGCATATGATCCGTGACTTAAGTTAAAACGAACAGTTATAACACAAATCATTGCCATCTTTGCCTTGGCTCACTTCTAATAAGTTTCAATTCGTGCTGGTTTTTTTAAATAAATTGAATTATTATATTGAAGATTTAAAATGACATTAAACAGACAGTCAAGAAAACCCTCATTGGGAAAAAGAGTACTCAGTGGAAGTAATTGCCATTGCCATAATTCCAGGATTTTGGTTTCTGGAATGGTGACATTGCAGTCGAAAAGTTTGCTACGACTAATATTATTAATAGTATGAGGAAACCTAAAGTTACTGAACATCTTAAACTCAATGAAGCTTAGCATACCTCATAATTTTGAGTATTCTGTAAAAATAAATAAATTTATAAATGCATTTAGTTACAGTTATTGTCTAAAAACATTAATAGTATATAATTAACCATTAGTAACATATAGTGGCATCCCTATATAGTGGCAGGAATTTGTCACTCCCTTGGAAACCACTATATAGGAAATTCACTGTACATTTAAAAACTTGTATTTAACAAAATTTACCCCAATACAATATGAATCTTCAAAATTTTTGAGAAAGAACATAAGCAGAAGAAGAAAGCCCATTTCATGCATGCGCAGTAAATTGCCAGATATATTTATTTAACACCTTTAATATAAGTAATAATTACTCAAGTCCACTCTTGTTTTGCGGGAAAATTAAAACGCACAAGAGACTATTTTTTAAAGAGTCAATAGTCAACGTCGAACGTACATACAATCCGTAAATCCAATCCAACCAAGTGACTGAAGACAGCCAGCAAGTTCGCAACCCCTTATAAATTTGAATTTTGCCGCAAATATCGTGATGAAAACTACCCTTAAACTGTGCCAGCTCCCGGATTTTTTGCATACCCAAAAACTTGGCAAAAAAAATTTAAATGGGCTGACAATTCTTATTTCTTATTATTCTTCAAATTTGTTAACTTCAAACATTTCTATTATAAAATTCCACTAGTTCAAAACCCACTCGTTGTATTAATAAGGTGCAGAGTAATCCCAGTTTGATTTTGCCAATTTAATTCATTTAATTCTCTTTTTGAACTAACCTGCACAACAAAGTTTCAATTTAAATCTGGTCTGTCGACCACCTGAAAATTTAATTTCGCAAGCAAATTGAACTTATTTCATTAAAAGGATCACAAACGACAGTAATTTTTGGAGTGAAATTCGATATACTAATCGGATTTGACGGTTCGCGGGGCGGGTCGCAAGTATGTCTTGCGGAAGAACTGAATAAACAAGTAGGCAAAGATTGGAATTATAATCCCGGACAGGTAAACGACGTTAATGTTCCTTTTGCACGGACGCCCCATAGCTTTACAAATTTAAGGTTTCATATTATTAGTCCCTTGAATTTAATTTGGCCAGGAATTTGTAACCAAGGATTTAAATGTTTTTTCACAATATACATAAATACAAGCCAAAAGTTTAAATACAGATATATCAGTTAATGTTTCCGAACAAAATTCAAATAAAATGTATCCATTTAAAAAATAATGTCTCCTAAACGTTCAAGGACACAATTTATGATACTAATTGTAAGTAAATGTAAAGGTTATTATTGTTTTACCCATGAAATAAACGGATGAAAAGTTGATATAAATGACCATAAACATCTGAATGATTTGAAGTGTTGTTAGAGACTTTGCAAATCTTTTGGGAATTTTCACCTTCAAAGCCTGCAAGTAAAAAAAAAATATACAAATAAAAAAAATGTACCAAATATTAAAAAATAAAATGCTGGATTTTTAATCAAAATTTTTTTTGTTATCACGATTTACCTTCAAAGCATAGTACGAATACATAATGGAATGAATGAATGTGTTGATTACAAATACACGCCCCAGGGCATCGTAATGTTCCATCGCAAGCCAAGTCAGTAATAAAGTAGTGACATGATGGAACCTGGGAAATTTCCATAAAAATCACAAAACGCTACAACAAGTGAACAATACATAAACATTGTTCAATACATTAAATTTTGAAAGACCCCTTATGTACCAGTGCAATGTTATGAGCTTCTGCTTCCTTAAAACGATAAAAGCAGTGTCCCCAAATTCCACAAGTTTGGACAAAACGAATAAATATGCCCAAAAAGAGGTAGCGTAATTGTGGGGTGTCCTACAAAAAAAGATGAGAAAATTAAAGTGTCATAAAAAAACCAAATATAAATTAAAACAAAAATATTTTATCAATGCAGAAAATGTTTTATTCTTTTCCTCCAAGGAAAGAAAAACATGTGATATTCGTGGTCTTAAATCAGAGTAAAAATTAAAATTATCACGTCACCCCACGCAAATGGTTTTATATGTCCCTTCCGGGCTCGAGAGTGTATATAAAATCTCCGGAGTTCCTCGTATCGTCGAGATGATGGAAAATATTGCGAGACCCGCATTCCAAAAAAAGAGCGGGTACTTTAAAACGTACGCGGGTCTATTTTTCATCCACTTCTGCCCGAAATACACGAGGAATAAGTAGATTCCAATTGATAAGTACATGTAATTCCTGTACACTGCTGTCTGATCAATGGCCCAAGCCACATCGTAAACTTCAAAATCATACGCAGTAATATACCCCGAGGTTTTTTCCATTGCTTTAACAACTTCGGCCGTCTCCATATTAAAGACTATAAAATTTACACGATTTTTGAAAAAAAAAAAACAATGTCCCTACTTCCAAATCTGGAATGTAAAAATATAATAAAAAAAAATAAGTTATCTTTGCCTACGCTCAAGTCCAGACGGGATTTAAATTGAAACTAAATTACAAAGGAACTAGCTCAGTTCAGTTTTAAGGGTTTTAAGAGAAACTTTGTTGCTGGAGTTCAATGGAACAGGTTTTATTTCCCGTATTTGTGCCTCATGTATTCTGGGACCAGAAATGTATTTTTGTGCAGTTAGTAATTACAGTGAGTAAATACGGGTTGAAATATCCTGCATAGTAGAGGAGACTGAGTACCTTTAAAATGCAACGTATATTATAGGATGTTAGGTGGGAATAATGAGACTCATTTGGTCCAGGTGAGTTGATATGGATGGGATTTTACATGGGATCTTTTTGGACATTAGCGCAATCAACATGTTTTTTAATCTTAAAAGGAACTTTTCGCAAGTGCCCCAAGGATATTTCTGGGGAACTTTGTAGAACGCTTAGTATTTAATTACAGGTAGTTGAATTTCAGTGGAGGGTTCCGTTGCTGACGCCTTTTGGTTAGAGCTGCGCTAGAGCTACTTTTTTTGCAGCATTTGTGCCCATATGCTGCTTGTTCTTAAAGTCTTCCTGTAGGTGACTGTCTTGGGTTTAGGTTAAGCAAAAAATAATGTATTTCTTAAACCATGCAGTAAGTAAATGCCTTGATACCCACTTGTACAGTTTTTGACATGGAAAAATAATATTTGGCCGAAAGGATTCACCCCGAAATTTGATAAAGTCTAGTTTTTCGGTCAAGTGACATTTTTTACTGTCCCTCACTCTTTATTTCACTGTGGACGGAAGTTTTAGCGCAAATTTTGATAAAATTTGGAAAGGATCTGGAAAACATTTATATTTTGTTTCAAATTGAGAGTTTCAAATTGAATCTCGAGAACATATACTCTTGAGATTCAAATCAAAATACAGCTCCATGTATATGAAAATTTTTGGAGTTTCTTGAAAATAATAATTCTTGGAAATAACATTGAAAATTTCACTTCTAACGTATCCGGGTGTGGACATTTGGTGTAGCTCTAAGTAAAAAGTGACAGCATCAGAATGTAACTCTAAAGTCAACAACCTTTACAAATTTAGCTAAGAACTAATAAGTTTCAGAAAACTGTTTCTGGGACAGTTGCGAAATGTTCCTTGTTAGTGGCAGGGAAATCTCTCGTGCGGTAATTATAATTATTTCTGTAATGGGAAAATCCTATCCTGGACAAGTGCTCGGACAGATTACGGGTAATACTCGAGTAAATGAGTATAGAAACTACCCGGACATACACGAGTTGTACTCGTAAGTATACAGGCAATACTCAGGTATACTCTGAATTTAGGACAATAAATTGGGTACAGAAATGGGTATACGGTATGGGTAATCATCCAGTGGTAGTTAGGTGGTACTCAATTGATTCGTGTCACACGTATGTGTATAAAATATTAAAAATTTATAAAATAAATTAAGCCCTGCATCATGAAACCCACTATTCACTTTTGGGTACTTCGAGGATTCCTGTTAGAATAAATTACTTTAGCTAACACCTGCGAGGCGCGGATCTGGTGAAGTTGCTTTGTAACTATATATACAGACACTCGTGTTAGTGAAATAGCCTTGGGGCTTCACAACGTTCCCGCTTTCCTTTTCGCTGCATTCTAACACTTCTAATGTTTCCTTTCAGGAATTTAACAAAAAAAAACACGTGAAGATTCACAGGTTTTACCGACGGAAGGGGGTGTAGGTAAATTTTTGTCGCATTAAGCGTATAGGTACAGGTAAACCGTGGGTGCGCTAAGGGTCCAAGTAAATTTTAGGTACAATAAGGGTGCAGGTTAATTGAGGGTAATTACATTAAGTGTACAGGTAAATTGTGAGGGTATTATGGTTATAGGAAAATATTGGGTACATTAGGTAATGTACAGGTAAATTGTGAGTGCATTAAGGTTAAAAGAAAATTGTGGGTACATTTGGTAATATACAGGTAAATTGTGAGTGCATTAAGGTTATATGAAAATATTGGGTACATAAGGTAATGTACAGGTAAATTGTAAGTGCATTAAGGTTATATGAAAATATTGGGTACATTAGGTACTGCACAGGTAAATTGTAAGTGCATTAAGGTTATATTAAAATAGTGGTTATACATTAGGTACTGTGCAGGTAATTGTGAGTGCATTAAGGTTATATGAAAATATAGGGTACATTATGTAATATACAGGTAAATTGTGACTTTACTAAGGGTAAGGGTAAAGTGTTTCAACACTACGGTTATAAGTAAAATGTGAGTGCATTAGAATACATTTAAATGCTGCTTACAATAAGTTTACAGGTAATTTGTAGGTACATTATGAGTGCATTGTTGTACATTGCATTTGGAGATAATGGTACTTCCTTTTAATTTAAAATATTGGCCATGGTACTGAAAACGTTTGCCGGTTACTCGAGTACGGATTTTGATAATTAAAGGTACATCATTTTGTCCCCCCCGATCTTCGGGCACGGGATATACCGTTTCTGTTCCCAGCCCTAGCACTTTCCTGGACTGACTCAGATCATGTAATGAGTATGAAAATATTTTATTAATCAGAGCTTTCCAATGTTAGAATTCCTAGTAGGAATTCATCTATTCCCGTAAACCGGCTTTGCCATAAATTGTGAATGAGGTTGGAGCAGATATGCAGCTGTAATTTATTACGATAAGTAGTTCAATGTGCATTGATCACAATAATGTGGGAGAATAATGTGAGAAATTTTCTTTAACTAGTTTCCCAGGTGATGTTCCTACTGTATTTGGAACGTTGAAGACATTTGTATTAATCTAAAGTAAAAAATTGTCATTCATGCTTCTATAAGCAGGGACATTATTTCGGGGGATAGGAAACATGCCCAAGAATATTGGCCTCCTTGATAAACGTACCTTTGATGTACATCATCAGGATTTACCCATTTAGATGTTGAAGACCTGTGTCAAGTTCTGTGAACTCCTGTGGTTGAAGACAGCGTATTGTTACGGATATATTATAAATAGGCTACGATAAGCATAAAATACGTCAGCAAATACTTTTCAAGGTTGTAAGCAAAGGCTACGTGACACCAAACGCTGACCAAACATAATTATAAGAAAAGGAAAGGAAATGATTCAGATTATTTAATACACAATAAGATAAGAAGAGAATAAGATTAGATTAGAGTAAGACACGTAGGATAAGAACAAGTTCCAATCTCGACTTCAAGCAAGCAACATCAAGAGGAGCCGCACCTAGAGTCCACTCCCTCCGGGATGAAGCTCAAAAGGTAGCAAGCGGGGCTACGTGAAATCGGGAGATTTCATGAGAAGAAGAGATTCAGAATTTCATTCTATTTTTAGTGTTAAATGTTCAGTTCACGTTTTGTGTAAATTGTATCGGTTCTAGGAACAATAATTGGCCAAAATAAAGTACACATGAACTACACACAGAACTCGATAAGTTCCATTTATTCATGAGTTTCACCAACATCGAAACCATAATTCAGGGGAATGGAACGCCCGAACCTAGGCTACATTGTCGTTACCCATACAACATCATATACCCGGGTAGCACAACGTAACATGATGTTTCTGCCAGGCCCTAGGGTTTCGGTAGGGACCCGGAGGGTCTTTAGGTCACGGGAGACCAGAGGACGACCCTGTGACAAAGACCGAACTTTGTAGCAAGTCAGGTCGTAGTTTCAAAATTCACGGGATGGAAGTATGGGGTCCGACACGGAGGAAATGTTCGCATCTCTCTCCAGGGCCACCCGAAACTTCTCGTGAAAGGCAGTTATAACATGCAACAAAATGTTACCTCAAGAAAGAAAATTGGGAATTATCATCACGCGCGGATTCAAACTCTAAGTCCGAAATCCTATTGCGGCACTATAAAAAGAACTATTTTACGGCCAGAAATATTATTTTAAGTGACCAGTGAAATTGGGACTCTTTCCACCCGGAAAATTAGGGGAAGAGGACGTCCAATAATGTAATACAATTTTTCTTTAAGGTTCATGAATTTCATGTTTAGGAGCTCATTATTTTTGTAACGTAGTTACGAGGCGCACTTAAATCTCAGGAGTAATTAACCAGAAGTTAGGTGCAAACCATAGATTTAAATTAGAAAATTGCGCATATATGTATATGTATTTTGTGGTTTTCAGAGTACATAGTAGGTGTATGTGCATCATAATTTTCACCAAAATTAGCTTCTTCCAGTAAAAATAAGTCTTCGTCTATCTTTTTAGACGCCTAAAGGGCCGGGCTTGAGTGTAGGCATAAACAGTGTCGTATTGTAAAGGGTATTATTCCGGCTGAAGGGCCGGCCTGAGCGCAGTATAATAGTAGCCTTTCTCTTCGTAAATAAGGACAATAATTTCAAAAGGGCCGGATTGAGCGTTGAAACTCTTTAAATCTTCAAATTACTTTTCAAAGTTTCGGGAAACCCCAGGCTAAGGGATAGGAACCCGTAACACAATTCAAATCTTTCAGTCAATTAGGACAAGCTTTTATTTATACAAGACTCTCAAAATTCACTTTTCAAGCTTAGTTTAAAGCAAAATATGATCTATTTTTCAGTAAATAACGCAAAAAATAATTTTTCACTCATTTCTCTCTTTTTTTCGCCTTCTAGTATAAGCACATTTGAAAGGCCGGTCTGAGCGCAAATGTCTTTGATATCTTTAACCTTCAAATTTAATTAGGAGCCCATGGCTAGTGAGGCTAAAACCCAATTAAAACTCTTTCTCTCAAAATTACTTTCCTTCGTCTGAGGTGTAGTTATACACGGACGAAAAATATGACCTATCTTTACCATTTTCAAACATCTCTTTTCTTCTTCACCTTTTTCCATTTCTACCAGAAAGGCCGACCGTCATTGAGCGCTGGGTAATTAGAAAATAATTTGTCATGGTTTTGGCAAATATTAGGACTCTAAAGTTAATCCGGAAGGCCGACTGTGAGCACGGAGCATATCAGATTTCAGTTAGTCATTTGCAAATCAAAGCCTAATTATCTCAGTTAGAGAGCATAGGTAGATCAGATCATCTAAAGATCATAGTATGTAAGGTGAACAAAATTTTTCGGAAGGGCCGAATTATAAGCGCCGAGGTAATTAGGACAGTTTAATTAAGGTTTCAACAAAACTTAGTCCAAAGGGCCGAGGTACATTGAGCGTGGACATATTGGCATAGTACATAAGCATACATATAAGAAAATTCTCATCTACGTAGTTTAGGGATTGAAGGGCCAAGACATGAGCGCAATCATTGTTGTATATTAGTTTTATTACACGTAGAATCCGAGAGGCTAGGAAGATTAGGAGGGACCTTATGGTTTAGTAGGGTTCGAGTCATTCCAAGCACGGAGGTGATCGGACGGAGTGCCGACAAAAGTACCGATAAGCCTGTGACCTACTAGAGGTAATCGGAGAGGCTATGATTGACGCACCGATATAGGTATATGTTTGTAATGTGCCCGAGCTAGCGGATAGGTAACAGCAATGACTATTACTAGTAAGGAGGTCCATGGGATTTGGATAGGATAACAGGGGACATTCCAAAGCACGGATGTTCACTTTAAAATCTATGTATGCGGTTTCCAGCTATGGCCATACATGAGGACTTTCATATTTATTACTTCTTCCATAGATGACTCATGGTTTTGAGTGCATCATAAGATTAGCCATTCTCGAAGGATTATAGGGATAGGAATTCAGTAAATTCTGGTGCTTTCAGTTTTTATTGTCTACGTCAGATACAAGCCTTGCTGATGGTAGGATCGGTTCAAGGAAGTTCTTAGGTACGAATTAGGACGCGAAACTTATCCATCGAGGTAGAAGGGTAATTAGTAGCGAGGAATACAGTCCTTATTAATTCTGGGAGTTATTACAGGAGTATTTAGGGAAATTTAGGCAACACCAGCCCGAATGTGAGGAGTGTTGATTGACAATAAGACTGATAATTTAAGGAGTTAGACGCAACTAGCCATTGCCAATAAGTAAGTTTAAGTGGATTAAGTTTTAAGGGGAGTAAGTTTAAGGACATTAAGTTTTAAGAGGGTTAGGATTTAAGGAGAGTAAGTTTTAAGAAGGTTTAAGTTTTAAAAGGACACTAAGTTTTAAGGGGAATAGGTTTAAGGAGTTTAAGTTTAAAGGATGAAGTGTAAAACAGTTAGGTTGTAGTGAAGGTTAAAATTACGAAAGGAATAGGTTACAAAAGGAATTAAGATTAGAAAGGTTTAGGTTTTAAGGAAGTTCAGGTGGTAACACCAGGAGGTACTCATTGGAAAGTTAGGATTACAAAAATTAAGTTTTAAGACAGAGTCACAGCTAAAGTCAGGGACGTTCAGGGATTGAACACTTAGGTTATAAGCATAGAAAATTCTTTTCCAAGTTTTCATCACCAATTGGCAGAATTAAGTCTAACAACTAGGGTTATATAAGCATAGCCATACAAGGCAAAATTTTAGGAAACGGTTTAAGTTGAAATTTGGCATAAGTTTTAAGAAGGTTTTCAGGGTTGAAATTGACGAAGGAACTCTCACAACCGTCAAACAAATTCATAAAACCAAACTCTACGAAACGCCTTAGCATTTTTCAGCCCATCAAGAAAAAGTTAGGACGTTTACAGGTATGGAACCTGAAAAGAACCAACATCCATCAAGAAGGGAACCACCACCTGCGCCTTCAATACCATCTCGAAGGACTACGCGATCTTCAGGACCAGTGCCACAGAATGAAACAGGCTTGGAGGAGATCCTCGCCCGTAGGAAAGAGGAGAGGAAAGCAGCGAAAGCCAAAGCTAATACAGCAACGGCAGGTGTTGACCTCTCTTCAACATCTACAGCTTCGACATCTACAGTCATGGAAGAATCCGGCAGTACAACCCTGGCATTATCTGCACAAAGTCCATCGTTCTCGCAGGCCACGGGGCACGGAGATAATCCTGACAATAATGATGAAAGCATGGATGGGTTCTTGGACACGGTGTCAACACCTGTAACAGGTACGGCAACCAGTCCTAGACGAACACCAACAGTATCGACAGCGCAAACACCAAAGTTTTCAAAAACAAAGGTGGCGCAAGGACAAAATCTCCATAGACTAGCTATGCAACGAGAACCGTATCGCAAATATCAGAACCAGTCCACAAGGGATTACAACGCGTAAGAGACTGAGCAACAGCCGTTGCGAGACAGCCACCCACAAGGGTAGCCCAAGAGCACCCACGACTTCACCCGCAACCAAGACAGGTAATAGGACACCAGCAGGGAGCTCTACGGCACAACCGAAAGTGACCCCGAGGTCCAGTAATTCCTGTCACTCGACCCCTACAACATGTGAAAGGGGGCAATCAAGCCGACACAGCAACTCTCACGAGATAACACAGCAAATCAACCCAGTACACATCTCACCTACCGGTCAAAACAGACAAGTTTCAACGGAAAATACGCCGAGAAATCGACCAACACAACCCAATCTGCAATTTAGGCCTCAACCCACCCAAGACGATTTGGAGACCGCAACTGAGGAGGTCGAGTCCACCCAAATTGGTAATACATCACAGGCTAACGTTAAGAAAGATTTGGCAACAACCAAATTATACGTCAACACAGATTCCACCCAGGAAAACAATAACGAGCAACTGGTACACCGAGTTTACCAGTCACCGGGAGGTCGAATCTACGTACACCCACCCGTACACGCTTTGCGAGCACCGCCACTTGACGTTAGTGAGTCAGCTTTAAGAACATTGGTGCAAGTAGGAAGACAACTAAGGGAACAAAATCCGTCAATAACTATAGCCAACACCATCAGAAATTCTGACACATGTACTTACTATCAGGCATTTAGACCCCAAGACAGATTTACCGTCTATCAATCACCGAGAGGCTCGTTATATAACAGCATACTCATAGGACGCACAGGTATACACCGCCACATTCTACGAGGTCAAGACATCCTGCAACGAGCAACCAACAACGACAGGACCATCGTAGAAGGTGGAGAGCTAGTAACAGCACCACAACCACCACCGTCGGAACAAACGTCGAGAAGCGGCGAGTCATACGTCCAAGGTGACACCCTAAGGTCACGGACAGCGACACCTGCATCAACAACACGTGCAGCAACGACCTTTGCAGTACCAGCCAGACCAACTGGAAGGTTTATAACCAGGTCAGCCAACCAACCAAAGGCACCGACAGCTCCAGCTGCCGCCGCCAGGCCAAATTCAGCGGTAGCAGGACCATCTCGAATCACTACAACTCCCACTACAGGTCAAGGTACAGTCAGTTGGCTTGACGACTTACAACACGGAGTTAACATTTGGACAGGACCCAGTGGCAGAGTGTACACCAGCGAAAACGAAACAACCGAAGACGAATTAGTACCAAGTAGAATAACAGTAAGGCAATACGCCAAGATTGCCAGAAAACAAGACAGATCTAGAAACCAGGGAATAGAAAACGAAGCGACTTGGACAGGTCAAGTGAGACGTCTAATTTACTTCAATAGAATGGACGGTATAATACAACAAAGGTTTAGACCAACTAGAAATTCTGATTTTGAGGCATTCGCAGCTACAAGAGCAGAACACGAGGAAATTGTTCTGAGTAGCAATCCCATAGTTACCTTTTGGAGGATACTAGCTCAAAGATCATTAGACCCAAATCAAGTCACTAGCTACATTGCATCCGATTTTAGGCTCTATCACAGACACATCAGTCTACCCAACGGCATTCGCAGACAAAGAGTACCACCAGGTTTCTTGGAAAACATCGAGAACGAATACGACCACCAAGAGGCGTTAAGCAGATTAGTTCACGACCGTAGCGTCGAAATCCTGACTGATACGTCTAGTGAAGAGGAAGTAGAGCGGATCATCCAGAGAGACGCTCCTAGGCGCGAAAACGAACAGCATAGCAGTGCACAGTCTAGCGCAGAGACAGAGCACATTTTCATTGGAGTTGACGAAGAGGACTTCATTATTCCAGAAGTACCCGGTCAATTTACTATAAGAATCTCTATAGACGACGCCTACGACGCAGCGTTCAGAGCAATTGAAAGAGACGAAGAAATACAAAAGGAAGTCCGATTTGTGGACAATACCGGAGAAACTCACTTCTTCCCAAGATTCCGACTTCGGGATCTTAGCCCGGAAACTCAAGTTGTACTCACTCAAGTCAGAAGGAAACGCAAACCCTTACGAGCACGCCTTCAAATCGGAAATAACCAACCAAGACCACCAGGCCCAGGACCAAGCGGGTCAGGGAGAGGCAACCACTCACAAGGAGCTAACAACAACAACTCCCACGGTCAACGAACATGCCAACAAAGGTCGAATCCAGGTCGAGGAGGCTCGAAAGGAGGACGACACATCGGAGGCAGACGGAGAGGAAGGAGTGACCCCGGAAGTTCCGGAGGAAGTAGCTCATCATCCAGCTCCAGTAGTAGCAACCCCAGTAACCCTCACGACTTCGAAGCCTTCGACAACTGGAGGAATAGACAGATTGTGAACAGAAACAATATCTTCAATCAGGTCAACGTTAACATCATCAACCCATACGTACCAGTCAACCTAAATCAGGGAATACGTATTGAAGACGTTGCAGACGAAGAGCAGGTACGAGTAATTCCAAGGAGACATCTGGACGACGACATGACCGCCCTCATGTTTCCCAAAGTAGAATTCAAACCGGGTGTAGATGACCCAGAGACAGCCTTCGCAACAGCCGAACTCCAGACCAACAGGTTCGGAGGAGATACCATCATAACCAGGATGCAATACGTACAGATCATCTTTGACCCACCCGTCAGGGATTGGATCAGAAATTGGATTTCCGAACGGAGATTACATGAGGAACAACCATACGACACCATTGACTGGGATGAATTCAGAGAGGAATTTCTAATAAGGTATAGTATTACCGACCAAATGATACGTACGCTGATAGAAAAGCGAAAGATGCACACAGATGAAGACCCATGTGCTTACATAGATGCGAAATTAGCATTAATCAATAGAGTCGACAGATTTATGCCCGAAATGGAGAAAATCAGACTCTTACGTGCAGGATTAACATCTGAATACATAGTCTTCTGCCGAGGATGGACCGCAGAGACAGTAGCAGATTTTGTAATCGGAATTAAACAATACGATGAAGATCGAAAAACAGATGGGGCAGAATCCATTGAAACAAGATTTGTCAAAGTACAAGAAATGTTAGAGAAATTGACCTCCGGAATGAAAGCAGCTCCCACGGATACAACTGTCGTGAAAGTAGCTGCAGTGAGAGAACAACAGGACTATCGGAGACCTGAAAACAGACCAAATGACCAGCGAGGACGAAGTCCAGGTCAGGGAAACTTCAAAAACTCACGGAATTCCAGTCCAGGTTACAACAACAACAGTTCCCCGGACAGGGGACGTAACAATCAAGGTTACGACGACCGAAGAAATTACGGAAACCGAGGCAGATCTCCAACACCTGAGAGATTCTACAATAATCAAGATAGGAGTAGGCCCCAATACAGAAATGATGGCAACAACTCCAACAATCAAGGTTACCCTCAGAGGAACCAAAATTTTGGATCCAGACAAAGTCTAAACCGACAATACTATAACAACAACCCTAACAACCAGGGTAACAGCCAGTGGAATGATCAACAGATGAACCAAGGGTACAACCAACCCTACAACGGCTATAACAACCAAGGGTTTAATCAAAACCAAAGCTTCATACCACCTCAGGGGTTTAATCCAAATCAAGGGTACCCACCACAACAGGGGTATGCACCATTTCAAGGTTATGCGCCTACCCAATGGTACGGACCATCTCAGGGATACGTATCACAACAAGGATACGGTCCAGGACCAAATGCAGGGTACACCAACCCTGGCATGCAACAAATCCAGGCCAACCCACAAGGTTACCAGAACCAGGGTTATCAGCCCAACAATAACCAAGGAGGTCAACGACCCCAACAATACAACAACAATAACAACAGGAGTGGAACCAATACCAGAGACCGGAACAGCCAAAGCAATGACAGAAACAACTCCTGGAGGAATCAATCAGACCGCCAGGAACAGTCACAGCCGATACCGGGACAATTGGCGCTAGAATCCACCCAGACCGACATAAAATGTTTCGGATGTGGAGAGATGGGCCACCTAAAGAGAAATTGCCCACACAAAAGACAATCTAGCCCATACCCGTCGGGAAACTCACAGAGGGGGACGCACCCCCAGTAATTGAAGATATCCAAGAAAGAATGAATGCAATTATCGCAACTAGAGTAGAAGGTCAGTCAAAAGACGACGAAGAATTAGAAATTATTGATCTCAACAAATGTCGTTTGTCAAACGGCAACAAGTCAACTTTACAAGTGCAAATTTGCAGTATGATGATACCAGCTTTACTAGATTCAGGAGCAACAAGATCCTGTATCCAAAGAAACTTAGTACCAAGATGTGCGGAAATAAAAGAAGTTCCAAGCGCTCTGCGAGTAGCAGTAGCTAATGCAGAATTGGTAAATCCAATTTGTCTCACCAAATTTTCAATGATAATTGAAGGTGAAAAACTTTTATTCAAAGGTCTAGTGATGGAGACACTAGAGCCACGAATTATTATAGGCGAAGATCTTTTGTCACGTTATGGAATAACGTTAGACTATAAAACTCATGAAATACGGAGTGACCGATTTCAAACAGTTTCAATGACTAGAGACACCCATTTCTATGTTGGAGAGAAAAAGGCTGACATAGAATTTGTCAGGTCAATTTTTTCATTTCATGAAGTCAAAGGACCGAAGAACATGATGTGCAGGACTCGAAAAGCAGTCACAATACCAGCCTATGGACACATGAAAGTGCCCATTCAAATTCCAAATCGCATCAAAAAGGATTTTTATCTACAACCATCAGAAAAACTTTACACCAGCAAGCAACTTTTAGTAGCCGCAGGTGTAGTACCAAATGAAGAACCTTTCGGATATGTATTTAATCCAGCTCCATGCCCACAGACGATGTATGGACGCACAGCTATAGGTCATGCTGAGGAAAATTTTGATCTCATCAAAATCAAGCGCAATCAATTACGTGATGCTCACAAAAGGCTCACACAGGAACAGCTCGATTGTTTCGACGTCAACGAGGAGCTCGATGAAGAAAGAAGAGCCAAGTACCGAGCATTGTGGACAAGATATCCAGAATGTTTCGCATTTAATAAGGGAGATTTGAAGGAACCAGCGTGGATTGATCCCATTCGGATCCATACGTGAAATAATCCACCCGTTCAGGCAAAACCTTTCCCTTGCTCACCAATGGAGCGACAAAAAGTACGAGAGGAAGTACAAAAGATGTTAGACGCAGACATAATCAAGGAAGTGAACGGACCGTACAGCAGTCCATTATTCCTAATCAAAAAGAAAGACGGAACATTCAGATCAGTTGTGGATTACCGAGCGTTAAACAAGACCATCACAGATCAAGTATATCCTTTAGCAAGAATAGATGACAAACTTATGCAATTTGGAAAATCTGCAATTTTCGACACTCTTGACATGGAGTCAGGATTCTTTCAATTACTTATACATGAGGATGACCAAGTCATAACCTCTTTCATCACACAGGATGGATTATATGCTTTCAAACGACTACCTATGGGAGTCAAGATTGCACCGTCAGCTTTTCAGCGGGCAGCAGATCAAATGCTGGGCTCACTCAAATTCAGAGGAGCCATGGTATATTTAGATGATGTAATTTCTTACGGAATTCATCTTTTCGACAAATTAGCATCACTCGAAGAATTGATGTTAAGAGCCAGTAACAAGAATTTTAAGTTCAAACCAAAAAAATGCAAATTCGGATATTTTGAAGTAATTGTTTTAGGATTTAAAGTATCTAGGGAAGGCACCTGTCCAGATCCTGCAAAGGTGGACGCTATTAAACATGTGCCAGTACCAAAATCTGAAACGGAAGCAAAAAGATTTTTCGGAATATGCAACTTCTATAGAAAATACATCAAGGACTTTGCAAAGATTGCTAGTCCCATCTCACAATCATGGATTGGAAGTTAGGGTAAATCCGAAGGACAAAAACGCATAAGATGCTTCCAATGGAGTGTAGATGCAACAATTGCCTTCAACGTCCTCAAAAATAAATTAATGACACAGCCAGTTCTCGCACATTTTAACCCAGAACTGGATTGCATACTTCACACAGATGCATCAATCTCAGGATTAGGATGCTGTGTATTACAAGACGATGGAGGAGAACATCCAATAGGTTATGCTTCAAGGACACTAATTCAATCAGAGAAAAATTACTCAGTCACAGAATTAGAACTAGCAGCAGTCGTATATGCAGTTCGCAAATTCAGACAATACCTTTATTTGAGAAATTTTTTAATCAGATCAGATCATTTAGCATTGTGCTATTTACGATTACAAAAGGATCCAACCCACAGAATAAGTAAGTTTGTAAATAAACTACAAGAATTTGACTTTCAAGTCACATACAAGAAAGGAGCATTACACGTGGATGCAGACTTTCTATCAAGAGCTCCATTACCCTACACAAAGGAGGATTTGGAGGATACAGAGGACCGAGTGATCGAGTTTGAACCAGACCCGGTCAAAGAACATAAAATTGCCTTGGAAGAGCAAAAACAAATCCCTCAGGGGAATATAATGATGCCACCAACAGTGTGTGCAGCAAGCCTTATGACCAGGGAAAGCTACAAGGGAAAATATTGGACGGATGACGAAAGTCAATCCTCAGACGAAGAGTAAGTCATAATCCCACAGCGACAAAATCCATGGTCAGGAAGATTAAAAGGTCAACCCAGACGTAAAGCCAAATCACAAGTGGAAAATTTAGTACTTTAACCGAATTTAGAAGAAACGGATTGGGAAAACCATACAATGAGCGTAAAGAGCCGTGTAAATGAAGTAACACACAGCTACTCAGCGCTCAAAGAATGGAAATTATCCGTAGATGACATCATTACAATCCACAAATTTCGGAAAGAAGATCCACAGGGAGATGAAAATACCTGGAAATACACTAATGAGTATATCTATGAAAAGAATCTCAAACTAATACAAGAAATAGAGCTTCACAATGCAACAATAAATGATTTGGATATGAAGGAATTTTTAACACCAAAGAAATCTCAGGACCAAGATGAGAATGTAGATTTCGACAGAAGTACTACCGCTGACATTGGAATGGGGACTGAGTTGTCTCCTACCCCAAAGTCAACGACAGCAACGACGTCACAAAGTCCAGCCAGCGGGAAGGTTGACATGGATTCACCAAAATCCCTAGGGCAGATGACACGAAGTACAATGTAATTCACAACAATGGATGGGGCAGGTGATGCTGAAACAAAAGCTGTACATCTACCACCAGCCATAATTGTAGACTCCGATACGGAAGTCCATGATCAAACATCGAAGAATCAGGAGACAGCGGATCTGGTGAGCCAGGCAGCTGAGACTACAAAAAACAAGTCCTCAACTTTCTCGCCCACCCATCCCGCCAGTCCTAAAGAGGCCAAGAAATTGGTACTCATGGATGAAGATAGGAACGTCCAAAAGGAATGTGGTCAATCAACACTGAGACAGGAAAAGCTCAGTGTGGAAAATCACATTCCATCCGGGCACGAGCCCACAGATGAGGAGAAAAGATTTGCATTTGAAGAAACTTGGAGGAATCCAACTTCAGCAAAAGGAGATGAATGGAAGCTCAAACAGGAGTCATTTCGCAACTGAAGACATACACTGCACAATCTGCCAGGAAGACTGATCAAGTTCCTGATGCAGAGAGTCCAGGATATGCTCACAATCCGGATCTTGATACCCCACAGCGGATCAAGGCGATGAAGATTTCCAGAGATGTGGAGGAATGGATGAAAAATATCCAGGAAAGATCTGCAGTATGTGAGTCGGAGGAATACAAAAACCATCCGCCGTCGCATACGTACATATCCACAGAGAATCCAAATAATGAAGATAATTTCTCACTACTGGCAACCACAGTAGAAGAGTTGAGGAAAAACATCCGGGAAGGTGAAATTAAATTCACCGATGGAAGATCATGGAAGATTCAACCTCTGAAAGGGCAGAGCGTTGTGACAAGTAAAAAGACGTCACATGCACTGTCTTTCACAGAATGAAGACCAAAGGAATAAAGACGCTCAGAAAACTGAGGACATGTCATTAAATAGAGCAATAAAATTTGTTCCAGGAGCTCACGCACTACAGGGGTGCGAAGGGAGCAAAGATACTTCTTCCACACACAAGCCTGTGTGGAATGGATACTTGAAGATGAGGAGCAAGTTACTATGTTGGAAGAACATAACATGCAGGAGATGCAAAGGGACGATCCATATTGTTTATTCATCATGGACAAAATAAAGATGCGGCAGACGTTAAATTGGAAGGACAAAGAGAAGTATAGATAATTGAAGAAGATAATAAATTGATGAAGAAGGGATTCTTACTATAGTACATAAAGATGGACGTAAGTTATACGTACCCCGAGTACTTAGAAATTTCCTACTATCAAAAGCTCACGATGGGATCCTATGTGCAGGACATTTAGGATTCCAGACAACTCTTCATAGACTCAACAGAGATTATTTTTGGAGAAAAATGAATGTCTCCGTAGCAAAATATGTCATGTCATGCGAAAGTTGCCAAGCAGCTAAATCCATGAGAATGAAACCAGCAGGACTACTTCATCCAATACGGATAGAAAACGTAGGAGATGCACTATGTATTGATCTCATTGGACCCATGCAAATTAGCATAAAAGGGAATAAGTACATAATAATCGCACAGGATTATGTTTCAAAGTTCGTGATCGCAGAAGCAATTCCAGATAAAACTGCTGACAGGATAGCAGAATTTTTGCTTCACAAAGTAGTTTTAAAATATGGACTGTTTAAAAACTTGCTGAGTGACTGAGGATCCGAATTCAGAGCGGAAATCACTCAAGCATTACTTCGCAGATTAGGCATGAACCATTCTACATCTACAGCATTAAGACATAATAGTGTGGGACAAATAGAAAGAATGGTCCAGACCATAAGCACTATGCTGAGTCATTATACTCAAAAGGAGCAAGCACTATGGTGCAGTTGTTTACCGTTTCTAATAAATGCTTACAATTACAGTCACCATGATGTGACCAAAGAAACTCCTTATTTTATGATGTTTAGGAGACAACCCATATATGATTTCAACTTACAACTGTGTTTAAGCAGCGTTGACACAAATTTTATGAGTGCTGAGGAAGCCACTACTAGAATAGAAAAAGCTATTGCTAAGATAAGGGAACGTCAGGACTACAGTAAGGATTGGTATGATAGGAAAAGAAGGTTCGTTAAATTCAACATCGGAGACACAGTGCGAGTCTTTACACCGACCAGGATAGTTGGAAAGAGCGAACGCTTTCTTCACCCTTACAAAGGACCCTTTGTAATCATAGAAGTTTTAGCCAAAGACAATTATATCATTCAAGACCTTAGGAATTCTAAAAAGAGACAGAAAGTCCATGTGGAGAGGCTTAAGAAGTGCCTCCAGCGAGAACACATAGAGGACGAGTATAGTTATGATTTAGATTCCGATATAGTGGAATTGGTGACAAAACGAAATTGGAATAAGTGTGGAAAAGTTACAGTGAGTCTGCCACGGTCAATTCTCAAGAATTCGACCAGTTCAGATAATAATTCAACTACGAGCAAGAAGGTGACTTTTAAAGTTCAGCCTGCCCAAACTGAAGAAATAATTAGAGAGTTTTCATCCGAAAATTACTCAGATAGCTCAAGTCACCAAACTCAACCAGTACAACAGAGAGGAGAATTTTGTGACAAAAATTACTCACACTCTCAAATCACCCCAAGTGAAGGAGGGAAATCAAACCAGGAATCGCATCAACACAAAGATACCACTCAAGGAGGAAAAGGTACAACTAAGCAGTCGAGTACACAATTAAGAAAATTTTCGTCAAAAAACTATTCAGATAATCGGGAATTTTTAGATAAGAATTACCCATATTTCACTCGCTCGAAAGTAAATGAACACCCTAAATGAAATCAGGGACGAGATAAGAGGATTGAAACAGCAGAGGAATTTAGTTCAAATAAAAATTTGGAAGTACGCAGCCCAGGAGGAGTACATCAAACACAGAATCGCAGCTTTAGAACTGCAAATTCAGGAGATAAATCCTCAAACATCAAGTTTCTACCCACAACTGGAGAAACCCCAGGACGAGGTTCAACCAGAATAACTAATGACACATACAAAGAGGGAATTAATCCTAATCATCAAGAGATTACAGACCCAATTAATCAAGGCAAAGGAGAACGAAATTCGTCTCCAACAAAGGATATTACATCAAATTTCGGAACAGGAGGAAGTACTGAGCAAGCTAAAGCAACTCGAGGGAGATCACAGAGCAACCCTCCAGGAGACTCAGAAAGTCAAAGAAGATATTTCGGATTTAATAAACCAGCTGAAACCAGCTCAGGTGTAACATCCGAAGGTGAAGAAGAAACTCAACCGCTTATTGACGAAAGTGACCTTAAAACACTTAAGAAATTAAGTAGTTCAGGGATAAGTCCAACAGAACTTGATGTGGACGACAGCAGTGAGTGTAGAGAGACAAATCCTTACAATTCGGGATCAGAACCGAAAACTAATCAACCGCCTACGACAGAGCGAAGGGGACCTGGACAAATTGAAACAGGAAATCAAGGACCTTCAGAAGCGACTCCACGAGTTAGGGTGCCTTGGCCCTCAGTAGAGGCGGACAATTCAACACAATTGCTTCACTCAGATGAGCAAAAGGCCTTGGAAGAGCCCCCCTTTGTGGAACTCAACACCAAGCCCACCCAGCGAAGCTCAGAGACAAACACTGCAAAGCCTACAAGCGCAAGGCAGTCGGATCAGAGAGCAAATAGCACGAGTAGAGAGAGATAGAGCAAACCGAGAGATTAAAGAACATTCTGAAAAATCAGATTCGAGCAGCCAACAGTTTAACCAACAATTCAAACAACCCACGGAACGAAAAGTCCTTGTAGAAAATTCTACAGAAGAGGACGAAGAGTTCCAGGAAGTTCCAGAGGAGGAACACGGACCAGACTCTGTAGACACGCATACAGAAGTCATTAACACACCTGTAGAATTTTCTACAGAAGAGGACAGGTCATTGGATGTCAGCACGAAAGACAGTTCCAGAAGGCCTGAGAGAATTAGCACAAATACGCCAGATCACCCAGAGACATTCAGCGACCCTCAGGACCCGAATAGCACAAATCCAACAGGAACTTCAACAAGTTCAGGAGGAAATCCGGGAACTGAAGGAGCAGGCGAAACACCTCACGAAGAAATCGCTGAAGAAACCAGTGAAAATAGACGATACCCAACTCGTACCCGAAAGAGGACAAGAAGATTTGGATCTATCTGAAAGCGAATGAGCGCAACCCGATACTTAACAACAATACCAAACTGTGTTAGTTTTGGTCAAAACAAGATTGATCTCAAAATCGGAGATCGCATAAATCTCATCAGTTACCTAGTACGACAAGGTCGAAGGAGAATCCGATACGTAGGTACGTACACAATTATTAAAACAGATTACTGGAAAATATTTTATCTGCAACCAGATGTCCGAGAACAGAGGGTCACGTGCATCCGGGTCTCGAACCAGCGAGACCCCGCGCCAAGATGCCCTACCCGCCGTCGACAGGGACGACGACGATCGACCACGTTATAGGACCCAATACGTGAGTCAAACTGAAGCGGAGACACCACAAGCAAAAATTTTACCAAACTCAGATACGGGACGACTGGAAGTTGTTCTCAGAGTAGACGGAAAATTATCCAACAGGATTATCGTCCAAGGACGAGATGGACGAGAAATCGTTACCCATTCAATATTAATCGGAGCTCTCAGGAAACCTAGAGAGTTAACAATAGATTATCGCATATTACGACGAGAACCGCAATTTTGTGGGTCAATAAATTTTCCGGAGCAGCAATTGGAAGTTGACAGAGGCAAGCGAGCCCCAGATGATCTTGTTTACCTTTTTAGAGGGCAAGAATTTAATCCCACTCCCATACGAAGACAGATCCCTATTTGCAAAACACGTAATAGACAGCCAGATGACCCATGGCTAGTCCAAAATTACAGGCAGGAAAAGGATGTACCCGGACAAAAGAATCCAAGGGGAAACTATGACCATGATCCATGGGCATTTACTCCAGTGCTTCAATACGAACGAGGCAAGACAAGTCGAAGCTCATCTCGAAAAGTGATGGGAGCCGACCCTATTTGTGGAGTAACCCGAGTCAACATCCCCGAAATTAGTGAATGGTTAGCGCAACAAGAAGAACAGGTCGAGGAGGTAGGCCATAGAGTCAGTAGACAAATTGATGATAACTATGGACCCGATCTGAGACGAGGGACCTGTAGTAGGAAAGGATGTAAAAGGGTACGACAAGTGATTGAAACCGACAATGGACCAGTTGTACAACATGAATGTGAACATCATGCAAAGAAACGTGCCAAGAAGGAGAAGAAGGTCAAGAAGGAGGCTCAGATGACCATCTTAGAGCTATTTGGACAGAACACAGTAACAACCCAACCACCGGCGAAATGGCAATCGAACATCATAAAGATCGGAGAGGACTCCAGAAGGGCAGGGAAGCACGAGGAGATGGTAAACCGAATAAAAGATCTCGGGGAAATCATCCGCAACCTTGCCAGACAAAGTGTCAATGCAGACAGTGCAAAAAAGCAAAAGGAAAGATTAATGAAGGAATTAGCACGCCACCGCCAAGAATGGATAAAGTGGAGAAATGATAACGACTTTCACTTGGTATGTGTCAAGTCAAATATAGACCTCCAGACCAAAGAATTACCTCCAGCATACTTTGAACCAACGAATATTCCGACGTCAACAGCTACATCCGGAGAGCTAGAGCGTTTGCTCGCTCAGGAGAAACGAAATGGTCCAGAAACTGCAAGCCCAACAGGAATGGCAACGGAAATGCCACCCTCACCAGGACAAAACGTGGAAGTTGCAACATCCGAGCTATTTATAGCCGAGCAACACAACGACCAGAGCAGTAGCTCAGAGGATTTCGAAGTGATCAGATCAAAGAGAAGACCAAAAGATCGAGAATCATCAATAACTTCGGATACAACGGAAATTGTCAATAACCACCAGCTTTCGTTGGCTGATTTTGCCAACTCACCCCAGGACGGAACCGTCATCCTCAGTGAAGACGAGGAACCAGGACAGCCAACCTCATCAATTCAAACGCCACCTCACACGCCGGAGATGGGACGTGGAGAAGGAGGAAGACGAGGAGGACCCATACCTTACCTCGGTAACAGTTGGTTATCATTTTTATTAATGTTCGGTTTAATTACATCTGCTGTAGGACAACCCAATGTGGAAAAGGGATTGACGGGACAGTACGGACCATATCCAGCGATAAGGGCATAACATTACCAGTGGTGGACCCGATTGAAAGTTGACAACTCGACAAGTCCAAAAGGCTTCGACCATGTCAGCCTAGACTTTGAAAATAAGGAAGACTCGGAGGAAATTGGACACTATGACCCCTATGACCAACGGGAATGCCCACGGGTCGGAAATTCAGCCGTACGATACCAAGCTTTCGGTTCAGCCACAGCGCACCGACTCTGGCAGAATGGAGTGGTACGAGGAGTAGCAGGAGCCGTAGGCATGTGTACCACGGGAATGGTCATAGTAGGAATTTACGTCAGCTCAATCATGGACGCAGTTAGGAAATGAAACAGACCACTAAAAACAGTCAGCATACCACAGGACTGGGTACTCATTGAGTCCCAACTACCAGACCAACGACCTATTTGGATGATAATGCCCGTCAACGCCAGTGAGGAGAAGGAATTAGAGGACTTTCTCAAAGGAGACCCAACAGCAACGGAAATTTCACCGAACATAATAGCATTACCAGGTGATATCCAAAGGAATGCTCATTTTCTCAACGAAACTTCCGTAGCCAAAGTATGGAACCAAGCTTTAGGCAAGGAAGTGGACGCCGAAGATTCCGAAAACGGGAGAGAGCGACGACATGCTCCTGAACCCACTTCGGAGGAAGAGGAACGATGACAAAAGATACGAGACCAACGGAAATTACCACAAGCCATTTGGCTAATGTCACAAGCAATACGCGACGGTTACCATCTAACAACCAAGACCTTACAGTCAGTCGCTATGGACTTACTAACAAAACCAAACCCGTTACCACTACGAACCAAAAACGAAATTTGGAAGGAGTATGAAGTACAGTACGGGAAATTCATCAACAAAATCATCCAAATTTTGGGACTTAAAGACTCACATAAACGTACTAGGCGAAGTATCTTGGCAAAAGACCAGATAAATAACCTACAACACCAGATGCAGAACAACCCTCACAATATCACAAAAGGGGAAGACTGTGTTCACCCCACCGAGGAAATTGCAATAGGTGAAGTTGTACACTTCGCACTAGCAACGACAATTACAGAAGCAAACTGGACAATAGTTTTGCTCACCCCACACATATACAACGGGGTAGACCATCTCGAGGAAGAAGAACTTAAGGGATGGGAGGCAAAGGCACACGCCAACGTCTCACGAACCCACCCACTCTTCCAGCGAACGTCGGAACGAGCAGCCAGAGAACGGCAGAGGAGAGATGCATTCGTAGGACCGACCAACGCATGGTCACCCGTAAGTTATAGCAGGCAATTCTTAAAACAACAGCTACAGCGTATGTTGGCACGGATTGAGGAAGAGGAGGCTCACTCATCGTCAGGAAGACCAACAGGAATTATTCAACAGCTTGTACGATTTACCCTCAGAATGGTAATCTATATTGGCACGTCCGTCGGAATGGACTTCGGAGGGAACCAGGATCCTATACGGAAAGGTGACCCCGGAAGAAGCCACCCACGAAGGACAGGAGGAGCGGAAGGACCGGTTTTGGCCTCAGAAGAGGAACCGGCTGTGCCAACCGAAGAAGCTGTTGAGGCTCAAAAAGAAGGAGCCGGAACATCAAAGAAAGTAATCAAGAAAGAAGTCTTAGACGACGAGGAAAACCCACCCTCAGAACATCAAGTAGATAGTTCATCAAACAACGAAACCGAAAACAGGTGGGAAAGGACCAGATGTGAATATTGCCCACTCAAACACGGTCATAAGCCACAGATAAGACCAAAGACCAAGTTAGCAGGACATGAAGCTTGGCAAAAACAAAAGGATATACCTGTACAGTATATCCGAAGAAACAGACCAGAGTTGGACAGATTGTATGGAAGAGATAGTGTACCAAACTGTACATTCCAATATAGAGGACGATTACGATATCCAGAGCCAGAGATTGTACGACCCAGGGTTAGAGTATACTCCCCCATCAGGACTGTAATATTCAACGAAACAAGGGACAGACGAGGATCAAGGTCACCATCACCAATAGCATCCGAGATAGCAGGACGACTTACACCACCGAGTGAAAACAACTTGAAGTCCAGACGAGCTAGGCAACGCCAACGAAAAGTGGAATTCAAAGAAGAACGTCAGGAAATCCCAGAAGTTCCAGTACCAGAAGACCCACTGGCACAAACCGACTCACCTGATGTAAGATTCGTTGATTTAGCTCACGTATCATTTTACATAGGAGTCCGCGGATGGATGGTGGCACCAAGTTGGGAAGACGAGGAAGCTGAAATAGTCATCTTTACCAACCCGAACGAGACAGTTATACAGTCAACTGAATCCGGTACAAATTCAAGTGAAAAATATGGTGGAAAGGGCCAATGACCCATTGGACCACTCACCACCACGATTCCCGGACCAAACATTGGAAGATATATTCGGAGACGAACGTCACAATCGGATAGAAACACAGTACTCCAGGAGGACCAACTACTTCAGTAACCGCATGGACACCAGGGAAAGAACGACCATGTGTCCCCATTGTTACCAGACATCGATCATAGACCCAGAGAGATTCCCAACGTATAATGTCTCACATCGTTCAACCAACAGTCCAGAACAAAACCTAGTGAAATGGCTCAACAGGATGTACAGGGAAACTTTTATCGAAAGACTTAACATCCACCAACGACCAACTCAACCACCTCAACTACGACTCGAGCAGTTACAAAGGGCGCTTAGCACCTTAGGCGAACCCAGAACAGATGCTCATGAATCAAATGTAGAATATGCCGAACACCAGTCAGGAATAGATTACAACAATCATGGAGAATTAATCAGGGAAAGAAGGGCATTGCTGTATGATGCGATGGACCATCCCACCGATTACCGCCGACTAGACCCAAGGGAGCGGGACCTGCTCATCCTATACGGGCAAAGTCGAAGGAACGTACCAATGGAAAACACCCGTCTAGAGGCGATGGCAGGAGACATGAACATCTCACCAGGGGAAATGACACCGAGACTGTGGACAACTCTGTTCAATGGTCAAAGAGGTGTCGATAACCACCAAGTACCAACACATCTAACATGCCGAGAACATCAAGGAGTAATGCAAGGGCTCACAGGAACGGAGCTACGCAGATTGATTACTCAGATGTGGTTCGACATAGGAACTCAGCCAACCTGGCGAGAGCAAGAAATATGGATAAACAGTTTCCTACTCAGAGGAGACGCCATCACCGGACGAGGAGAAAAAGCTTTACAGCAACTAGCGAGTATACCAATACACATGCTAAGCTTTCAAGAATTTGCGAGTATGACCGAAAGGATCATAACTCTTTATCATCAGGACGCGGCAATTCAGGAGTGGCAACAATTTGGAGCAGTAAACCAGAGTAGCGGAAGTCAACCCAATCCTATAGCTTACATACAAGACGAACTAGATAGATAGATATTTATTGATCGATATGGCCTTGGCCCTTACAACCTTGCAACATTTGGTTACATTTTTCATATGTAAAGGAGATCAGAAAAATTAGTTTTTTAGCTCAATAATAAAAAGTATTAAATATTGTAAATTTAGTGAATGTAAGTTAAAAGAATAAAAAAGTGTAGTAGTAAAATAGTGTGCGTAGCTTGTTTTGTGGTGTAAAGTAGTTATGGGTATAGGTAAAAAAGGTTCCCTGTCATAACAAGGGCCATTAAAAATTCCTATACATCTTTTTTCATTAATTAAGTGAGTCTTTGTGATGATAATTTGTACATCTAGATAATAGTTACAAGAGGTTAAGTTCATGTTACATTGCTCATTGGCGCCTCCAGGTCGTGAGTGTTTTTACTACGTGCTGCAGCCCGCCAACAGCCCCAGCCTTAAGACATCCCTAAGTATTCACCCATGAGGCCGGTACCGGATGTCGAAGGCTATTGGTGGGCTGCTACGCGTACACTTCCTTTCAGCTTACATTTAATGTACCAGCATCATGGGTGAGTGTTAATGTTATTGTACTACGTTGTTTCTTAATTTAATTGCTTCACACCAGAATGCGTAGACATGTTTGATATTTTCTATCAACTCGTCTTTCTCCATTATTTGTTTTACAAAATTTTCGTTGTTGATGCTGGCGTCCTTGCGGTTTATTAGGTCCGTAATGTGTTTCATCCTTGGTGTGTTATAAAATCTACATTCAAACATTATATGAAAGATGGTTTCTGGTTTTGATTTACAGGCTTCACAGTGGGTGCGATTCTCGTTCCTCTTGCCCCATTTGTTCCATATGTCGTTCAGATTAGTACACCTGTTTCGTGTCCATACTCTTGGTTTATTGAGTCTTAGGTTTTGGGCAAATTTGATTAGTGGCCAGCTGAGACCATGTTGGTAGATATCATCCTGCAGTGCATGTGTCTTCAGATGTATGTAGCTGGGGTTTTCTGTTTTCAGCATGTCCTCAACGTCCCTATTTATCGAGCCAGTTTCGATTTTGCTCCAGAGTTTCTTCCAGTTGATTTGTTCTTGTTCCTGGATTAGGCCTTTGAAGTCTGGTGCAAGTTTTGCTTGGTTGAATAGTTCTTCCCATTGTTTAAACATGCTCGTGCTACTGTTTCTTGTTTTTAGTCGTTGACTTTTCATGCATGTTTTAGCCATTTCTGTTGCCGTGTCCGCACGTATGGTATTTTGGATATGGGTTGCTATGTTTTTCAGTCCTATCGTTTCCATCCTCTGCCCTCCGGTTTCTAGTCTCAATACCTGTCCGGGTGTAAGGTTGCTTGCCCCAAGGATGCGTCTGAGGAATTGGGTTTGGAGTTTTTCGATTTCTTCAAGGTAGTTTGCTCCCCAGATGGCGAATCCGTACATTGGTATCGAGCTCACCAGTGAGTAGAAGAGTCTAAGTATTATGTCTATATCATTAGTCTTGGTGGATCTCAGGGTGGATATTAGTACTTCTACTGCCGCTTTGGTTTTTTTCTTTGTTTCTTGCCAGTGTTTGCTGAAGCCACCGTTTCTGTGGAAGGTGACTCCAAGGTACAAGACGAACTAGGACAATGGGAAGACTGGATATTCGCAATAAAACTAGCGGGAGAAGGCCAAAAGCCATCTACCCTATATGCTAGAATATTAAAAGGAGGAGTAGCCACTCTAAGACAACCCCGGAAAGCAGGTTCTTTCAGAGACCTAAACGAACTTGTCACGATAAGATTCTGGCAAAGAGAGCACTTTCATAGGACTCGGGAGCAAATTAGCAACCGTGGAGACGGACCAAGTTACAGACCATACCAATTATCTCCAAGAAATGAGAGACGACCAGGAATAACACCTATACATATGATACCAAGTGCGATAGACCGATTCCAAACAGCACAATGGCGATCCGTTGTCATTGATGGAAGACCAGACGCACCCGATCTAATAAATCTTATAAGAACACTCAGAGGTCGAACAGGAACCGAAATAGTTTTCCGAGACCTTGGACATGATTTCATACAGGAAGAACTCAGGAGAGACCCAGTGACCCAACAAAGAACCAGCTATCTTTCCATAACAAACCCAGTGGAGCATAGAAGATTAATGGATCAGTTATGGGAAAGATCATCATGTGCAAGATGGGATCCGGAGATCTTATCCGAAAATAGATTTGCAGGCTTATCATTCCGATCACTAGCGGAAGGAGAGGAGGAGACAGGCACCCTCAGAGGGCCGTCCGAGGAAGACGATTAAAACACACAGGATAATAACCTGACCACCAACATCCAGGTTATAGTATGGAGAGAAGGAGAACTAGCGGGGAAAGCAGAAGCCAAATTACCTGATGACGGAAGAAATTCCCGAAGGGAATGTAAAGTGTAGATTATTTCGTAAGAAAGGATCTACGATAAAACATTTTTAAGATCTTATGCAGCATCAACCATCGGGATTACGGCCGATGTTACATAATGATCACCATAACAGAATAGTTAGAAAAGAAAAACAAATAAAAATAATTACAAAATAGAAAACAAACAAAAACAATTCACTTACTAACACATTTTATAGAGTTCATAGGATAAAAATATTAACAAAAGATTATGCCACCGGAAGTGGGACATACGGATTACAACATCGGAATTAGAAAAAGAATTCTCTTTCGCAATCGGAAGACGAAAATACAAACAATTATTTGATATAAATACGAGACTCTCAAACAAGAGTACTCATTACCACCACACAACCCTCAAAGAGCTCAACTACTTGAGACTACTCAGGGATAGGAAACAACTACTACTACTGAGCCTTGCAATAACTCTAATTGCAATGGACGTTTCAGAAACTAGACCAATAGCACAACCATACCCAGATTCATGAGTAGGATCACTGATGGCAGCCTTAGGAGGTTCAGCGGGAAGATGGTTTGCCAATTACATGGTACCAGCTATAACCGTGGGCGGAGGAGACATCACAGCACAAGTTTTATCGCAAAAGGACCCGGTAGTACACATACTACACCATAAGGATGACGGGAAACTAGTGGTCGGATTGATTCAATTTGATTCGAATTTTTCAATTTGATTCAATTTGAAGCTTGAATTGAATCGAAAAACCAATTTTCGATTCAATTTGCCCCAAAGCAATTCAATTCGATTCAATTCACTCCGTGAATCGAATTGAATCACAAATCAAACGATTCAAGCAGGAAAGCAGTGTCATATGTATTACTATACAATGTAGTATATACATATTATAAAGGGTATAGTAAAAGCTACGCTAAAATAACAAACGTTGTGGTAAACATAGTATTTGGACTTTGAATATGTGGAAAAAAAGTTACACGTGCCCAGCCGAAGCGGTTTTATTGAATTGTTTGAATTGCAATTCACATGATATGATTCGATTCAGTTCAATACCAAAATCGAATCATTCGATTTGGCTTTGCTGCAAATCGAATCGAAATACTACTGAATCGAATTGAATCGAATTGAATCGAATCGAAAACTTCCAATTCTGAATTGAATTGGTCCGACCACTACGGGAAACTAGCCATTGTGCAGTATGACCCGAACGACCCAAACGTAGAAGCCCAGAGGATAATGGAAAGAAATCAACAAATGGCTTTACTACAACCACAACAACAGCTTGTACAACAAAACCAACAGCCCACCATGCAGAGGGACGTCAGACCACCATGGATGGACCAATTTACAGAAATTGATTGGAAATCCAATGAGGTTCCAACATCAGACACGGATTACACCGTAGTCATCATCAGTTCATTCGGTTGTATGACCACAGTAGTGATATTTATATTCACAGTAATACTGTACCGAATGCGAATGCAGAAAAAGAAACCAGATCAACAAACATCAAACGAGAGAGGATTAGACAATGTTGCAGACACGGCAGCATTAGTCCAAAATTCTGTAGAGCAGTTAGTCGGATGCAGAATCGTGAGGCCAAACATACAACCACAGGCCAGCCGACACACAACCAGAGCAACTGTACAACTGTAAAACTGACCCAACCGGGAAGGATCAACGCAAGAAAGAAAACAACGAAGAAAAATACGCAAAACCATAAAACTGTATAGAAAAATATTTAAAAACATTTATTAGTTATAAGATAGTATTAGAAAAGCAATAGAATAAGTAGTTATAAGTAGAATAAGGTAGGAAGAGAAAATATAGAAAACAAAGTTCATATAAAACAAAAATATAAAAATGCAATGAAAATAACAAAGTTCAAATAACAAACGAAAAGTTCAAACTAGTTACAGAGCCAGATTACCAATAGGAGTAAAGTGAGAATAGCTCCAAGATTTTGTGATTCAAATCAAAATATCTTTCGTGTCTCAATGGATTCATCATCCATTTTTTCCAGTTTTCTATCCACCCCATTGATTCCAGTGATTTCATTCTTATTGTCTCATCTTCTTCATTGGTTTTGAGGAAGAAATTTTATTTGGTTAAAGGAACACAAAATGTTTCAAGATAAGGTTCAGTTCTAACCAAAATGTTAGGCAATATTATAATTCCTTGAGGCTTGTTCATTCAACAGCCAATAAGTGAGGATTGTAATGCCTTGCGGTTTTATTAGGTCATTCAACTCCATATGAGAAAAATAAATTTATATTTCCAACCTACTCATCGCTTGGGATAATAGTTTCCAGCAAAAACATCAGAACCATTACATAAGCAAGTTCTCTAGGATCAGGATTAGAACACCTTAGCTTCAGTTCAACAAAATTTACCTAGCTAGATGTGCTAACGAAAATACGTTAGGTACCTAAAAAGGCAGTTTTTATTAAAACGGAAGTCCAAAGGAAAGATAGATTCTTCCGAAAAGAAACTCTGTATGTAGGTTCATACTAATTTATTTACTTGCAAAATGTAACGCATTTACAAAGGATGGTTGACATGAATGTGCCCAGATCAGAAAGATTCGATTAGCACTAGATCTCCTATATGAGACAAGGCAAGAAAAGTACAAAAACATTATATCACGAATAGGTAGGTTGAACTTAAATAAAAATATAAAAGTAAGTAAATTAAAGTAATGGAGATATTTGACAGGGATATTAAAGGCAGCAAAAACCTACATTGCAAACAGAGTCGACATCTTTCTACAATTATCGGATTACGGAATCATTACATTCACTTCATTTATATACACTGATTACTTTCAACATTCACTGAGATTCAAAATTTTAAATCTTAAAAGATCAAAAGTCTTATTAGCTTTGATACATTCCATAGTTTCGCAAGACGAAGTGTATTAAGAAAACATAATTCTGAAAAGAAATTTTAAACAAAATTAGCTTACAAATTTAACACATTCCATCAAAGGATTTTTTACAGATCAAGGTATATATATATGATTATCAACAAAATGCATTCCAATCTCAGCTGAGGAAATATTTCATAGTATATGATGATTTTATGTTACTTAGAGTAGTAAGAATTACTTACTGAACTTCATTGAGCACGATGTCTTCACATTTTGTGATCTGCCAACAGCTGTGCATAAAAAAGACATAATTCCTAATCTAGCCAACGAAAAACAATTCGAAATTTCATAAGTTAAATTCTCATGATGTGGCACACACACATTGTGTTTCCACAAAATATTTTTGTATTAGTGAGTGATACTTTTTCCCCACAACGATTTTTCTGTGACAGCTTAAGTCTAGTCGACACATTCAATTCCGCTTTTCATATTAAATTGTTTTACAAGGAAAGTCACGGGATTTTACAAGCAGTAAGTTTAATAACTAGTAAGCGACATTAGGTCACCACCATAGTAGCAGGAGTAACCGACAGTAGTCACAATGTTTCAACAGCTAGTATTTGGTATCAGAAAATTAGAAATCAAACGAGAATAGAACCAAAGGACATATTTCATGTCTGCCTTCAAGTGTTCTTGACAGAAAAATTCACAAACAAATTCTTTCCAAAATATGTGTATTAGCAATCAAATTCAATTAGGCAGCCAGGTTTTGAACTTCACACATTGTCTACTTTCCATGTGAATATTGTATATACAAATTGTAAAGGTAACAACTATATTTTGTTGTGCAACGATTCTAAGATCTAAGTTTTGGTCACTCTGTACGAAGTACACATATATGAAGTCCTTCATGAGAAGTACACAAACAGTAACACCATCAAAACTGTACAGCATTACAAAGTATATACACATATGATGATGAACATGTATGATAAGTGTATGAAATGCCTTAATAATAATATGCCCATTATAAGCATTACGACCATGCTACAAAGAAAAGATAAAAACAATAAGGAATCAAACAAAATACTACAAATAGCTACAAATAAATGGAACTATTTATTTCTGTATTGTTGTTTCAACATGTCTGTAATTAATGACTTTGGTATAACTATATTTAGTAGTTAAATAATACGTCTAATAATATGAACTTGACATTTAGAACAAACATTGTCGAGGGCGACAACGACCCAGAAGAGGAATGTTACGGATATATTATAAATAGGCTAAGATAAGCATAAAATACGTCAGCAAATACTTTGCAAGGTTGTAAGCAAAGGCTCCATGACACCAAACGCTGACCAAACATAATTATAAGAAAAGGAAAGGAAATGATTCAGATTATTTAATACACAATAAGATAAGAAGAGAATAAGATTAGATTAGAGTAAGACACTTAGGATAAGAACAAGTTCCAATCTCGACTTCAAGCAAGCAACATCAAGAGGAGCCGCACCTAGAGTCCACTCCCTCCGGGATGGAGCTCAAAAGGTAGCAAGCGGGGCTACGTGAAATCGGGAGATTTCATGAGAAGAAGAGATTCAGAATTTCATTCTATTTTTAGTGTTAAATGTTCAGTTCACGTTTTGTGTCAATTGTATCAGTTCTAGGAACAATAATTGGCCAAAATAAAGTACACATGAACTACACACAGAACTCGATAAGTTCCATTTATTCATGAGTTTCACCAACATCGAAACCATAATTCAGGGGAATGGAACGCCTGAAACCTAGGCTACATTGTCGTTACACATACAACATCATATACCCGGGTAGCACAACGTAACAGTATCATACTTTTACCAAAACTCTGCTTTAGAAACCCACATGTCCGATGGGCCACAAATATTCTGACCGATATTTTTTTCTTATTTATTTAGTGTCAACTTTCCAGTTTTTGAGAAAAGAAAGCGAAACAGCTTTAGCAAATTAAAATAGTTTTTTAAAATATTTAATCCCATTACTTCCCACTCGACCCAATAACATGTAACCATTATTGACAATTATCATAAGACTTGATACTTACAGTAAGCACTACCAGCTCAACTGTCAGTTAGGGAATTCCATCATCAACGTAGCAAAATTCAAGCCGATAGTAATTTTAGTTTCTCCAACCTTGCACTCCATTCTCTATCAAGTTTAAATTACGTTTAGATATTTCTTGAATTAAACAATAACATTTCAGATAGCTACCTTTGTATTATTTTTTATCGTGTGGTAGCGACACTTAAAAAAATATTACTTTTGCGGTTTAAAGGGTGACAATGATTAATATCAAGCCACAGTAATTTGATCCAATATAATGCTAATTTTTTCAAAATCATGTTTAATGATTAAACTATCGTTCTGATGTAAATATATTAATTATTATAAATGCGTTGAAATGACGGGAAAATTTAATCCGAGACTAATGTGGACTATTTTGAGACATCCTAATAATTGGACCTTTGTGATTTGAGATATATCTTTAAACAAGTAATTGCAATTTACAACAAGCTTCATTGAAAATATCTTTGGTAAGTTACTTGGAAGAAGGTATGCTTCGTTCCAAGTATTAATATTAAATAAATCCTAGGTTTTACAGTGTGAGTGCAAATATTGAGAATAGAACCTGCAAGCTATGGTAACTGTAAGTTCCGGTTGCAATATATACGCTTACTCTGTAAAGACCATTATTTATTTAATGCTGAAACTTTGTAAAACCTTTCAATATGATACTTGTGAGGCATATATGATTTCTCCCTAGTTGTTACAACCTGAGCTTCAGTTCAGATGGTAGAAGATTTGCAATTGTGTTAGAAACAGCGTCAATCCCGGCGCCGTCAGATGTGTATGTGGCAATTGACCGAACACGTGACCCAATTGTTTTTAAAACCTGAATTCGATTTGCACGTTTCTAAAATTAATTAAAAACTGGACATGGAAGGAATATACCAGATAAAATATGACCAACGCACTGCTGTATACATTGGAGAAACAGGACGGCCTCTAACAGTCCGCATTATTGAAAACATCTAGACAATGACGAGCACAGGAAATGCTGTAAGTAGACATATACATGTCATACAAAACCACGTTTAACTAACTGCAAATCAGGGGTCGGAGTTTTGTAAATCTCCCTGGAAAATGATTTCTGAATTTCCCTGCTGAATATTATGTTCGTGCAGAGAGGTCCTCATCGTTTGTAAACCTCCCTGCTGAAAAAAAGGTCACCGATTTTCAAAATCACTGTTGACAAAAATAATTTCGCTACAAGACATCAAATCCCTGCCAAATAAGGTCAACCGATCTAAAAATCCCTATTTGCATAACAAATTTTTCTGAAACATGCCCATAAATTTGAAAATATCGATTAGAAATAAGATCAACGAATTTTAAAATCCCTGTTCGCAAAATTGAATCCCTTTTCTTTGAAATTTTCCCTGCCAGAAATAATATTTCCCTGTGAAGAATCTTCCCGTCTTCCCACAAAAATCCGATCCCAGCTGTAAATGGGAAGAAAATAAGTAAAATCCTAACTAAGCATATTCAGTACAAGACAATTACTAATTCAGCAAAGTAAACATATCTGTATCTATCTAGATGAACAACAATGATGACTACATAGCAAGCGGGGCTTTGTAGTAAACCTGACCTTTGCGAAGGAATTATTGTCCAAATGATGAATGGGTAAGATAACAATAACTAATTAATACAAAAATCAACAAACTACTTCATAGGTTCCAATGCCAGCCCTTGCTTAAAAAATAACCAAACATTAAATAAATAAGTAGAAATTAGATTTCCAATCAGTGAAGTAGTGAGCTTTTTACGAAACGCGGGAATTTTCCATTAAAAAAATAATCCTTTATTATTATTGAGCACTTCTGTTGATTTAAACCTTCGCGCGTTTGTAGTACAATTCAAACCTTCGCGGCTTATTTCACGAATTCAAATCTTCCCGGCTTATTTACTATACAGCCAAGCAAGTCAGTGGTATATACAACAAGCCGAGAAGCACAGCGGGCTGAAAGGTGAAACTCTGTCGCAGTGGAGAGGTTTTTCAGCTCGCTCGGCTCGCTGTTCTTCTCGGCATATACCAACTGCTTGCAGCATACTGGAAGCTCGCAATATTACGCCATTTTAGATTATCACTTAACAGCGCTAACCATAATTATTATAAACATTAGACATAAATCATCAAATTTGGATTAAATTAAGACTGGTAGTGATAAAAACTACGTTCGGTTACATTACTGAATAATTTGATAAGAGGAGAATTTTAATGACTGAACTTAGTTCACATTAGTGTGGGATTCTTATTAGGAAGAATAATTACAAGCCTTAGCATCCAGAGTCTTGATCTTTATATCCCTAAAAATATCATTAGGATGTAAGATGGATTTGTAGGAACCATGGACTTTAGTAACTATAGCAAGTTAAATGTGTTGCGCTAATATGAAATCCTTTCATTTTAAATAATCAGTGCGTCCAGTGTCTGAGGCTTTAGTTACAATATTGCGGTACAACGGATCTGTATACAAATTATAATAACATAAAAAATCATATTTGATCAGCACGGTGTGCTGATCCACTAACAATAAGGAGTGAAGCACCATACAGTGATGAAACAGCAAGATTTAATAACGACGTTGGTATTAAACTCATCAAGCGATTAGTTAAATTCCACGTGTATAGTCAATATTGAGTTTGGGAAAAAACTTTAGTGGGCCGGAAGCTGTTCCATAATATTTTGATGATGAATTGCCAACTACCTATATGAAATTGTTAATCTTGCAGTTAATACTTCACGTCTTATATTAGATTACTTTGCCTGGCGAAGCGGGATATCAATATTAATCCTTCTCGACAGACCTTGATACGAGATTTATTGCCATTTACACTTTTATTATTTACACTATTTATTTACACAAGTAATTGCTCCTGTGCGAAGCACGGGGCTTTTACTAGTTAGTTAATAAGTATAACTTAGATTAGTTTAGAAAAATGTGTCAGTTAACCTGACTATGAACATAAGGAGGAAAATTAAATGATAAGGAACTTATTGTTAGTTAAATCTACTAACCAACACTTTTATTTATAACTGAATGTATTAACTAATTTCCTATTATTAGCTATATTCTTGAAACATAGATCCTATTCCGCCTAGCTTAATACTTTTAATTTGTAATAGTTAATCTTTATCCCTTAGACTTGAGTGGCCGTGAATTGAGAAAACAATTGATCATGGTCACCCGAGCAATCATGAAGCTACGGATGCACCGAACTATTTTCTCACCAAAAATAACATTTGAACAATTTACTGAACCTCGGACCTTTTCGTCATCGAATTTTACAAGAAGGATCAATTCACGGTCGCCAAAGTGTAGTAAACCTGACCTTTGCGGAGGAACTATTGTCCAAATACTGTTTGGGTAGACAACAATAACTAATTAATGCAGAAGTCAACAAACTACTTCATAAGTTCCAATGCCAACCCTTACTTTCAGAATAATAAAACTTTAAATAAATAAGTAGAACTTAGATGTCCAATTAGTGAACTCCTTATGCGTGTCTGAATAGTGGAAACGAACGGAGGACTCCAGTCTTGTAACAATAAATAGTGTTTATTAAATAGGATCGATTCAGTACTACTCCGATTCCAGGTCTTTACAGTGGCAAGCTCCAGATCACACTGAGGCTCTCCTCAAACACATCCTTTCTTATTATTGAGCTCGAACTGTCCGTTGATTTAAACCTTCGAGCGTTTGTAGTACAAATTGAAGCTTCGCGCGCTCATTTCACTTTATAGCAAGCCGTTATGTACTATACTATTTCACTATATATCCAAGCAAGTCGAAAAGCACAGCGAGCTGAAACTCTGTCGCAGAGGAGAGCTTTTTCAGTTCGCTCAGCTCGCTGTGTTTCTCGGCTATATACCAACCGGCTACAACCTACTAGAAGCTCGCAATATTACACAATTTTATATTATCATTTGACAGGGGTCGGATTCATGTGGGAAGACGGGAAGAATCTTGACAAGGAAAAGAATTTGTCAGCAGAGAAATTTTCAAACGGGATTACAAACAGGGATTCTCAAATCTGTTGACCTATTTTTGGGCAGGGGTTTTTCAAATTGTTGAGTTGATTTGCTGAAATTTTTTTTCATCAGGGATTTTCCAATTTGTTGACCTTTTATTTATGGGATGTTTAAAACTGTGTTTTACTGAAAACAATTTTGTGAACAACGATTTTTGAAATCGTTGAGCGGATTTACAGAAATCATTTATTGTCAAGAGGGATTTTTGAATTTGTTGAGATGATTTACGGAAATAATTTTTGGGCAGCACGGGTTTTCAAATTCGTGACGTTGTTTTGGGCAGGGATTTTCGAAATTGTTGAGGTGTTTTACGGAAAGCAAATTTTGTCAACAGGGTTTTTCAAATTGGTTGACCTGTTGTCCCATAATTTTTTACGCTGAATTGCCAACTATCCATATGAAATCAATTGTTAGTCTTACAGTTAATAGTTCACATGTCTTATATGAGATTACTTTACCCGGCGAAGCGGGACATTAATATTAAGCCTTCTCGACAGGCCTTGATACGGGATCTGTAGCCATTACGGTTTTGTGTATACTCTCACAATTCTCAAGTAATTGCCCTTGCTGCGCTTTACTAGGGCTTTTACTAGTCTAAGATAAAGACAGGAGAATGTCTCACATTTAAATATTTAAAGTAGCCGCTCTAGTTCACTGAGGCAGTGGTACAATTAAAAAAAAGTATATCTGTTCGTTACAGCTTGGAAGCCAATAATTCCAAACTTAAGTCTAATCGTGTCACAAAAATCCAACTTTATTGTTTTTGTTAAAACATTAAAAAATTTAATGTTTCAGTTTTTTGTAACAAATTTATAACCATGTAAAAGCAAGTTAGCAGTGAGTTGTAGATGACCAGACGATGATCACAGTTGTTCGGAAGCTTGCTATTTATAATAAAAAATTGCTTTCGCAGAAACCTGTTTAAATATGAAAACAACACAAAATCAAATTAAGACAATTTCAATCAGTGAAACCAAATATGAAATTCTTTTTAAAATACTTATCTATTGATACGTACATGGAATTCTTCCATGCTTCTATCTTGTCAACGGCCCAAGCCACATCGTAGACTTCAAAATCGCAAGCAGTTATGTACGAGTTAGCTATGGGGATGTCAGTCGCTGCCTGTTTTAAAATATCGGTAATATCGGTTACGGTACGGTATAGGTGAAAACAAGCTTATAAATGTAGTTAACGAGATCCATCAAATGTTACCAATATACACATAACGTAAAAGATGCATTCTAATATCTTTTCCACTGCATCCTGAGAAATTTTGTCGGATTTATCACCACCGTTAAGTAACTCTAATAAATTTTAAATGCATTTTACGTAACTTAAAAAATGCAGATTTCGGACTTGCTATATATTAGAACGCAGATTTTGCCAGGTACGCATGATTATTGCCCTTACTTAAATTATATTCGCTTAGACCTTTGCACTCGGTCGTTGGGAAAAAGCCCGGTTACATTGATTTTTGCATGGCTATATAGGGGTAGCGACGCATCACTTCTCGCATCAGCGATACAGCGTTTAGGAGTAAATGTAATAATTATTATCGTACGATATTTCGAGGTAAGAATGGTTCTAACGATGATGTAAGCGTTTCGATATTTGGAAAGTGACAATCCTATTCAGGAAATGCGTAATTTAATCTGAAAGTGAGCTAATAAAAATATGTAGCAGTATGTACCTTGGGAATGAAAGGTATCCAGGTAAGAAAGACAGAAGCTAATTGTATGACCATTAAAAAACAATTTAGCTGTTGCAGAAGATTCCATGTGTCGTAAATCCAATTAGTGAGATTCAGATGATGGGAAAAGTCACTCCTGGACTGGCTCAAGTAAATTGTTAAGCAAAGGATACGTCACACTTATCGAAGCTATGCAATCTTAAATTTGCCTCCATACTACTGTAAAATAGTAATTTATTGTCATTTGTCCCAGAAACTTAATTTACTGGATTTCGTGCTGAAATGACTAATGGATGAATGTGTGCGAGGGAACGTATGAGTTAGGTAAAATGCAGGCTGTGGAAAACTGAGATTTACTGTACTAAAAAACTGCTTTACTATTTAATTTTGTCTAAATAATTTAGAGCCAAATTACAAGTACTGATGCCAATTACAGACTGCCACATTACCTTAGAGTAGCTTGTATATACGGATTGTTCACAAATGTTCACTCGTCTAAACAGAAAATATTAGGGATTGATGAATGACAAATATTATCACTTAAATCTATACATTCATATAGGAGAGAATGACCCGAACATTGTTCATTTGATTACGTTGATATAGCAATAGTGAGTGGGGCTAATATTGCAAGATTAAGGCAACAGCCGAATGAGCTTCTAACAACAGATAATCAGACGCCTGAAGATAAAAACATAATGTGGGTGACGGCGCAATTTGCAAGCCTACAGAAATATACAAACATCTTATTATAGCATATCTATACATATTTATAGTGTGTACTTGTAAAAGTTGGAAGCCAATACCTATGCTCATTGTAAGTGGGGATGTTTTTGACCTTAGTTCTTATCTTTAATTTTACGTAAAAGCACCTCCCTGTCCAGTTCGACTAGGAGCTCAATTGTTTTTGTTGACCTGCATTTTATATTCTAAAAATAAGTTACCCCTCAGAAGGAGCTTTGTTAATTGTAAGGAAAAATGATGACCAGGGGCTTTGCAGAAGTGACACTTCTCTCTACTAAAATTGTATTTAAAATAGTAACTATAATGACGCTTAACTATAAATTTTGTATTTAATTTGTAACTATAAATAAAAAACTTAATTATAAATTTTGGTTCAACTAAGACCGAACTGAGTCTGAGTACTCATTTGTTATTTTTCTCATTTTCCCATCATCTCACTATCCTCGAACCACTGTTCTACTAACATCACAGTCAGCTTGTAAATGCACTAAAATTGCTTGCTTAGTTGATTGCAGATATTTTAAATTTCTACTGCAAGAGAGAAAGTGTAGTGCCAGCACGATTTTACCAATTTATTCAAAGTCAGGTCTGCAGTCAATTCCGTAGGACATTTCATTTTTTAAAACCTGAATTTATGATTTTATAAAATTTAAATTTGAAAATTAACTACCGTCCTGGTTGAAGTGAATCTCATTTCTACTCCGATTTGATGATTTTCGGGACCCGGCGCGTGTATGTCTCGCGGAAGAACCTAATAAACAAGTAGGCGAATACTGGAATGATAACCCCGGTCAAGTAAACCGTATTAACGTCCCTTTTGCACGGATGCCCTAGAGCTGGAAATTATAGGTTAATAATTTTAACACTGCTATTTAAATTCAGTGTATCCAAGTTTACATGTTGCACCCTTCACAATACAAAAAATATTTTCCTCGCTAAAGCGTCATCAGTAAATAACAAAAAAATTGATCCAATTTCACATTTGAAAATCTCGGGAAACATGAATGCAGCAAAACAATTATCAGCTAGGACCCTCACCCATGAAATAAACGGAAGCAAAGTTGACGTAAGTGGCTAAAAACATTTGCGTGATTTGAATAGTTGTAAGAGATTTTGCAAATCTTCTTGGAATCTTCACCCTCAAAGCCTATCACAAAAAGCATTTTTAAATAAATAATTCTACATACGTATGGAAAGAAAAGCTTTTTCGTAAGGTTTCTTGGCACAAACTTTACCTTCAATGCATAGTACGAGTACATAAGAGAATGGACAAATGTATTGATTACACATAAACGTCCCAAGGAATCATAGCCCGCAAATCCTAACCAACACATTAATAAAGTGGTGACATGATGGAACCTGGAAATTGTTCGTAAAAATTAGGTCACGGAACAACAGAACAGTTTTGCGAGTGGATTGAATTTTGAAAGCCCCCTTACCAGTGCAACGTTATGAGCTTTTGCTTCCTTAAAACAATAAATGCAGTGTCCCCGAATTCCACAAGTTTGGACAATACGAAAAGAAACCCCCAAAAAGAGGTAGCATAGTTGTGAGGCGTCCTACAAAAATATATGAAGAGTGTTACCCAAATATAAATATAGCTTTATTCACTGACACAATCCACATTCAATATTTTATCTCATGCACGCAATATTTTGTGATAATTCCTTTTGGTATACAATACGAAGACGACAGATCATCCCCACATAAATGTATAGCAGGATATTAAATTTAAATACAAATAGAACACCTTACGCCGAGCAAATAGTATGGTAGGTCCCACTGGGGAGTAAAATCATATATACGAGTTCCGGAGTTAATCTTATTGTCGCGATGATGGAAAATATTGCGAGACCCGCATTCCAAAAGAATAGCGGATATGTCAAAACGTACGCAGGTCTATTTTCCATCCACTTCTGCCCGAAATACACCAGGAATAAGTAAATCCCAATTGACAAGTACATGAAATTCTTGTATGCTTCTATCTGGTCAACGGCCCAAGCCACATCGTAGACTTCAAAATCGTACGCAGTAATGTAAGCCGAGTTTTTCTCTATTGCTTGAAGTACATCGGCCGTCTCCATCTTCAAGATTTATAAAACTTTTCGACGTTTTCTAAATAACGTATTTATCCTCCTAAATTTCGAGATTACAAATAATTATAACTATGTTTGGAAATGAATTATTTTTGGTGATCAAAATCTGCACCTACTCTAGACCGAAAGTAAATTGCAAAAGGATTAGGAGCTCACGCCAGTTCGAGCTTTTAAATACACACATTGTTGAAAAGAAATTACTGGAACCTGTTTCCCCTCCACATTACTTACCGCTTATCCTTATACTGGGACATTAATCCATTTTTGTGAAATCAGCAGTATAGGGATGTCAGTCACTGCCTTTGTTAAAATACCGGTCATATCGGTTAGGGTAGATGAAAATGAGCTGATACTTAGTTTCCGAGACTCGTCAAATATTATCTGTATATTGTAAAAGAATCATTCTTACATATTTCCCACTGAAATCTGGGAATCTCTGTCGGATTCATTTGCCCCGTTAAGTTACTTTCATTATTTTTACGAGCATTTTACGTGACTTCGAGAACGTGGAAGGTCTTTGAAAGAAAGTCCACTTACCATAACGTTTGGATTCCTGAGGGGACCGATGCATCGCTTGTGGGTGATATACGCCTTAGAAATAAATGTAATTATTGTAGGGTATTCCGGGCCTAGAATGGCACTACAATGATGATGTGACCGTTTCGGAATATAGTAAGTGACATCCCTAGTCAGCAAGAGCCGAAATAATTCTCATAGTGATCTAATAAAAATGCATAGTAGGATGTTGCTTGGGAATTAAATGGGTTAAGGAAAGAAAGACAGGCATTAGGAAACTGTACACGCATTTAAAAAAATCTAGTATGCATTCCATGATGAAAGACACCTTGCACAATAAATCCAATGATGGGCTTTCAGGTTATAGGAAATTCCAATCATGGACTGGCTGAAGCCATAAGTATAGTAAGCAATGAAACGGCATACGTCCAACAAATCGAAGCTATGCAATTTCAAATTTGCGTCCATACTAAAATAGTAATTCATTGTCCTCTGTCTCAGAAACCGTATTTACTGGAAATCGTGTGAGCGGCAGGAGTAAAAATTACAAATGAGCTCCGTAACATCTTAGAGAAATAATTAAAAAATATTAACATCACTTGCCACAAATGAAATTATACTCATGGGTTCCAGTATTTCCGATGACTGGGGAAACTTTCTAATTCTCACATGATTTCGCCCTAATTAGGGAACTCAAGCTCATTTTATAGAATTATCTGGAGTAACACTCGTGGCAATTAAATATAATACAGTGACATGGTATGACTTTATATGTACACTTACTTGAGTACGACAAGCGGCTCAATGGCAAATGAACATAATGTTTCGTATTAATTAACATTAATTATTATACCCTAGGCAAGACTTGTCAACAACATAATTAGCTGGGTTTCATTTCTCACAGCACTGGACCTTTGTAAATGTGGTGAGTTCTATTAATTACTATAGTCAAGGTAGGGGCTAACGTGTATTTGCGAAGCCCTGCATTGGAAAAGAGAGCAACAAAATGGATGGTAATGTGAGTGATAGGAGTCAGTTTGTGTTTTAGTTTGAGCGATTGATGCACATGTTAATTTCGCTCGCCCTCAACTCACGCTTGTCAACTCACACCACCTCACAATTGTGTACACATTTGGAAATCGCCCTCACGCTCATAATCGCACCAAGAAATAATTATGTGCTCACCCTCGCACTCATGAGGGCGCTCGTTCAATCCACATGTACACCGGGTTAATAGCAAACAGGTCATCATTATTGGCTCTCTTTTACCATTTTTCTCTAGTTTAAGAGCTTCTTGGGTGCTTCATTTTTTATAATAATTCCAGGTTCTTTAATGAACCTTCATTTGTACATCTTCCGGATGTATTGCTGCTGATTTGTGTAGGGACGTGCAAAATGGTGAATGAATTTTTAAATAATATTTTTTGCTTGATCTTGGGTTCCTTTTTGGATCAGCTTTAAGTGAAACCGAGAGTTTGTTTTTCACTGGATTTGGTTTGTATGTTTTTTTTTCGGTGAAATGGCTGTTAAATTCTTCTTGCTTTGATCTCCGACGTTAAAACTTGTTGTCACTATGTCTCAGGGATGGGATATCGGAAAAATATGGATTTAAATTCGGATTCGAATACTTTCTAATTTCGATTTCAATTTTAATTGTTTTTTATAATACCTAAAAATTTTAATTCCGATACGGATTCCAATATATTTGAATACTTGCTGAATTTGAATTCCGATTCAAATACTTTTCGGATATTTGTACAAAATATAGGAATTTATTCAAAAGAACAATTTAATCGTAAAAAAATAAGCGATACATAACACAATAAGCGTTTTTGCATCTACATTACCACGCAAATCATTTAATATAAATTAAGCGCAGAAAACACACTCAACTGAAATTTCAGTAACTAGAAAAGGGAGGATTGATGTCATAACATTTCTAGAAATTCGGATTAATCTGGTAACCCATCTAACTAATTTTCCGGTTAGTTCTTTCTGACAGTATTTATTTGCAAATCGAATTGTTTGATAACACATCGTAACTAAAATGCACTTCTACAGAATTAGTTTTAGGCATCCCCATGATGAGAACAAGATTTAAGAAAGGAGAAACTTGATTCACTTAATCGTCCTGTAAGACCGACACCATACAGTAATCTCATCCTATTTGTAGGAATGTTTGCAAAACGGGCTATAAATCCCTGGCCATTACCAACCATACACTTTTCGTTTACCAAACGTTCCTTACTTCCTCTTTGGGTTTTATAATTGCATGAGTACGGCTTTAAAAAAATCCTTGCTATGAACTTTTTCTCCCACGTGGAAGCATAAACGCAATGAAATCGATACTTTATTGAAATCGGAATTCATTAATAAATATTCGAATACCGATTCGAATACCCTTGTTTTTATTCTAATCCAATTTGGGATACAAATACCCTGGTGAATTTTTTTCCGATTCTAATATTGATTCGGATACCCAAATTATTTTAATAGAATTCCGATTCTAATTCCGATTCGAATTCGAATTCCCGTCCTCGCTATGTCTATGGAGATGGGATAATATTTCCTAACTTCCATTTACGGGACGGTGTGTTGTTCCCGATGATAACCACGACATCTTTGGAGTTGTTGTAGACTTCGTCCCATTTAATCCTCTTTTGAAGGTGTTGTTGACCAGAATGAAGAGGAACTGAAAACGCAGACAGGACAACCCACAAGGAGTTTTACGAAGTCGAAACTCAACCATGAGAATACAACCAATTGTATTTTGCCGATGTAGCAGATGAAAAACACGCAAAGATTCACAGGTTTTACCGACGAACGGGGGTATAGGTAAATTGTTGTTGCTCTAAGGGTACATGTAAACTCTGGGTGCACTAAGGGTACATGTAAATTTTGGGTAAATTACGAGTACTGGTAAATTGTGGGTGCATTATGGGGAATGGAAAATTATGGGTACATTCGGGGTACAGATAAATTGTGGGTGCATTAAGGTCAACGCAAAATTGTGGGTACATTAAGGTCAATGGAAAATTGTGGGTACATTACGGTTACAGGTAAATTGTGGATACATTAAGGACAGCAAAATTGTGGTTACATTAAGTGTACAGGTAAATTGTGAGTGCATTAAAGTAGTAGGAAAATTGTGGGTACATTAGGTGCACAGGAGGACTAAGGGTACGGGTCAAGTTTTGGAATATTGCGGTTATAAGTAAATTGTGGGCGCATTAGAGTGCAGGTAAATTCTGCGTACATTAAGGGTATAGGTAAGTTGTAAATATATTAAGGGTACAGGTAATTTGTAGGTACTTATGAGTGCTTGTACTTTGGAGATAATGATACTCCCTTTTGATTTAAAATATTGGCCGGGGTACTGAAAACGTTTTGACGGGTACTGGAGTACGATTTTGGGTAATTAAATGTACATCATTTCGTCGTGCCCGAAGATCGGGCACGGGGTACGAGTATAAAAATATTTTATTAATCAGAGCTTTCCAATGTTAGAATTCCTATTAGGAATTCATCTATTCCCGTGAACCGGCTTTGTCATAAATTGTGAAGGAGGTTGGAACAGATATGAAGCTGTAATTAATTACGATAAGTAGTTCAATGTGCATTGATCACAATAATGTGGGAGAATAATGTGAGAAATTTTCTTAAATTAGTTTCCCAGGTGATGTTCCTACTGTATTTGGAACGTTGAAGACATTTGTATTAATCTAAAGTATAAAATTGTCATTCATGCTTCTATAAGCAGGGACATTATTTCGGGGGATAGGAAACATGCCCAAGAATATTGGCCTCCTTGATAAACGTACCTTTAATGTACATCATCAGAATTTACCCATTTAGATGTTGAAGACCTGTGTCAAGTTCTGTGAACTCCTGTGGTTGAAGACAGCGTATCATACTTTCACCAAAACTCTGCTTTAGAAACCCACATGTCCGATGAGCCATAAATATTCTGTCCGATATTTTTTTCTTATTTATTTAGTGTCAACTTTCCAGTTTTTGAGAAAAAAAAGCGAAACAGCTTTAACAAATTGAAATAGTTTTGTAAAATATTTAATCCCATCGCTTCCCACTGGACACAATAACATGTAGCCATTATTGACAATGAACATTAGACTTGATATTTACAGTAAGCACTACCAGCTCAACTCTCAGTTAGGGAATTCCGTCATCAACGTAGCAAAATTCAAGCCGATAGTAATTTTAGTTTCTCCAACCTTGCTCTCCATTCTCTATAAAGTTTAAATTACGTTTAGATATTTCTTGAATTAAACAATAACATTTCAGATAGCTACCTTTGTATTATTTTTTATCGTGTGGTAGCGACACTTAAAAAAATATTACTTTTGCGGTTTAACAAGTGACAATGATTAATATCAAGCCACAGTAATTTGATCCCATATAATGCTATTTTTTTCAAAACCATGTTTAATGAATAAACTATCGTTCTGATGTAAATATATTAATTATTATAAATGCGTTGAAATGATGGGAACATTTAATCCGAGACTAATGTGGACTATTTTGAGACATCTTAATAATTGGAGCTTTGTGATTATATATCTTTAAAAAAGTAATTGCAATTTACAACAAGCTTCATTGAAAATATCATTGCTAAGTTACTTGGAAGAAGGTATGCTTCGTTCCAAGTTTTAATATTAAATAAATGCTAGATTTTACAGTGTGAGTGCAAATATTGTGAATACAACTTGCGAACTATGCTAAGTGTAAGTTCCGGTTGCAATATATACCCTTACTCTGTAAAGACCATTATTTATTTAATGCTGAAACTTTGTCAAACCTTTTAATATGATACTTGTGAGGCATATTTGATCTCTCCCCAGTTGTTACAACCTGAGCTTCAGCTCAGATGGTAGAAGATTTGCAATTGTGCTAGAAACAGCGTCAATCCTGGCGCCGGCAGATGTGTACCCAATCGTTTTTTTAACGTGAATTTGATTTGCACGTTTTTATAATTAATTAAAAACTGGACATGGAAGGAATATACCAGATAAAGTATGACCCACGCACTGCTGTATACATTGGAGAAACAGGACGGCCTCTAACAGTCCGCATTATTGAAAACATCTAGACAATGACGAGCACAGGAAATGCTGTAAGTAGACATATACATGTCATACAAAACCACGTTTAACTAACTGTAATTCAGGGGTTGGATTTTTGTAAATCTCCCTGGAAAATGATTTTTGAATTTCCCTGCTGAATATTATGTCCGTGCAGGGAGGTTCTCATCGTTTTTAAACCTCCCTGCTGAAAAAAAGGTCACCGATTTTCAAAATCACTGTTGACAAAAATATTTTCGCTACAAGACTTCAAATCCCTGCCAAATAAGGTCAACCGAACTAAAAATCCCTATTTGCATAACAAAGGTTTCTGAAACATGCCCATAAATTTGAAAATCTTGACCAGAAATAAGATCAACGAATTTTAAAATCCCTGTTCGCAAAATTGAATCCATTTTCTTTGAAATTTTCCCTGCCAGAAATAATATTTCACTGTGAAGAATCTTCCCGTCTTCCCACAAAAATCCGACCCCAGCTGTAAATGGGAAGAAAATAAGTAAAATCCTAACTAAACATATTCCGTTCAAGAAGGATTACTAATGCAGCAAAGTACAGTAAAACCTGTATACAGTGGTTTCTCTAGGGAACCTAATATTTGACCACTATGTACAGTGACCACTATACTCAGTATAGTGGTCATGGACTACTATATTTGGTGCATATATTAAATGAATATTTTAACGCGTTCAAGAAGACATATTTGAAACGGTCGCATTTTTTACATATAACTAATTTTTGACCGTTTAAAATTTTTCAACTTGTGTGGAGGAAGATATTCTGTATAACCATAATTCTATATAGTAAGTCTAAATATGGTTTTTGAATACAACGTGAAATAGCTACCAACTATAGTAAAATTACTTTATTATTGACGCCGGCAGATTCTCCGCAAATATAATTTAAACAAATATAATGTTTCTTCTTCCAAGATTCGATCCAATCATTGATTGCTGGCAATCCTGGCTACCACTTTCACTTTGAGATTTACCAATTATTCTAATATTCTCTATTTTTTCGAAATGGAAATCAGTGTTTTTGAACTGTGCGTGGTATGGAGGTATGGTACCAGGAATATGCTTTATTGAAGAAAATGTAATCTAGAAATCTATAGAAATTATGAGCGACGATTTAGTGTGCACTTGGTTTTTAATGCTGACCACTGTATTCAGAGTTCGAAGCATGCATTTCGTAATGAATGGACATAAGCTCGGGTCCATTATTGACAGGGGACCACTATAGAGAAAACCACTGTATACAGGGTTAACGTAATGTTAAAACACAGGGCGCATGACGGGGACACATGATACTGGCCACTGTGAACAGGAGACCACTGTATAGGTGGTCACTATATACAGGTTTTACTGTAAACATATCTGTATCTATCTAGATGAACAACAATGATGACTGCATAGCAAGCGAGGCTTTGTAGTAAACCTGACCTTTGCGAAGGAATTATTTTCCAAAAGATGCATGGGTAAGACAACAATAACTAATTAATACAAAAATCAACAAACTACTTCATAGGTTCCAATGCCAGCCCTTACTTCCAGAATAACCAAACATTAAATAAATAAGTAGAAATTAGATTTAAAATCTGTGAAGTATTGAACTTTTTACGGAATCGTGGGCAATTTTCAATTAAAAAAATAATTAGTTAATAAGTATAACTTAGATTAGTTTAGAAAAATGTGTCAGTTAACCTGACTATGAACATAAGGAGGAAAATTAAATGACAAGCAACTTATTGTTAGTTAAATCTACTAACCAACACTTGTATTTATAACTGAATGTATTAACTAATTTCTTATTATTAGCTATATTCTTGAAACATAGATCCTATTAATATAGCCCAGCTTAATACTTTTAAATTATTTGTAATAGTTAATCTTTATCCCTTAGACTTGCGTGGCCGTTAATTGAGAAAACAGTTGCTCAGGGTCACCCGAGCAATCATGAAGCTACGGATACACCGAACTAGTTTCTCACCAAAAATAACATTTGAGCAATTTATTGGACCTCGGACCTTTTCGTCATCGAATTTTACTGGAAGGATCAAATCACGGTCGCCAAAGTGTAGTAAACCTGCCGTTTGCGGAGGAACTATTGTCCAAATGCTGTTCGGGTAGACAACAATAACTAATTAATACACAAGTCAACAAACTACTTCATAAGTTCCAATGCCAACCCTTACTTTCAGAATAATAAAACTTTAAATAAATAAGTAGAAATTAGATTTCCAATCCGTGAACTCCTTATGCGTGTGGGAATAGTGGAAACGAACGGAAGGCTCCAGTCTTGTAACAATAAATAGTGTTTATTAAATAGGATCGATTCAGTACTACTCCGATTCCAGGTCCTTACAGTGGCAAGCTCCAGATCACACTGAGGCTCTGCTCAAACACATCCTTTCTTATTATTGAGCTCGACCATAGATGTAGGTTTTTTCCCACTCGCACTCACACTCGCACTCCCATAGAGAAAAAATCCACCACTCCTACTCTTGCCCACCCGTAGTCTGTCTGAGAATGTAAAACTCCTACTCCTACTCTCAGCACTAACTTCAAATCTCACCACTCCTACTCACCACTCGTGAGTTACTCAAGGTTTTCATCGGAATTCTTGCAAATATTAAGCCAAAAAGTTTCTTATCATTAAAAAAACGAATATTAAGCACAGACTCGTTCAATCTAATTTCGGAGTCAAAATCAATCGCAAATGCAAAGACCGACGAAGTTTACAATAATTGCAACAACGCCTGGAAGCATGCTCAAGATTTCTTTCTTATGTGACATTTTTTGTCTTTCAATGCATGACTTGTACATACATAAGTCGGCATTCCACACGATTGTTTGTATGAAATTATGAAATATTTGGCAATAACCGCCAATCTTTTAACGTGGCAGTGCTAGCTTTACGCGATTAATACATTGGTACGAGAAATAGCGAGTAGCAAAGCATGCTACTCCTACTCTTTTTCTATGCTTTAAATTATACCACTCCAACTCACGACGTTTTTGGCGCCTTCACTCCTACTCTTTACCTTGCTACTCTCCTGTGAGTGTGAGTAGGAGTGTGTTGAGTGCACTCGTCACTCACGAGTAGCCTCCATGTATGAGCTCGACCTGGCCGTTGATTTAAACCTTCGCGCGTTGTAGTACAAATTGAAGCTTCGTGCGCTCATTTCACTATATAGCAAGCCGTTATGTAGAATACTATTTCACTATGACAAATGTATTGATTACACATAAACGTCCCAAGGAATCATAGCCCGCAAATCCTAACCAACACATTAATAAAGTGGTGACATGATGGAACCTGGAAATTGTTCGTAAACATTAGGTCACGGAACAACAGAACAGTTTTGCGAGTGGATTGAATTTTGAAAGCCCCCTTACCAGTGCAACGTTATGAGCTTTTGCTTCCTTAAAACAATAAATGCAGTGTCCCCGAATTCCACAAGTTTGGACAATACGAAAAGAAACCCCCAAAAAGAGGTAGCATAGTTGTGAGGCGTCCTACAAAAATATATGAAGAGTGTTACCCAAATATAAATATAGCTTTATTCACTGACACAATCCACATTCAATATTTTATCTCATGCACGCAATATTTTGTGATAATTCCTTTTGGTATACAATACGAAGACGACAGATCATCCCCACATAAATGTATAGCAGGATATTAAATTTAAATACAAATAGAACACCTTACGCCGAGCAAATAGTATGGTAGGTCCCACTGGGGAGTAAAATCATATATACGAGTTCCGGAGTTAATCTTATTGTCGCGATGATGGAAAATATTGCGAGACCCGCATTCCAAAAGAATAGCGGATATGTCAAAACGTACGCAGGTCTATTTTCCATCCACTTCTGCCCGAAATACACCAGGAATAAGTAAATCCCAATTGACAAGTACATGAAATTCTTGTATGCTTCTATCTGGTCAACGGCCCAAGCCACATCGTAGACTTCAAAATCGTACGCAGTAATGTAAGCCGAGTTTTTCTCTATTGCTTGAAGTACATCGGCCGTCTCCATCTTCAAGATTTATAAAACTTTTCGACGTTTTCTAAATAACGTATTTATCCTCCTAAATTTCGAGATTACAAATAATTATAACTATGTTTGGAAATGAATTATTTTTGGTGATCAAAATCTGCACCTACTCTAGACCGAAAGTAAATTGCAAAAGGATTAGGAGCTCACGCCAGTTCGAGCTTTTAAATACACACATTGTTGAAAAGAAATTACTGGAACCTGTTTCCCCTCCACATTACTTACCGCTTATCCTTATACTGGGACATTAATCCATTTTTGTGAAATCAGCAGTATAGGGATGTCAGTCACTGCCTTTGTTAAAATACCGGTCATATCGGTTAGGGTAGATGAAAATGAGCTGATACTTAGTTTCCGAGACTCGTCAAATATTATCTGTATATTGTAAAAGAATCATTCTTACATATTTCCCACTGAAATCTGGGAATCTCTGTCGGATTCATTTGCCCCGTTAAGTTACTTTCATTATTTTTACGAGCATTTTACGTGACTTCGAGAACGTGGAAGGTCTTTGAAAGAAAGTCCACTTACCATAACGTTTGGATTCCTGAGGGGACCGATGCATCGCTTGTGGGTGATATACGCCTTAGAAATAAATGTAATTATTGTAGGGTATTCCGGGCCTAGAATGGCACTACAATGATGATGTGACCGTTTCGGAATATAGTAAGTGACATCCCTAGTCAGCAAGAGCCGAAATAATTCTCATAGTGATCTAATAAAAATGCATAGTAGGATGTTGCTTGGGAATTAAATGGGTTAAGGAAAGAAAGACAGGCATTAGGAAACTGTACACGCATTTAAAAAAATCTAGTATGCATTCCATGATGAAAGACACCTTGCACAATAAATCCAATGATGGGCTTTCAGGTTATAGGAAATTCCAATCATGGACTGGCTGAAGCCATAAGTATAGTAAGCAATGAAACGGCATACGTCCAACAAATCGAAGCTATGCAATTTCAAATTTGCGTCCATACTAAAATAGTAATTCATTGTCCTCTGTCTCAGAAACCGGATTTACTGGAAATCGTGTGAGCGGCAGGAGTAAAAATTACAAATGAGCTCCGTAACATCTTAGAGAAATAATTAAAAAATATTAACATCACTTGCCACAAATGAAATTATACTCATGGGTTCCAGTATTTCCGATGACTGGGGAAACTTTCTAATTCTCACATGATTTCGCCCTAATTAGGGAACTCAAGCTCATTTTATAGAATTATCTGGAGTAACACTCGTGGCAATTAAATATAATACAGTGACATGGTATGACTTTATATGTACACTTACTTGAGTACGACAAGCGGCTCAATGGCAAATGAACATAATGTTTCGTATTAATTAACATTAATTATTATACCCTAGGCAAGACTTGTCAACAACATAATTAGCTGGGTTTCATTTCTCACAGCACTGGACCTTTGTAAATGTGGTGAGTTCTATTAATTACTATAGTCAAGGTAGGGGCTAACGTGTATTTGCGAAGCCCTGCATTGGAAAAGAGAGCAACAAAATGGATGGTAATGTGAGTGATAGGAGTCAGTTTGTGTTTTAGTTTGAGCGATTGATGCACATGTTAATTTCGCTCGCCCTCAACTCACGCTTGTCAACTCACACCACCTCACAATTGTGTACACATTTGGAAATCGCCCTCACGCTCATAATCGCACCAAGAAATAATTATGTGCTCACCCTCGCACTCATGAGGGCGCTCGTTCAATCCACATGTACACCGGGTTAATAGCAAACAGGTCATCATTATTGGCTCTCTTTTACCATTTTTCTCTAGTTTAAGAGCTTCTTGGGTGCTTCATTTTTTATAATAATTCCAGGTTCTTTAATGAACCTTCATTTGTACATCTTCCGGATGTATTGCTGCTGATTTGTGTAGGGACGTGCAAAATGGTGAATGAATTTTTAAATAATATTTTTTGCTTGATCTTGGGTTCCTTTTTGGATCAGCTTTAAGTGAAACCGAGAGTTTGTTTTTCACTGGATTTGGTTTGTATGTTTTTTTTTTCGGTGAAATGGCTGTTAAATTCTTCTTGCTTTGATCTCCGACGTTAAAACTTGTTGTCACTATGTCTCAGGGATGGGATATCGGAAAAATATGGATTTAAATTCGGATTCGAATACTTTCTAATTTCGATTTCAATTTTAATTGTTTTTTATAATACCTAAAAATTTGAATTCCGATACGGATTCCAATATATTTAAATATTTCCTGAATTTGAATTCCGATTCAAATACTTTTCGGATATTCGTACAAAAAATAGGAATTTATTCAAAAGAACAATTTAATCGCCAAAAAATAAGCGATACATAACACAATAAGCGTTTTTGCATCTACATTACTACGCAAATAATTTAATATAAATTAAGCGCAGAAAACACACTCAACTGAAATTTCAGTAACTAGAAAAGGGAGGATTGATGCCATAACATTTCTAAAAAATTCGGAGTAATCTGTTAACCCATCTAACTAATTTTCCGGTTAGTTCTTTCTGACAGTATTTATTTGCAAATCGAATTGTTTGATAACACATCGTAACTAAAATGCACTTCTACAGAATTAGTTTTAGGCATCCCCATGATGAGAACAAGATTTAAGAAAGGAGAAACTTGATTCACTTAATCGTCCTGTAAGACCGACACCATACAGTAATCTCATCCTATTTGTAGGAATGTTTGCAAAACGGGCTTTAAATCCCTGCCCATTACCAACCATACACTTTTCGTTTACCAAACGTTCCTTACTTCCTCTTTGGGTTTTATAATTGCATGTGTACGGCTTTTAAAAAATCCTTGCTATGAACTTTTTCTCCCACGTGGAAGCATAAAACGCAATGAAATCGATACTTTATTGAAATCGGAATTGATTAATAAATATTCGAATACCGATTCGAATACCCTTGTTTTTGTTCTAATCCAATTTGGGATACAAATACCCTGGTGAATTTTTTTCCGATTCTAATATCGATTCGGATACCCAAATTATTTTAATAGAATTCCGATTCTAATTCCGATTCGAATTCGAATTCCCGTCCCTGCTATGTCTATGGAGATGGGATAATATTTCCTAACTTCCATTTACGGGACGGTGTGTTGTTCCCGATGATAACCACGACATCTTTGGAGTTGTTGTAGACTTCGTCCCATTTAATCCTCTTTTGAAGGTGTTGTTGACCAGAATGAAGAGGAACTGAAAACGCAGACAGGACAACCCACAAGGAGTTTTACGAAGTCGAAACTCAACCATGAGAATACAACCAATTGTACTTTGCCGATGTAGCAGATGAAAAACACGCAAAGATTCACAGGTTTTACCGACGAACGGGGGTATAGGTAAATTGTTGTTGCTCTAAGGGTACATGTAAACTCTGGGTGCACTAAGGGTACATGTAAATTTTGGGTAAATTACGAGTACTGTTAAATTGTGGGTGCATTATGGGGAATGGAAAATTATGGGTACATTCGGGGTAAAGATAAATTGTGGGTGCATTAAGGTCAACGCAAAATTGTGGGTACATTAAGGTCAATGGAAAATTGTGGGTACATTACGGTTACAGGTAAAATGTGGATACATTAAGGACAGCAAAATTGTGGTTACATTAAGTGTACAGGTAAATTGTGAGTGCATTAAAGTAGTAGGAAAATTGTGGGTACATTAGGTGCACAGGAGGACTAAGGGTACGGGTAAAGTTTTGGAATATTGCGGTTATAAGTAAATTGTGGGCGCATTAGAGTGCAGGTAAATTCTGCGTACATTAAGGGTATAGGTAAGTTGTAAATATATTAAGGGTACAGGTAATTTGTAGGTACTTATGAGTGCATGTACTTTGGAGATAATGATACTCCCTTTTAATTTAAAATATTGGCCGGGGTACTGAAAACGTTTTGACGGGTACTGGAGTACGATTTTGGGTAATTAAAGGTACATCATTTCGTCGTGCCCGAAGATCGGGCACGGGGTACGAGTATAAAAATATTTTATTAATCAGAGCTTTCCCGTAAACCGGCTTTGTCATTAATTGTGAAGGAGGTTGGAACAGATATGAAGCTGTAATTAATTACGATAAGTAGTTCAATGTGCATTGATCACAATAATGTGGGAGAATAATGTGAGAAATTTTCTTAAATTAGTTTCCCAGGTGATGTTCCTACTGTATTTGGAACGTTGAAGACATTTGTATTAATCTAAAGTATAAAATTGTCATTCATGCTTCTATAAGCAGGGACATTATTTCGGGGGATAGGAAACATGCCCAAGAATATTGGCCTCCTCGATAAACGTACCTTTAATGTACATCATCAGAATTTACCCATTTAGATGTTGAAGACCTGTGTCAAGTTCTGTGAACTCCTGTGGTTGAAGACAACGTATCATACTTTCACCAAAACTCTGCTTTAGAAACCCACATGTCCGATGAGCCACAAATATTCTGACTTATATTTTTTTTTATTTAGTGTCAACGTTCTAGTTTTCGAGAAAAAAAAAAGCGAAACAGCTTGAACAAATTAAAATAGTTTTGTAAAATATTTAATCCCATTGCTTCCCACTGGACCCAATAACATGTAACCATTATTGACAATTAACATAAGACTTGATACTTACAGCAAGCACTACCAGCTCAACTCTCAGTTAGTAAATTCCATCATTGACGTAGCAAATTCAAGCCGATAATAATTTTAGTTTCTCCAACCTTGCACTCCATTCTCTAAAAAGTTTAAATTACGTTTAAGTATTTCTTGAATTAAACATTAATATTTCAGATAGCTCCCTTTGTATTATTTTTATCGTGTGGTAGTACGTAAAAAAATATTACTTTTGTGATTTAACAAGTGACAATGTATATTATCAAGCCACAGTATTTTGATCCCATATAATGCTAATTTTTTCAAAACCTTGTTTAATGAACCAACTATCGTTCTGATGTAAATATAATAATTATATAAATGCGTTGAAATGATGGGAAAATTCAATCCGACGCTGGCTCATCTTATGTGGACTATTTTGAGACATCTTATTAATTGGAGCTTTCCCCCTTAGAAATGTACACATGTTAAACTTAAACCTCAAATCCATCACCCCGAGAAATTGGCCTGAGTATCTTTTTCAGAATTATAACCAGAAAAATTACTATAACATTGTTTACTTTATAATGAAGGCACTACGACTACGACAGTGGTGCCGTGTCATCATTAATTGGATCTTTGTGATTTGAGATATATCTTTAAACAAGTAATAATATATTTTTGAAACAGGCTTGTAAGGAAGTACATATATCATAACAAAGAGGCCCATTTTTATTTTGACTTTTTATAAGACAAACTTGAGGATTATTGATAATTTTCTTGTTGGCACGAGGACTAATGCCACATTTATTAACATAAAGTAGAATATAGTAACTCAACTTAATTGCAATTTGCAACAAGCTTCATTGAAAATATCATCGCTAAGCTACTTCGAAGAAGGGATACTACATTCCAAGTTTTAATATTAAATAAATGCTAGGTTTTACAGTTTGAGTGCAGTTATGCGAATAGAACTTGCGAGCTATGCTAACTGTAAGTTCCGGTTGCAATATATACGCTTACTCTGTAAAGACAAATTTTTATTTAATGCTGAAACTTTGTAAAACCTTTTAATATGAGACTTGTGAAGAATATATGATCTCTCCCCAGTTGTTACAACCTGAGCTTCAGCTCAGATGGTAGAAGCTTTGCAATTGTGCTAGCAACATCGTCAATCCTGGCGCCGTCAGATGTGTAGGTGGCAATTGACCGAACACGTGACCCAATCGTTTTTAAACCTGATTCCGATTTGCCCGTTTTTAAAATTAATTAAAAACTGGACATGAAAGGAATATACCAGATAAAATATGACTCACGCGCTGCTGTACACATTGGAAAAACAGGACGGCCTCTAACAGTCCGCATTATTGAAAACATCTAGACAATGAAAATCACAGAAAATGCTGTAAGTAGACATATACGACCTTTAACTAACTCTAAATCAGGGGTCGGATTTTTGTAAATCTCACTGGAAGATCATTTCTGAATTTTCCTGCTGAATATTAAATCCGTGCAGGGAGGTCCTCAACGTTTTCAAAAATCGCTGCTAAAAGGCTAAAACAAGGATCAAAGATTTTAAAAATCACTTTTGAAAAAAATAATTTCCCTACAAGACATCAAATCCCTGCCAAATAAGGTCAACCGTTCTAAAAATCCCTATTGGGATAACAATTTCCCCTGCCCATAAATTTGAAAAGTTCTTCCAGAAATAAGATCAAAAAATTTGAAAATCCCTGTTCGCAAAATTGAATACGTTTTCTTTGAGATTTTCCCTGCCAGAAATTTCCCTTGGAGAATCTTCCCGTCTTCCCACAAAAATCCAACCCCTGCTGTAAATGGGCAGAAAATAAGTAAACTCCTAATTAAACACGTTCCGTTCAACAAGGATTACTAATGAAGCAAAGCACATAGCAAGCGGGGATTTGCAGTAAGTCTGACCTTTGCGGAGGATTTATTGTCCAAATGGTGTATGGGTATATATGATACATAATGGTATGTATGAAACTTATTGTTAGTTAAATCTACTACCCAATACCTTATTTATAACTGAATGTATTAACTAACAAGGTAAGATTTTGGGATGGTACAAGCCGATTCAAACAAAGCATAGCACATGTTTTAGTACTCACCTAGTATGTTTCAAAACTCATGTAACTCGAGTGCATTTTGCCCCGTTCTCCTAGGACACGTCACCAAAGTTTCAAAATTTAAAACGATACCACAGGTGGGGGGGACCTGTCTTTTCAAAAAAAGTTAATGTTAAATCCCATAAGGATTTTGAGTTTTTAAAAGTCGATGAAATTTTGATTTTCGCTTTTCAATGAAATTCAAGCTTTTACGTACACATTTATATATCTTTCAACAAAATTCCCCAAAAAGTAATCCCTCCATCATGGCGCATCTGTATTTATGTT